>VDFB02373365.1:137622363-137737262 GCA_007258455.2 Sequoia sempervirens
TGGAAATGGAAACTGAATAAAAACACTGGAATGATAGTCGGTTCTCATTTTGTGCATAAACGTTTCACTTGTACCGTAATTATGTAATTGTCCTCCTTGCTTGTTATATTGATAAGTATGTATTTCCATATGGGAGATCGGAGAAGCTGTAAGGAGAAGAGAAGAGATTGCCTCAGATCTGAATTATAACTTGGACGATAAATTATATCACACTATGGGAATGCTGATCAATTCAACTACAACAAAATTGAATTATTCATT
Organism: Sequoia sempervirens; assembly: GCA_007258455.2. NCBI lineage: Eukaryota > Viridiplantae > Streptophyta > Pinopsida > Cupressales > Cupressaceae > Sequoia > Sequoia sempervirens. The sequence continues at coordinate 137,622,625 of VDFB02373365.1, forward strand.
TTATAAAAAAATTAAACATGACTTTCAAATAAAATAAAATAGATAATTGAACTATATCTTTCCAATGCAAATCCCACCACAGAAAGTGCTGCTACCACCCAATGAATTTTCACTACTTTCTCTGCCTCTGCACTCACTGCATTCCTGAAATCTTGCTGCACAAACAACAATATAAATGATTCTGTTAGTATGTAAATAAAGAATTTTCACATCCCTTATAATTTGAAGTAAATTGTAATTAATGATTAGTTGAAGTTAAACGGCATAGGAATGGGTAGATTGGCAAGCTATGTTTAATATGAAGCTTAAAATGAAATTAAAACACAGAAATACAAATTTTTAAAATAATTATAAGATAAATAGAAATACAGCTAGGTAATGTTGAGTCCTTGTCTATTCTATATATTAGGCACATATTCAAATTCAAAGCGGATAGAATATGGATATCGAGTAAATTAAAAAGCATTCCACTGAAGAAAGCTGCCCTAGACATCAAACGGGTGTCTGACTGGCAGTAACCTGATAAACTAGGTGCCTAAGTTGGTAAATAAACTTAATATAACATGGCAAACCTAAACTAGAAGGTAAAGTCTAGATTATAGAAAAACTGAAACAAATGATATGTATAAAATTGTTGCACTGCAAAAGAGCTAAGATAACTTACTTTGTTATTTAACAGCTTCTCGATAAAGTGAATCAAATTGTTAAGCTGGCTAATGTCACTGAATTTGTGTAGAAAACTTATAAGTCTCTACATGGTAATGGAAGGTTCACCAATGGTTGTGGACGTGGTAAGGTGGAAGGCCCAGCAAATACTTCAGGGCAGGCTCTGAAATGGAAAGAATGTGGACTGTCATCTTGTGTACCGCCGTATAAAAGCAAAGATTCTTGTATAATTGTCATAGTTGTTCTCTTTTCAGTGATAGTCCAAGGTAGAGAATGCTCACTATGTGACAAAGATAAAAATGAAGAACAATGTTCGTGCTCATTACCTTTGACGTGAGCCAAAATAACTTTACTTGAATCCCCATTTTTAACGAATTGGATGATTTATGGAAGTTTAATATGGTATTATCAAAGTCATGAAGTTGTCTTGTGTGCTCTTTTAATAAATAAGTGTTTACTATCATTTATAAAATAATGTTAAACATATTTAAAGAAAAAAGTGGAGATAATCACATTTTTAGAGTTTAAGCGAAATATCCATTTGGAGTATAAAAACATAAAATGTTAAGCAGTAAGGGTAGGTCCCCGTGCGGTTGCTTAGCTTATTTTGGCTAGCAGCCATTGCTCAACTTATTTAGGAGTTATTTGTGGAGCTGATGGCCCCATGAATGCTCAATTTTTCTGCTAAATTTGTATTAACAGTATTAATAATAATTTGTACAATTAAAAATTAGAAAAATAAAAATGAAAGCAAATATTAAAAAAAGGGAAAGAAATTTGTGGAGCCACGTGGATTTTTAGCAATATGCAGTTGTTGCTTATTTCCAACCCCCCTCTTTTTTCCACGATTTATTTTCAATTCCTAAATAGAAGCTGCTCCATTAATATAGGAAAAGATTCTAAATTATCCTTTCCCAACAATAAAATTTATGCATGGGAACATTCCCATTGCTTAAATTTAAGCAGAAAATGAAGTTAAGCAGCTACATAGGGACATGAGGTAAGAGTTGTAGTAGAGGAAGGAGGAGGATGATCTCCATCATCTAATTTACCTCATACATCAATGGGGTCCGAAGTGTTCATGGGAGGGTTCCACCTATTTGTATCCTTTTCCTTATTATTATATATTTCTTCATTCACATGACCAAGAAAGATAGCAAGAGCCAACTGAAGGAATTTACCAAAGTCAAACCAACTAGTAGCACTTCTCACAAGTAATGCAAAAGTTCCTCCCACAAGTGGTAGAGAGGTAGAGATTCAAGGAGCAAGTTATGACTAGCCCCGCTAACCACGATCTCCTCTCACAACAAGGGGAGAAGCCTTTGAGTGACTCTCCTAGTTGCCTTGAGTAGAGAGACTATGTCCACAATGATGCCCTCGAGAGGAGGGAGATAGAGGAACTTTGGCAACATGAAAGAAATTACCCTAATGATCTAATATTACTTGTAAGTGAGCCACTTCAAGTGCAAATTTATTAGCTTGACCTTGAATTTGAAGTAAAACATTATAACAATGATGAGGGCGCAACCCGAGACTTAGAAAATAACCCAAAAATAAGAGAATAATTTTATTATTCAGAAAATGGAGCTTGTTACATGCAGAGGATCTCAAATCCCCAAGTTCTACAACACATGCAAGTTACAGAAAGCTACAGAATCACCCTTTCGCAATATGCGAGCTTGTCCCCGAAAAGTTGCCCAAAAATTAGAAACCCGCCCATAAATAGAGCTTCTCTTTAGTTTGGGGCCAAAACAACATTCAATTTTGAGTTTAGGCAATTTGGCGCCAAAAAATTACAACTTGAAGTTCAAATTTCAAAAGAACATTTGCAATTGTATCTTCTAGAAAGTGCGCCAACTTCCCGGGGCCATAACTTTTGATCTGGGGCTCCGATTCGTGAACCGTTTGAACCGTTGGAAAGGTCTCGAAGTCAAGAATGCACTCAAAATTTTTTATGCCAATTTTGGCAAGTTTCAGGGCTGATCCGGGAGCTCTAAGTGCCTCAAATCTAACTTAGAAGATTTTCAGGTGCAAATCTGGGAAACTAAAACTACAATATCTTTCAACCCAGGAATAGAAAATAAAAACCATAAATTGGGAATTTCATTATGACGAAAAGGGTATCCAAAAATGTAAAAATATCTAAAAACTGAGAAACTTGAAATTTAACTATTTTTGGGTGATGCAAGATTGCCCTTACACCACTGGATGCTCCTGCATCAAACAAATCATAGCTCTAACATATATTGAAACATGATAATCCATATAACAATTAGAAAAATAGGAAAAATAAAATGTCTCTTCATATGATGAACAAAATATCCACCCTAAAATCATACCAAATTTGAGTGAATTTTTGGACAATATGAGGCCAATCCCCCAAAAGAACCTTATGCCAAGAAAAAGGTTCTAATCTAAATGACTTTAGAACATCATATATCTAGGTCTAGACAAACATTATGAACTCTAGAAAAAACTAGAGAAGGTGTTTGAGAGACTGCTATTGTCCACAAAAGGGAAACTAAGGGTTAGAGACTCCCAAATGGGATAACCTAGAGCTAATAGGGAGGCCTTGAAAAAGAAGACACCAAGCAAAATGAAACAATTTTGGTTCTAGATCTATCGATCAAATGGTATAAAATCTATATTGCTAATAAAAAACTAGTGACTGAAAATACCACCAATGATTCAAGGTGAGTAACATACGAAATTGAGGGAGAGATCTAGTGATATCCGTACCAAGGCTTATAATTCTAAAAAGTCGTATCTAGGAACCACTTCCAATACTTATACCAAAGTTTGCAAGAATTTATATCAATTTTGTATCATACCAAACAAGATATCCCCAATAGGCATACCAATTTTTTTGTGGTCTTGATCATTGTAAAGATAAAACTTGGCCTTGGCTTCACTCCATGAAAAGAGACTCATAAAAGTTTTGAAAAAAGGTCCTACGTGATTTTTTTCTTAAACTTCAAAGCATAAACTCAAGGAATCTTTGCAAGAGGATGATTGCTTCATATCTTTGAATTAAGGTTGTAACACCCAGTCCACCCAAAGCAGGCCCCATATATATGATATCAAGAAACACTTAGATCAATTTTTTTGGCTATGGACTTGAATACTCTATTCCATAACATTTGATAAAAAAACTAATTTAGGTAGGTGTTAGCCCCACTAAACATCATATGGTATTGTAAACTAAGCCTCTAGTCAACACAAAACATAAAAGGAGCTAGGCTTGCTAAAAATAAAGTGAGCATTGGATGTGAGAGTCCCTCCAAAATCTAGCATATAAATAGAGATTGATTCCTCTAATATAATATCCATCTAGATTTAAAACATGCTTCAAATAGGCCTCAAATTATTATGACTCCAAATACATAAGGAGACTTGTGTTTAAAAGACTAATATAAATTAGTTTGAAATTCCATTTTTTCCATTATAATTCCACCCTAAGATACAAGAATCATGCCATATAGACAACTCATACATCAACTTTTAGAATTAATGTGTCAATATATTATATCACCCTTGAGCTCCACATAAATAGGTACAAATAAAAAAGATATGTTAGACTTGAAAAGTTACTAATGTCATCAAATTTCAATCTCCCGCCCTATTACAATTGATATGGCTTCTTGGTTTCATGGAGATGAAAGAATTTTGGTTCCAAATGTGAGAGCATGAGTAAACTATAATATATAATGATCTTAAATACATCCAAAGTAGGCCACATAGACATGATGATTGGGAACATCTAGATCTCAATGTTTAACTACGGGCTTCAATACTTTACTCTAATATATTTTATAGAAAAAAATCCTAGTCTACTAGGTGCTAGCCCTACTAAACATCACATGGTATTCTAGACTCCAAACCTTTGGTTAATCAAAGCATATAAGAGAATTCAAGTCTTCTATAAAAATAAAAAAACCTGAGTATTAATGCGAGAATACTTTCAAAATCTAGCATAAAATGAGTTTGAGTCCTCTAATGCAAGCCTATCTAGATTTAAAACATGATTCACAAATTGCTAATCATTTTTAAATTCCAATACATAAGGAGACTTAGTTTGTATATCAATAATACAAAATAATTTGTGAATTGTCAAACTAAATTTTATTAAGTTGAATCTTGGGTTTAGGGGATGTGTGTGTGCATGTGATATGGAATTGAAACATTTTTCTATATTTATCCATCTCACTTGGTTGGATTTAATAGAACTATTTGAGATCCATCGAGGGAAAATGCATGAAACAAGTCAAATTATGGATGTGAGAAGCCTTCAAGAGTATAATTAAGTTGAAACACATGTTTAAAATTGCATCACAACAAGAACATATAAGCCCAAAATATTTTTAAAATATAATACATGAGTATAGATACATTTAAATTTTATACAATGATAAACATGAAGCTTGAATAGGTGGGAAACATAAAGATTAAACACGCATGCATGAAATAGGATATAAAGAAAGATTTTAATGGGGCCCATTAAAAGAATATAAATTAATAATTAGAAAAGGGAAATGACAGAGATCAAGTGTAAACACAAAGTTAAAAAAAATTGTATAATAGGGAATAGCCAATATGGCCAAAAGTGGGACACACATTATTCTTTTGTTGTTGATTTGAGTGAGTATTCTCATAAATACACTTACTTTGTAGAGGTGAAAGTTATCTTGGTGCCATCTTTAGTTGAATATTTATACATATTTAGATTTCTCTAAAATATCTATGCATTTTCAAAATAATGTCACCCTATTTTGAACAATTTACCTTGATAGGATATTTGTTGGGAGAACTACCCTAAAAGCATGCTTCAATCTTATTGGGTTTTAAACAAGAATTGGGCTCTTGCATGGGGTCTGTCTTGATGTTGTTTAGAATGATAGCAAAGGTTTCTTTCTTTTCTACTTTGCTAAGGCCAACCATGTTGAGACTATCCTCAAACATGGGTCATGGTGTGTTTGTGTGTCTCTATTAGTTTTCAGCAATAGATGTGTGCTTTTGTTGTCTCAGATCAAAAGATGCTTTATGTCCTAGTTTGCCTCAAATTTCCTAGTTTACCCTTACCTTATTGGAACTTCCTAACCACTATTACTGCTTCTCTTGGGAAAGTTATATGTGTTGAGCTTGATAGGTTCTTTCAAGCTCACCCACAAAATATTTCCAAAGATTTAAAATTATATGTGGATATCTAGATTGAACATATTTGTCACACCCAACATGTATTATACCTTAACTTACCTAATACTTATTTTTTATTGTTCTTTTGAGTCAAATCAGCTTTTCAACCTATTGAGACTCCTCCTTTAAAAAATGGACAAAATAAATTATAATTACAAACCGTAAAAATAAAAATGTCAATTCTGATAGTTCTTAGGTAAAATTCTAGCTCAATCACACAATTGCTAAACTTAATATAACATGGCAAGCCCAAACTAGAAGGTAAAGTATAAACTATAAAGACTAAAACAAATGATATGCTCAAACTTTTTGCATTGCATAAATTTCAGTTAAAAAGTCTGAGATAACTTACTTTGTTAATTAACTACTTCTCGATAAAGTGAATCAGATCATTAAGCTGGCTAATATCATTGAATTTGTGTAGGAAATTCATAAAATCAGTCTCTATGGTAGTGGAAGGCCTGACAATAACTTCCTTAGGAGTTGAAGAGGATGAAAAGCAAGAGCATGAAGGAAAAAAATACTTGGCCATTGCTAAAAGTGAGGAGATAATAGAGGGAGCAAAGAAAATCAAAAGCGTCTGCTACTTCTTTCTCCTCGGACAAGATAACTGTCTTTCTTCTTTGCCATTCATGACCATGAAAAGCTTATTTAAATCAATTTTGTGAATGTGGAGTATGATTGAAAAGATGGAATTCAATAGTGGATGTGGGGCATTGTTGAAAAGATGGAATTGCACCTATGCCTTCCTGGATGGACAAAATTTTTAGCAGCGTCATATCCATTAAATGTACTTATACACCTGGTAGCATCGAATATGTGAAATGTTAATTTGTTAGAGCACTTCCTCTGAGGAATAATTTGTTTACAAGATCGATACTGGCAGGCTTCCAGATTATATGAACATGTACTGTCATCTTGTGCGCCATGGTATATTGTAAGGGAAATTTAGGGCATCTCAGAGAAACCTGCAAGAATAGTAGTGTCTTCGATAACTTTAATTCCAATTAATAGTAGTGTCTTCGATAACTTTAATTCCAATTAGATTGCATCAAAGACACGTATAACTATGTTCTAAAGCGAAAAAAGACACAATTCATTTCCCACATTAATCCTTCTGAGAGAAGCACATGTAAATTCAACAGCAAGCAATAACAGATTCTAGAAACAAAACTAGAACACACAGATTTACATGGGGAAAACCCTTTCGGGTAAAAAACCCCACCCTCCAAAGTTCGATCCATTGTATTATTTAGCAACAATAGGTTACAATACAATTTCAGGCTCATAGCCTTTTCAGAGATTACATCTTGTTCATTCTGGATACAACCTGGTAGAAAACTCTCCCCTTTACATTTCCTGATCAATCCATCAGACCATACAATCTTTGCACTGTTGCAATATCCTCACACAATATAAAACGCAGATCAACATGAGAGAGATCAACTATGATCCATGATCAGGAGAGATTTTAGCAGCATAACCCTGCCTCTCGTTTTCTCTGTTTCGGCCTCATGGCCACAGCCTTTTAGCCAACCTCTCAGCCCTCTCTTTGTCACTCTCTAACAATACAGTTGCTCACCTGAACATATATCAATACCAATTGTTCCCAACTTAGATGTTTCTATTTCCAACATAGAAGTCTCCACAAAAACAATCACAACCGTCCAACTGCAAAATGGTTCACATTCCGCATTCTCTGATTTGTCCAAGACACACCACTTAGGATAGTCTTCCAATCAGTCAAAAGCATTCAAACAGTATTCACATGTCGGTGAGACACTAACCGTGTCTCCCCAATGCCACATGACTAATTACACATCCATCGCTATCGGCAAGAGTCACTGCTATCAGAAAGAGATCATAATGAGTACAAAATTCATATCGATGTCAACACTCCCATCGGCGAGACTTACTCTATCAGCAAGATCGGCAAGACCTTTTGCTGATATCTTCAGCAGACCCATCGCCCAGACAATCGCTAGTCGCTATGAGTCATAACGAGCCCTCAATTCATACTGATATGAACATCTGTCAGTAAGACTTAGGCTATCGCTAAGAGTCACCCCACAGGTTCCAAGTCACCCCGAGTCCATCCTTCACCAGGAGTCATACCAACAACAAACCATACCATTAGGTGAGACAATCATCCGTCACCAAGAGTTCTTACTAAGCCTCCATGTCACCCTGATGACATCAAGTGAATAACCGTTGACGAGACATCTATTGTCGAGATGAGTTATACCGAATGTTGAAGTCTCTCCTCGATAACTCCAGTCGCCATGAGTCTCCCCGACAACCATTAGACACCAACCCGTTGGCAAGACAACTCCCATTGCCAGGACACATTCGATAGGAGCAAGTCATACCAATTACTGCATCGACTAGACAGACCAAAGGTCATGCTGATATCGGCTAGACTTTCTACTATCACCGAAACATCATTCCGACTATCCAAGTTATGTTGAAGGCTCAGGTTATCTCGGTCGCCAAGACAATCAGGAGGTCACAGTGACGGATCAGGATCAACTAGCAGATTGGATAGACATCTCAACAGTCTCACTGAAATTGCTCAAAGAGATTTCAGCCAGTAGGATTGAGGCACACAATTCCAACAATCTCCCACTTGACGAAGATCACATAGGCACCTCCAAGGCACTCAGAAACTAAGATCATACTAGCTCCACTAGTTTAGACCCCGTAGCACTCAAGACACCCAACCAACAAGTTTCCATAGATAACAGTCCACCAGACAATTTGCAACAAAGACCAGGCATCCAACTGCAACTCACTATCCAACAAAGCAACCGAAATGTAACCGATCACAGCCTTTCAGGAAACCACATAGACCTCAAACATGCTCTCATGCTCCATCAAGAATTCTACACCAACATCCAAGATGTCCACCATTCAGGCAACAATCCTTGTCATCCTCCAACATGCCACATGTGGAAGAAAGATACAAGCCAAGGTGAGTAAGCACTAGTCTAACAGGCACAAGTAAAAGATCCTAGTGATATCATCAATGAGATACTTCTACCATTTCACTATGCTCAGACACTATACAGAAGCAATATCAACTTCAAAGCCTCAAATAGAACACAACCGTGAAGTCATTCTCCATAAACAAGATAAAAACACTAGCTAGAACAACAATCAAACTGACTGCTTCCATTTAACTGATAAACCCACACGACTGAAAAATAGTACCCATAGCTCGTGCTATTCCATCCAATCTTACATACCTTAAAGGTATCAACATTAGTAAACTCATGTCGCTCCAGAAACAACCTATTAACAGAAAATGCAAGCTCCAAATGCCAATTAGTCGAAGAAGACAAAACACATACAGGAACTCCCACTACCCGAGTAATTCCAAATCTGAAAGATCAAAGGCATCGCAAGTATACCAATGACAACACATAGAAAGTGTAACCATGTAGTACCAAGAAAATATCCACAATGATATGCATAACCTGCAACAAACTATTACAAGAAACATTTCTCTCACCACAAGTCTTCACAGTTCTCCCAAGTTCTCCACACGCAATCAAAGGAAAAAGGGTTAAGAACCTCCATGTCATCACCCATGAACATGAGTGAAAACACATGACCACAAGCAAGTGATCACTATAGCTCCGACCAAACCTTAAACCAATGTAATGTGAAACCAAACATCCAGGAAGTAAACCAAGACCAAAGAGAGAAACTCTGCACATCATATTCCTATAGAACATCCTCCTACAGACACTTCTAACTGCCAACTGTGTCAAGAATGATCTCCTTCTCATCTCAAAAGACAAGCCTTAACAACATCCAACCATTCAATCACCAAGATCAAACCAACTTTAAAAACATGTAATCAACATGGATGTAAGCCTCTCCAAGAAGATCAAGCTACTTCATTCCCCATTTCAGGAAATCAGCCCATACATAATCTCCTACAAATTCTCATCAGTAAATAACATAACACAAAATCTCAAGGAGATAAACAAGCTATACATCTTCCACTATGAATCCTCCAAAACCATTAAATAGTAATTCAAGATCCATATCATGAAAGTGAACATAAAACACATCTGAAAGATATAATGAGCCAAATACCTCTGAGATAAACTACCGATCAGACCAAGAGTGGGAAAAAGAATACTCCTTCAAGATATGCAAGCCATCATGACTAATCCAAGAGCAATCTCCTCATAGGTCTCTTATTGAACTCATGTTCAACCAAGTTGTAGGCTTCTCAGAATTTCTGCTAAAAACTTCATCAAGAGTAACAATCAACAACACTTCTCTCATAAGAGAAAAACAACCTCACCTTATTCTTCATGTATCCATGAGTACTAGCAACTGATCATCTCATGCTAAATTTCAACTGCATTATTGCACTATCACAAAGTATCAAGCAAATAATCAAAGCACCCAATACACAAAGAATTACCAAACCACTGTCAAAGCTCCAATCATTTGAATCAGGAACTTATCATGAAACCATGATCTACATATCCCCTTAGGAGATACCATGCTTCAAGTGACTTCACCATGGTCTCAAGTACAATGCGCAATGCCAAAACTCCAATGCACAAACAAAAGTATACCATGACATAAAGAAAATAGACTCAAAACCAACATCACCTATCAAGCACCACCAACACCTTAGCCAAAGACTCCAAGCATCCTCCATGGATCCAAGATGTTGCACATCTTCAAAAAATGTCCATGCAAATGTGAAAGAACCCTTATGCAGCAATAGGATCTAAAAGCCCCCCCTTGAAACATCTGCTTGACACTAAAGAAGACCATTCACCACCATGTGATGAACCCACAGTTACTGCTAAAGCTCCCACTGAAATGTGACATATGAGCTCTCCAAGCATCATGACCACCTACTTTAGGTTCCCATAACCGACTATTCAGGTACTCAACAATATCCATCCTCTCATCTCAAAGCAATCACACCAATGCACAAGTGACCACAGACAAGGCCAGCTAACAAGTCTGCACCAGCAATGAATCAACCTCGTGTATAAAGGAAGTCCACATCCAAGTTATCTCACTGCAACCAATGGGTAGCTAATCCACCAATTGCATAGCTCGTAGATCACAAACATTGAAACATGCAAACCCATCATCGCATTGGAAACTGCAACACCGAGATTTCAAAGAGAATAACCATGTAGACAACATGACTAGAACACCAAATCATGCCAAACCTGATTTTCCAAACACATCCACAACAAGCACCATAATCAAGGAACCCACAAGCACCACCACAAGAATGCTGAGTGAAAAATCACGTACCAACACTCCCATGCAGAGAAGAAATTAGACTTCCTCAAACCATGCACAAAGCATGCATGCAGAACTGTAACTATCTCATCCAGCAACACCCCAAAAGCCAGGGTCTAGAAAATAGCTTAACATCAACTCCACATAACCACAAGTTTTGCTTAACCGTGTAAAACATGTACATGCATCCGAGAAAGAGATAGGCTATTTCAAAAGCTTGCAAATCAACTAATGATTAACACCATAGCCTTTATGTATTGGAGGTTAACAAGAAACAGTGCCTTCCAACACTAGGAAACACCACCTAGCATAAGCACTCTATTGGAATATGTGCCTCAAACAATATAGGCTGAAACCTCCATTAGAGCCAAGTTGGTGTGACATCTTCATTGTCTGGCCGACTAGTAGCTTGATACATTATGTTTTGAATAGGTCACTATGCCCTAGCTTCTATCTTGCCGAAAGATTACACTTTGGTCTATCACTGTGACATAGTGTTTTCGCTATGATCTCTTACCACTTGGGAGACATCTAGCCGACATGCCATTCAATTGTGTATCGGGGAGACTCTTGGCGACTATGGTCTTCTAGATAGCTAAGGGTTCTCACTAAGAAGTCTCAGTGATGTGTCAAAGTCTTGCTGACAGCGCTTTATGTTGAAGCCTTCGGGGTAACATATGGAGATCGGTATGATCTCTCAATGAAGGGCGTATGTCTTGGTGACTGCTGACGGCTTCGGTGAAACATATGGATCTCAGTACGATGTCTCGGCGAAAGCTAATTGTCTGGCCCATGAGAACACTTAAGTCTATGTGACTTGTGGAGCTTCAGTGTAACGTCTCAGTGAAGGTGTTTGGTCTTGCCGATAGGTGTATGCTTTCGGTGTAACCTAATGTTGCTCTATTAGACCTCTTGGTGATATCGATATGTCTTGCCGACTATCTTTTGGAGCTTGATATGACTTGTGTCTTCGGTATACCTTTGGTGACTCGGTGTGAGGTCCTGGCGATAGCGATAGGTCTTGCCAACTGCTTGATGGTTCAGCGTAACACAAGAAGGATCGTTGAGATGTCTTGGCAAGAGCGATACTCTTGCCGAAAGGAAATCTAAAGCCGATACATGTTGTAGGCTTGGTGAAACATCTCGGTGAATGGAGTAACTCTTGGCGATGACGATATGAAGACTATGTGGCATCGGCGAGACACTGTTAGTGTCTCACTGAGATGCCAACACAGTGTTAATTATGTTGACCGTTTGACCATCCTATGTCATGGACCAATAGGAGAAGCCAAATCTGAATAGTTGGAAGGCAATCGGTTGTGATGGTTCTGTGAGGAAGTTCGACAGACAGGGAATGCCATGGATATACTCAGTGATTGTAGATTGTGATTGGTTGGTTCAAAGGTTGAATCTATAGATTGTTGAGTGATTGTATCAGTGGATGAATTCTATTCTGTAGACTGTAATGTGAAGGTTCCTGAAACAAATTGTACATGGTGAATGCTGCTGTAAATAGACATCAGAAAGATAAGTCTGAAACTTGTATGTAAACTTTATTACTGTAATACAAAGTGACTTCTCTTGGTGTAGGTGGGTTTTTTCTCCTGTAAGGGTTTTCCCACATATATCTGGTGTTCTTGTGTGATTGTCAAATACTCTGTTTTTGTTATTTGTTTCATAGTGCATCTTAATTGGACTGTAATTGTAGTTTTTAAAGTGTATATGCATTCTTCCCTAAGGTATTGACGTTAGGAGAATTTTTTTCCGTATCTGATTTTCCTTACAAGTGGTATCAGAGCCTGGCCAGTTCTGTTATCCTTGTGGGTACATTGGGTTTTTTGAGTCAGTTCTGTTCAGTGGGAGTCTTGTAGAAAATTGTTATTTCTAATTACAGGTTGAGATGGCTAGTACATCTAGAAATTTTGAAATAGAGAAATTCAATGGCAGTAACTTTGAGTTGTGGAAACTCAAGATAGAGGATTTTCTAGTTGATCATGATCTTTGGATTGTTGTGGCTGGAGTGAAACCTACAAGCATGAAGCAAGAAGATTGGGACCTTGCAGATAGGAAATTTAAGGGGCTGATAAGGCTCTGTTTGGCAGACTTAGTTCTTCTGAATGTGCATGAGGAGAAGACTGCCTCTTCCTTGTGGAAGAGACTAGTGTCTATTTATCAAGGGAAATCCTTGGTGAATAAACTATTCTTGAGGAAGAAGCTGTATTCTTTGAGAATGCAGGAAGGAGGGTTTGTTGCTAATCATTTGAATGCATTTAATATGTTGATTGCTCAATTGACATCTATTAGTGTGAAGACTGAAGAAGAGGATCATTGTATTCTATTGTTGTGTTCTTTGCCAGACTCATGGGATCATCTGGTGATGGCTATTGTGAGTACAACATCGAATTTCAAGATGGAAGATGTTCTTGCATCTTTGTTGTCAGGAGAGATGAGAAGGAAATCTTCTAAGATGGCGAAGGAAGCTCTTGCTATCAGAGGAAGACTGAAAGAGAAAGGAAAGAAGAAGGACAAGAAGTCCAAATTGAAATCAGAGGGGAGATCAAAGTCTCCTGGCAAGAAGTCCAAGGTGAAGTGTTGGAACTATGGGCAACCTAATCATGTCCAAAAGGATTGTAAAGAGGAGAAAAAGAAGAAGAAAGGCTCATCCGATAATGGTTCTTCTCATAGTGATGGTGACGCCTTCATTGCTACCTTGGCTACATAGGCATCAAATGATGTCTGGATGATTGATTCTGGAGCATCATTTCACATGACGTCTCATAGAGAGTGGTTCACAAAGTATGAAGAATACGATGGTGGAAAGGTGTACCTAGCAAGTGATTCAACTTTGGAAATTGTTGGTCGTGGAAGAGTTAGGATACAATTCCCTGATGGAAGAGTGAAGGGAATCAATAATGTTATGCACATACTAGGTTTGGCTCGAAATCTATTGTCTATAAGTATGCTAAATGATATTGGTGTACAAGTTACGTTCTCTAGAAATGGCTGCAAGATGACTAGAGGTTCAATGGTGCTGGCTAGAGGTGCTCAAATTGGTACCCTATACAAGCTGGATGCATAGGCTGTTCAATGTAACATTATCTCTATAAAGTCACTGAAAGCTGCTCATGGAGGTAAAGAGGGACATATCCCTAATTTTGTAAACTCTATGGAAGTAAAACTTCCTATAGAGAAGACTATGCTTTGGCATCATAGGTTAGGCCACATAGGAGAAAAATGTTTAAAAACCTTGAAGAATAAAAACTTAGTAGAGGGGCTTGAAGATTGTAATCTTAAATTTGAATTATGTGCACACTGTATATATGGAAAGCAGTACTGTGTTTCGTTTTATTCAAGTCCTCATAAATCTTTTGGTTTGTTAGATTATATTCATTTGGATTTGTTTGGTCCAGTGAATGTTCCTTCTTTGTCTAAGTCAAGATACTATGTGTCGTTCATTGATGATTATTCAAGAAGAGCATTTGTATATTTTATGAAGAGTAAATCAGAAGTATTCAGTCAGTTTAAAAAATTTAAAAATCTTGTTGAAAATCATACTAGTAGAAAAATAAAATGCTTAAGGACTGATAATGGCGGTGAGTTCTGTTTTGATGAATTTGAAAGATATTTCAAAGACCATGGAATCAAAAGACACAAGACTACAACTTATACTCCACAGCAGAATGGAGTTTTAGAAAGGTTCAATAGGATAGTGATGGAGAGAGCATGAAGTATGCTCAGTAGTGCTGGCTTGGAGGAGAAGTTTTGGGCTGAGGCTGTATCTACTGCATGTTATCTAATTAATCATTCTCCAAATTCTACTCTTATTGAGAAAACACCTTTGGAAGCATGGTCTGGTAAGAAGCCCTCACTTAGACATGTTCGTGTTTTTGGCTATGAGGCATATGTTCATGTGCCGGATGTGAAAAGATCTAAACTAGAGAACAAGGCTGTCAAATGTATTTTTATAGGCTATAGTGCTGTCATAAAAGGATACAGGCTTTGGAATCCTAATACAGAGAAGGTTGTATACAATAGAAGTGTAATCTTTTATGAGCTGAAACCTTCCACTTTGGATCTGTAGTTAGAGACAAAGTTAGAAAACAATAAGGATGTAGCATTAATTCCTCCTACACCAGAGAAAGAGGAATTGAGAATTCAAAATTTACCTAAAACTGAGGAGAGCTCAAGCAGTTCAGAAAGTTCTGAAGATGAAGAACCTCAGCCTCAGCAAGTAAGGAGGTCAACCCAAGAAAGAAAACAACTAGATAGGTATGGGTTCTCTTTGATAGATTCTACTTGTGCCTATGCTTTGATTTCTAGTACTGATGAGACTAGGACTGTGAAAGAGGCATTTAAAATTTCTGATTCAGATTCTTGGTTGGAAGCCATGGAAGAAGAGATAGCATCTTTAGATAACAATGAAACCTAGAGTCTAGTGCCCTTGCCTAAAGGTAGAAAGGTTGTTGGTTGTAAATGGGTATTTAAGAAAAAGATTGGTTTGGATGGCAGTGTAGAAAAGTACAAGGCAAGACTGGTTGCAAAGGGTTATTCCTAGGTAGAGGGAATCGATTATGGGGAAATATTTTCTCCTATAGCAAAGCTGACATCTATCATATTTCTTTTGTCACTTGCAGCTACATATGACTTAGAGGTCGAACAGATGGATGTGAAGACAACATTTCTTCATAGTGATCTTGAAGAAGAAATCTATATGTCTCAGCCTGAGCACTTTGTTGAGAAAGGTAAAGAAAAAATGGTATACAAATTAAAGAAGTCTCTGTATGGGTTAAAGCAGTCACCTAGAATGTGGTACCAGAAATTTGATACATTTGTATTGTCTTTGGGATTTGTGAGGTCAAAATCTAATCACTATGTTTATTATAAAGCTGAAGGTGATCAAGTTCTTGTTATTGCTCTTTATGTTGATGATATGTTGGTCATAGGAAATAGCAAGGTAATGATTTCTGATCTTAAGTCTCAGTTGTCTGCTAAGTTCGAAATGAAGGATCTTGGTGCAGCAAGGTATATTCTGGGGATGGAGATAACCAGGGACAGGAAGAATATAAAGCTTTGGCTTAGTCAGAGTAAGTATATAAGGACTATTCTAGAGAGATTTTGCATGAATGATTGCAAAAAGCTAGTGGTTCCAGTCATGCAGGGAATGAAGCTATCTGTTGAGGACTGTCCAAAATCTCCTAATGAGATGGAGGACATGACCAGTGTACCCTATGCTAGTGAAATAGGAAGTCTTATGTATGCAATGGTATGTACAAGGCCAGACATTGCCCAAGCAGTGGGAGTACTTAGTCGATTTATGGTTAATCCAGGAAGAACTCATTGGGATGCTGTGAAAAGAGTTTTCAAATATTTGAAGGGTACTTCAAATTTTGCTGTGAGTTACCATGGGAACTTGGTTGAATCACAGAGGACTCTCAATATTCAAGGCTATGTGGATTTAGATTAGGCAGGGGACATTGACAGCAGGAGATCCACCAGTGGATACATTTTCATGTTGAATAGTGGTGCAGAGAGTTGGATGAGCAAGCGGCAGGTTGTAGTTGCTTTGTCCACTACGGAGGTTGAATACATGGCAGCTACTCATGCTTGTAAAGAAGTTGTATGGTTGAAATGTTTGTGTTCTAACATTGGTTTTGATGCAGAGGAAATAAATATTTTCTATGATAGTCAAAGTGCAATTTGTCTAGCAAAGAACCCTACTTTCCATGCCAGGACGAAACATATAGACGTACAGTACCAATTTGTACGAGATATGGTGGAGGATGGAAAGGTCAGTTTGGAAAAGGTTGATACTCTAGAGAATATTGCAGATTTATTGACAAAGCAAGTGAGCACAGACAAGTTCAGGTGGTGTGCCAGTTCAATGGGCCTTAGTGCCCATGATTTTTAGTAAATTATGTTGTGCTCTGGAGGTGCCTGTATGATCTTCATCAAGTGGGAGATTGTTGGAATATGTGCCTCAAACAATACAAGCTGAAACCTCCATTAGAGCCAAGTCAGTGTGACATCTTCATTGTCTGGCCGACTAGCAACTTGATACATTCTGTTTTGAACATGTCGTTGTGACCTAGCTTTTGTCTTGCCAAAAGATTACACTTTGGTCTATCACTATGACATAGTGTTTTCACTATGATCTCTTAGCGCTCAGGAGACCTCTGGCTGACAGGCCATTCAATCATGTATCAGGGAGACTCTTGGTGACTATGGTCTTCGGGATAGCTAAGAGTTCTCGCTAAGAAGTCTCAGCAATGTGTAAAAGTCTCACCGACAACGCTTTATGTTGAAGCCTTCCGGGTAACATATGGAGATTGGTATGATCTCTCGGTGAAGGGCGTATGTCTTGGTGATTATTGACGGCTTCAGTGAAACATATGGATCTCGGTATGATGTCTCAATGAAAGCCGATTATCTGGCTGATGAGAACACTTAAGTCTATGTGACTTGTGGAGCTTTGGCATAACGTCTCAGCGAAGGTGTTTGGTCTTGCCGATAGGTGTATGCTTTCAGTGTAACCTAATGTTGCTCTATGAGACCTCTTGGTGATATTGGTATGTCTTGCCAACTATCTTTTGGAGCTCGATATGACTTATGTCTTTGGTATACCTTTGGTGACTCAGTGTGAGGTCCTGGCGATAGCGATAGGTCTCGCCGACTGCTTGATGTTTCGGTGTAACACAAGAAGGCTCGTTGAGATGTCTTGGCGAGAGTGATACTCTTGCCGAAAGGAAATCTGAAGCTGATACATGTTGTAGGCTCGATGAAACATCTTGGAAACTTTGGTAGCTCTTGGCAATGATGATATGAAGACTATGTGGCATCGACGAGACACTGTTAGTGTCTCACCGAGATGCCAACACAGTGAAAATTTTGTTGGCTGTTTGACCATCCTATGTGGAGTCTCGTGGACCAATAGGAGAAGCCGAATCTGAACAATTGGAAGGCAATCAGTTGTGACGGTTTTGTGAGGAAGTTTGACAGACAGGGAATGCCATGGATATACTTAGTGATTGCAGATTGTGATTGGTTGGTTCGAAGGTTGAATCTATAGATTGTTGAGTGATTGTATCAATGGATGAATTCTATTTTGTAGACTATAACGTGAAGGTTCCTGAAACAAATTATACATGGTGAATGCTACTGTAAATAGACATAAAAAAGATAAGTCTGAAACTTGTATGTAAACTTTATTACCGTAATACAAAGTGACTTCTCTTGGTGTGGTGGGTTTTTTCTCCCGTAAGGGTTTTCCCACGTATATCTGGTGTTCTTGTGTGATTGTCAAATACTTTGTTTATGTTATTTGTTTCATAGTGCATCTTAATTGGACTATAATTATAATTTTTAAAGTGTATTTGCATTCTTCCCTGAGGTATTGACGTTAGGAGAATTGTTTTCTGCATCTAATTTTCCTTACACAATCTCCTCCATGGCTGAGAAACAACCTTGGCTTCTCCATATCATCAAGGAGCCTCTCACACAGACACCCAATATGAAAGATTTACTGCTACACAGCCACAGAGCAAGAAAATCCACCTCATACACCAAGGTTATACCACTACCAACCAGGAGACACAAATCACAAAAAAAAGATCAATTCCCTTTTCTCCATCTTCACCATCCTTGAAGCTGTGTGTTGTGTCTGAATATCACAAGACTTCCACTAACCAAAGGATCAATAGATCAGACGATTCCTCCAGATTTCCTCTAGCCTAACAAACTAAGAAATATTCACAAGAGAAATACCCAGAAGCAACAACCAAAAGAAAGCTCTGGTACCACTTGTAAGGGAAATTTAGGGCATCTCAGAGAAACCTCCAAGAATAGTAGTTCCTTTGGTAACTTTAATTCTGATTAGATTGCCTCAAAGACACGTACAACTATGTCCTAAAGTGGAAATAGACATAGTTCATTTCCCACATTAATCATTCTGAGAGAAGCACATGTAAATTCAACAACAAGCAATAACAGATTCTAGAAACATAACCAAAACATATGAAAGATAAGATAGAAAACCAGAACACACAAATTTACGTGGGGAAAACCCTTTCGGGTAAAAAACCCCACCCTCCAAAGTTCGAGCCATTGTATTATTCAGCAACAAAAGGTTACAATACAATTTCAGGCTCATAGCCTTTTCAGAGATTACATATTGTTCATTCTGGATACAACCTGGTAGCAAAATCTCCCCTTTACATTTCTTGATCAATCCATCAGAACATACAATCTTCACATTGTTGCAATATCCTCACACAATATACAACACAAATCAACATGAGAGAGATCAACTATGATCCATGATTAGGAGAGATTTCAGCAGCATAACCCTGCCTCTCGTTTTCTCTGTTTCGGCCTCATGGCCACGACCTTTTAGCCAGCCTCTCAGCCCTCTCTCTATCACTCTCTAACAATACAGTTGCTCACCCAAACATATATCAATACCAACCATTCCCAACTTAGATGTTTTTATTTCCAACATAGAAGTCTCCACGGAAACGATCACAACCATCCAATTGCAAAATGGTTCGCATTCTACATTCTCTGATTTGTCCAAGACACACCATGTAGGATATTCTTCCAATTGGTCAAAAGCATTCAAACAGTATTTTCATGTCGGTGAGACACTAACCGTGTCTTCCCGATGCCACACGACCGTTTACACATCCATCGCTATCGGCAAGAGTCACTGCTATCAGCAAGAGATCATAACAAGTACATAAGTTATATCAATGTCAACACTCCCATCGGCGAGACTTACTATATTGGCAAGATCGGCAAGACCTTTCACCGATATCCTCAGCAGAGCCATCGCCCAGAAAATCACTAGTCGCTATGAGTCATAATGATCCCTCAAGTCATACCAATATGAACATCCATTGGCAAGAATTAGGCTGTCGCTAAGAGTCACCCCACAGGTTCCAAGTCACCCCGAGTCCATCCTTCCTAAGGGGTCATACTGACAACAAACCATACCATTCGGTGAGACAATCATCTGTCGCCAAGAGTTCTTACCGAGCCTCCATGTCACCCCGATGACATCAAGTGAATAACCATCAGAGAGACATCTCTTGTCGGGATGACCAAACATTCAAGTCTCTCCCTAATAACTCCAGTCACCATGAGTCTCCCTGAAAACCATTAGACACCAACTTGTTGGCAAGACAACTCCCATTGCTAGGACACATTCTAATAGGAGCAAGTCATACTGATTACTGCATCAGCCAGACAGACCAAAGGTCACGCCGATATCGGCTAGACTTTCTACCGTCACTAAAACATCATTCCAATTGTCCAAGTTATGCCGAAGGCTCAGGTTATGTCGGTCACCAAGATAATCAGAAGTCACAGCGATGGATCAGGATCAACTAGCAGATCAGCCAGACATCTCAATAGTCTCACCGAAATTGCTCACAAGATATTTCAGCCTGTGGGATTGAGGCACACAATTCCAACAATAAACAAATATTCTTGTATAATTGTCAGAGTTATTGCCATTTGGCACTGGCTATCTTGCCCCAGGAATGCACCAGGGATAGATGTTATGCCATGCCTCCATACATAGTACGAATACCTGCCACCCCATAGTGTTGTGCCTCTCTTGTGCATTTGATGGCCATACCTAGTTATACCTGCAAATGCTAATGACCTTTTAGTGTTGTACTATTAGGGTTAATAGCCACTGCCACCAATATTCGGGTCAACCACCGCACCCCAAGTTGTTCAATTCGTAGCCTCCATCATGTCGTTAAGCGACAACAAATATTAATGTTCACTTAATCGTACAAATGTGAAGGACAGTTGAAAGTATATAGAGAATATAAAAAATGAAGTATGTAAAATATATAACATTGTTAAAGATTTAAATATATCTTTAGTTTTTGGCTTTTCAGTCTACATGTTTATTAATTTATGTTTTTAAAATTTAATTAAAAAGTTTAACTATGTAATGTTAAATTTTATTTCTATTTTGAATTAGCTTAAAATTAGTTAATTACTTGTAAAATATAGACATATTACTGATTTATCTAGTTTATTTATGTTTTTTAGAATTCAATTTGAAAATTTTATGTTAATAATAAATTTAAATAAATATTTATAAAATATGTATCTCATAAATTATAAAAAATATTATTTACTTACAAAAAAAATTACAGATCATAAGAATCCACTTCACAACATACTGTCAAATTTATATTTGATTTTATCTATTCAATAAAATTTGATTGTAAGGATTTTTTAAAACTAATTAAAAAAATTTTATTTTTCATTTTTATAGATATTTTCAATTAGATTTTAATATTAGATTCTTATAATATATATATTGAATAATTTTTTTTGAAGTAATTTATATGCATCAATATTTTACGTTCTAACTTATAATTAATAATTATAAATATATTAAATAATATATTATTAAAATAATATTTAAATTATATTATAATAATTAGTACTTATAATATAAGTTTTTACATATATCTATGCATATGTATGTTAAATTATATATATATATATAGGATCTATGATTCAAAAATTCAACTTTAAAATTTCAACTTTAAGCCTATTAACTTTAATTTCTTAACTTTCAAATCAATTACTATATATAGAGTACGATTCATTTTATGTTAAAATTTAATTATTTATATACACGATTCATTATTAATTCAAATATCAAGACATAACATTCAATTTAGGTGTTACATCAGATAATGAGCCTATGATTATGGAGTTTAGGATATTTAAGCCTTACATATCAAGGAAAAATTTAAATTCTAAACTTTCAACAAGGAATTCAAGACCTAAAACCTTGCAACCTAAACTCTATACCTTAAGCCTTGTGAATTATTGTAAGTTTCCTCAATTTAGACTATTTTTTATTTATGTAATATTATTTTTTAATTAATCATAAAATTATTTGAGTGAAAAATGGAATCTTTGAGAAAAAGCTAAGAATTGTTAATTTTAAAAACTTCATCGATTTTAGGTGATGAAAGTGCCAACCTTGTTAAAGATTGAATTCTTGGTAAATAGATTTGAATAAATTGTGAATACATGCTATCTTGATAGTTATATAACTCTCTTGCATTAATTTATTGTAAAAAAATTGAATCTTATGATGATATAAGTGATATTAGTCCTTTGTTAAATTTTCATTTTCATTTTATATTATTTTTAATTAATATATAGTCCTCCACCCTATACCATCCCTCGATCCATAAAACATATTCTCGCCTATTTCTACAGCTATTTGATCCTTCATTTTCATCTCCCACCTTCATCTTCACTTTTACAATTTCTAGTCTTTCCATAACCTTCCTTTTTTACTTTCACGCATTCATCACCCTATTTTCATTTTTTTTTTTCATACCTCATTAAATTCATTTACATACATACATACATACATACATACATACATACATACATACATAGAATTTCTATTACCATCTTTCCATTTTTTTCCTTTATCCTTTTCCACCTTACCTTTGTCCCTTACATTCCTACTTTATTTTTAAGTTTCCTTTCCAAATTATTTATATAATACCCAATTTTTTTTCTTTAAATCTATGTTTTCTCTCCCTTTTTTAAGTATAATTTAGTTCCATGTCATTTTTAATTTCTCATTTTTCCATGTTTTCTTCCCAATCTCTCACCCCATTCTTTCCTATTTCATTGCCCTCTTTAATAATCTTCATAACTCAATAAGGTTTTCATATTTAGGAATTGAATTTGTAACATTCCTTAACAATAAGTTTTATCTTATATATTATCCATCATATATTTCAACGTATTTTTTTATCAAATTGCATAAGGAGATTGGCTAAGGTAGTTTCCCTTTTAATAATTATATTTAAAAGATTTTTATAAATGTTTACATTGTACGTCAAATATAGAAAATGTATTTAATAATTAAATAATGTGATAGTTAGAAAAAGTGATACAAATCATGAAAGAATTATCCTTATTAAATTTTAACAAATTTTGATACAATACAATAAGTATCCCTATATGCAACCGCTCATTATCAATTTATCATTTCTTTAACTTTTAATTTTAATTTGTTATGGTCAATCTTTCTCAATGTTAAGGTTCTATACAACTTAAATATTAACAAGACTTTAAATGAAGTGTGCCCATTTATTATGTTTTTCTATCTTTTTAATCCAACAATATTTTTAAAATTATATAATCTTTATTTATTTAAAAATTAAACATACTTAATAAAGAGTTTTAATGTTTTTAAATATATGACAACTTTTCTAATAGTTAGTTTTAACTCCATATGCATAACTTTCATTGGCAATAAGAGATGTATTATTTGTAAAATTTGAAACATTTTTTTAAAAAATAACACTTAATAAATACAAACAAAATAATTTAAAAGAATTCTAAAAGTAAATAAAGTAAAGTTTTAACTAATTAAATTTTTAGAAAATATTTTTTAAATAATTTGAATTTTTTATTTTTAAGTAAATAATATTTTTTATAATTTTTGAGATACATATTTATAAATATTTATTTATACTTATTATTAACATAAAACTTTCAAATTGAATTTTAAAAACATAAATAAACTAGATAAATCAATAATATGTCTATATTTTACAAGTAGTAAACTAATTTTAAGCTAATTCAAAATAAGAATAAAATTTAAAATTACATAGTTAAACTTTTAAATTAAATTTTAAAAACATAAATTAATAAACATGCAGATTGAAAAGTCAAAACTAGAGATATATTTAAATATTTAACACTGTTATATATTTTACATACTTCATTTTTTATATTCTCTATATAATTTCGATTGTCTTTCACATTTGTACGATTAAGTGAACATTAATATTTGTTGTGCCATGGCGGTAGGAAGGAGGCTACGCTTTGAACAACTTCAGATGCAGTGGTTGATCCGAATGTTGGTGGCACTGGCTATTAACCTTGACAGTACAACATTGAAAGGCCATTAGCATTTGCAGGTATGACTAGGTACGACCATCGAATGAACTGAAGAGGCACAACACTGTGGGGCGGTAGGTATTCATACTATGTATGGAGGCATGGCATGGCATCCATCCTTGGTGCATTCCTGGGGCTGGATAGCCAGTGCCTTGCCATTTCAGGTAGAGGATGCTCACTATGTGACAAACATAAAAATGACTATATGACAAGTTGATAAAGTTTGAGATTGATTATATCGATGTTTTTATTTACAAATAGGAATAATTATCAATAGTAGATTTTATCCTTTCAAAAAAATTCTTACTAATTATATAAGTATTCGAGTTTAGACACTCCACGATGTCTCTAGTGTTGTCATCTACTTATATAATTTAACAAATAGTAAATTCTCATCAGTCTAAAAAATCTTGACAAAAGGGATGGTAGATGTGTAGTTTAATTAGTTTCAATAATAGTCTCTTAGTCAAATGCAATTATAGATTATCAGTGGTATTTAGATATATGAATAAAGGAGTACCTCTTAAAAGAGATCTAGATCATGACATTGAGGTGGTACAAGGGAGCCAAGTACCCAACATTAGACCCTATAAGTAGTCATATATACAAAAAAGGTGAGAATGACAATATGATTTAGGAAAGTAAAAGAGATCTATATCATGCCATTGAGGTAGTACAAGGGAGCCAACCACCCAACATTAGAACCTATAAGTAGTCATATATACAAAAAGGTGAGAATGACAATATGATTTAGGAGATGTTATAGGAACTTGTATCATTAGGCTTAGCTAGAATGCTTACTCCTTTCCCATGGTGATGGTGCATAAGAAGGATAGTACTATATGTGTCTACACTATAGAGAGCTCAACAAGTACACCATTGAAAATAAGCTTCATATTCCATTAATTGATGATTTACTAGATGAATTGAATGAAGCTATATTTCTAACAAAATTTGATCTTAGATTAGGATATTACCAAATTAAAATTAAAAAAGAATACATTGCCAAGACTACATTTAGGACTCATGAGGATCATTATGATTTTTTAATGATGTCATTTGGTCTTACTAAAGCTCCATCTACATTTCCAAATTTGATGAATTTCATCTTTAATTCGTGGATGATGTTTATAGGTCATTTTAAGATATAATGTTTGTGGGTCTAATAAAAAATCAAGTGAACAATAATTATTATTTTTATTTAATATAATGAATTTTTTAAAGATGAAAAATGACTAACAAAATGAAAGCTAAGTTCCTTTGAGAGTAACTCAACTGATTAAACTAAGTTGAATGAACGATATAAATTTATCTTAAACTTTGAAACATACGAAAAAATGGAATTTGTTACTTATGGTTTAGAACATAGAGTAAACACTATTAAATTCCCAAGATACTGAGAGGGGGGGTGTGAATCAGTATCTTCTTAAAAAATTTAATAAGATACCATCCAATTATTCCAATACATACAATAGCAAGGATAAGTAAAAGCATTAAAAAAATATGAAATCAGAGAAAACATGAACACCAAGATTTTTACATGGAAAACCCAAAATGGGAAAAACCACGGTGAGTGTTAGCTCACAATATAGTATAACCAGTTATAAAATATTACAACATGGGTGGCTCACTACTAGGACTCACGTCCAGAAACAAAGACTCACTGCCTACAAAATTACAATGATAGAAAATTGGCTTACAACCAAAAAATGAACTAATGAAATACACCTAGTGAGTGCAGATTCAGTTTCGATGTAGCTCAGTAAACTGACTTAACACACTTCATCATATTCTCTCTTCTTTACATTCACATTTGCATCACACCAAAATTCACATCATGTAAAATTCAAAGATTATCCAATATATATATCTGATCTCTCTACTAGCATCAATTAGGTTGGCCTAATTAGATGCACTTCATATTTACCAAAAATACCATTTATTAGCTTCAAGCATTCATAAAAACTTTTGAAAATATAATTCATACATCCAACATACTTCATCAAGTTGACATAGACCTAAAATAGGTTGCACATATATCCACAAAAATTATTTCACTATTACACAATACATCAATTAGGTCAGCTAGGGATAGATATAATAGCACAAATGCAAATACCAACGCAATGTCAATACACCAAACAAGCAACTGGATACATGAGTTCTTGAATGTACATTCTCCTAACACCTACAAACCATTTCCAAAAAATGCAAGCAACGGTAATCACCGGAAAACAAATGCAGACCAAAATATCGGAGGGTGTAGGCAAAATACCAGTTCAAATACCAAACTAGAATACCAAAATAAATTCAGACTTGATCTTGTAGTTACAACTCATATATCATGGTGACATCAATGACAACAAAAAACAACACAATGAGATGTTCTTCTTCATTTTTCCAAAAAACACATCTTCCAATCATTTCATTGAAGGGATACCCTAGAGATCTCAATCTTAGGTATGCAAAGGAGAAAGAGATCTTGCAATAGGGTTGTCCTAGGGTCTGATTGTCAACTAATGAGGGGTTCACCACCAAGATAGGGCTTGGAATGACAAATGAAATGAAAATCCAAATGCTTAAACCTAATGCAATGTAATCTTTCACTAAATGACCTAGAAAAGCATGTAAAACATAATAGAGAATTGCAAGATGGTATGTGTGCACCTGGAAATTTGAAGAAGACTGAATGGAACTCTGAAATTTTGAAAACACTAATTTTAAATACCGATGGGACTCAGACGCTAGTTTGGGTGATTTAGTCCTAGATTAGGGTTTTTGGGAAAAAACTAAAATCTAGCAAAAGGGTGTCTAGAATTGCAAAATTTTGTAAAATGACCTATACTGGGACTCATACACCAGAACTGGAGTATCAATCTAGTTAGGGTTTTCTGAAACTTCAAAGTCTGAATCTGATCCTCAATGTCCTCTTTGTCCTTTCCATTTGATTTTTAGATATGAAAACTTGATTTGCAACTATATAAGTTTTCCAATGATCTTCAATGCAAGGAGACAACTTTGACAACTTTCTCCAAACTTTCTCTTCAATGTGTCTTCAACCTAAACCTACAAATCACACACTAAAGAGAGGGGAAAATGTTATTTTTTTGGTAGAAAGGGGTTTTCCTTTGTCAAACCCCGTTTTGGTAACCAAACCCTGAAATGAAATGAAATAGGAATGGATAATGTTGAATGAACAAAAAAGATGTTGCAACTCACCAAACTCTAGCAATAAAGTGATGCAAACATGTATCAAGTGGCTCCAATGGATGTAGATCTTGACTCTTTCTTGAATGAGATAGATTTTTACTTGAATGCTAGCTTGAATCATAAAACCCTACATCACAATTGTTAGCTCAGAAACAAACATGATGCATGAAGGGTTTGACATGATGCTTGATGCTTGAATAATTCTCTAAAAAACTTGATAATCAGCTCTTGAATGCTCTTGTGAACTCAAACTTGCTATAAGAATGTTCATTCAACTTGCTAGGTTATATCCTGAATGCTTAGGTGAAAATGAGTGAAAGAAACTTTTATTTATACTTGATTATGCCTAATTTCCTGAAATTACAACATTACAAGCCAACATTAGATCTAGGAGGATAAAATCCTGTCAAGAATTTGAATTAATTTCCATTTTGGGCCACATCAAACTCATACGCCAGAAGTGGTGTATGATTCCCATTAGGAATTAATTATAGGAACATTTTCAAAAATTCTTAGAAAGGTGCAAAATCTAGATTGGGACCCAAAAACCTAGGTGGGACTCATACTCCCAAGGTGGTGTATGAGTCCCAGATCACTAAATCTAGGCCGCACAATATAAAAACACATGAATTATGATTGGATGTTGATTTATTTTTAAACAATCCTCAGAAAGATGCATTAAATGAGGCTTGTGTATGCAAAATAAATCTAGTTAAAGCATAAAGAATCCCAATTATTTATGAAAACCTTAGAAATGTGTGAAAGTGATGCAGGAGCACCTTTGCAATTTTTGGTTTGTCAATGCATTTTGGAGTCTAGGTCAAGTGAGTAATTTTATCATGTAATAAGGTCAATGTGACCAAAACATGATGTAAATAGTGTCATTAGGAGGTCCTAGGTGTGTGATGTCAAAATTTGCTAATAATGTTGCATTTTGCAAAAGTTGCTTAATGCATTTTTGTCAATTTAGTTGGTAGTTGGAACATGAATGGTCATTTGTTAAAAATTATGTTGTAGACCATTGGAATGATGTTGAAACATGTTTAAAAGGCCTCTAAAATATTTTAGGTAGGTTGGCTTGTGAAAGGTTTGAAGATACAATAAAATATTTCTTTGTTTTAAGGCATTTTTTTGAGTTTTCTTGTAAATTATGAATCTGTATGGCTCCGTACAGTCTGCAAGTAATGTGAAACCTATATGAATCATTGAAGAATTGTTTAATATTTCATTTGAATCTATTTGCAGAGGTTTTCATCAAGATTTATAGGAGATAAAGCATATTTTCAGTAAGTTGCTTGGTTGCTTAGGGTTTTCTAGGGTTTATTGAGAAAAATGGAATTTTAGGCCATTCCACTATAGGTTAGATATATAAATTGGTGTAATGGGACTATTAGGAGTGTGTTTTAAGATTATTATGATTGTAGGGAAGGGTGATGTTTTTGAAGGTGAATTAGCACGTGCCCTAGCTTGACAAGTTTGATTGTCAAGTATGAAATTGTTGGTTTTGGAGTAGGGCAGCAAAAATTTGATGAGTTATGTGAAAAAAATGATGAAATTGTAAGTTTGATGACTGATTGGAAGTTTTTTTGATGAGTTTCAAGTTTTTTGTGAAGAAAATCTAAGACCTCCTTTGGAAAAGAGGCCTAATTAGGCTTAGAAATAGCGTAGAAGGACAAAATTTGGTAACATGGTTCAAAACAACAATAGGCAAGGGTTTGATATGTTGAAAGGCGGGATGTTGGGTTTCTAAAAGTGATTTTAACTAGTCTCTAGACGACCTTCATAGAGAGATATAGTTGGATAAGTGTGTCCATTGATCTACAAGCAAGTAGGTGGGTTATTGAAGGAAGATACCCAGGATTGGGTTGGTGACCTTGAAGATAAGTTGGAAACTATTGGTTTGAGCTAATATCACCTTGCCTTGCATCAAGTGGTATCAGAGCTTAGGTTGAGATCAATTGCAAGAGATTTTGGATTTGGAAGAAGGAAAGTTGAAAGGTTCTAAGGCAAAGTAGTGAAGATGCATCCAAAAGACAATTCAATTGTTGTTGCTAGGGAATTGAGAGCCCTAAGAGAGTCTCAGGAAGCCATGGTAGCTGGGATGGAAGCACTAGAGAAGAGAGATAGAAGAGACAAAGGTCTTGCAGAGGAGAGTGACTCTAAACATGTGGAAGAGGGTGAAGAGGAGAACACCCCAAAAGGATCCCAAGGACAGATGGATCCATAAGAGATGAAATTTCTTCAAGTGCTCAAGGCTGTGAAGGGAGATACACAAGATGTGAAGATGGAGCTACCTATGTATGGTGGCAAGATATATGTTGAGGAAGTAATTGAATGGATAGATTCCATAGATAATTATTTTGAGTTCAAAGAGATAGCTAAAGATAAGAAGGCCAAGTTTGCCAAAACTAAGTTGAAGGGACCAACACTCACATGGTGGAATTACGTTCAAGAGGAGAGGACAAAGATGGGAAATTCCAAGATCAATTTTTGGGACAAGATGGTGGAAAAGGTAAAGAGACAATTCTTACCTGCTGATTATGAAATACAAGTGTTTAGGAGACTACAAAATTTGAAGAAAAAAGAGTTGGATGTGGCTGCATACACTGAAGAATTTCATAAACTTGGCATAAGATTAGGCCATATTGAAAATGAAAAAGAAAAGTTGGCTAGATACTTGAATGGCTTGAGGTCTACAATACAAGATGAAATCATCCTTGCCACTTAGAGGACAATGGATAAGTGTTTTCAAATAGCCATCAAGGCTAAATAGAAGATCAAAAGGAGGCAGGAAAAGCAATCTAGGGGTAGAGGAAAGAGTTTTAGGGGCAGAGGTAACCCTGGTGGAAGAGGTTCTCAAAGAGGACCAATTGAACAAATCACAACACAAGAATTTAGTGGAGAAACAAGATGAATTGTCATAGGTAGAAGACTAGGAGGTAGGGGAATATTTAGTGGACAAGGAAGGGGTTCTAATACCTTCTTTGGAAGGTGTTACAACTGTAATCAGTATGGAAATCCTGCATGGAAGTTCTTGGACAAATAGGGTAAGTGGAGAAAGAAGAACATAAATTTTTCATGAAGAAGATGAAGAAGAAAGTGTGGGCTCATCATCTCTCCATGCTAAACTAGAAGTAGGAGAGGCTTTGATGATTAGAAGAACAATAATCAAGGTACCAACTACAAAGGAAATCTTTGTTCTAGACATGTAAGACCCAAGGAAATGTATGTAAAGTCATCATTGACTCTGGTTCAACAGATAACATTATGTCTTTGGAAATGGTAGAGAAACTTAAGATAAAAAGGATACCTCGCCCTAATCCATATAAGATTTCATGGCTCAACAAGGGGAAATAGGTGCTTGTGAATGAGCAGACTTGGGTAGATTTCTCTATAGGACCTTATAAAGACAAAATACTTTGTGACATTGTGTCCATTGATGTGTGCCACCTACTTCTTGGTAGGCCTTGGCAATATGACTAGAAGGCTCAACATGATGGCTACAAGAATGAGTATACAATTGAGAAGGGTGGTGTGTCAATCAGTTTGGAACCTCTACAAGAGGATGAAAATATAGTCCATGAAGGCCCTAGTGTGATGGTTGTAAAGGAAAAGGTGTTCTTGAAATACTTGGAGAAAGAAGAGGTTGATTTTTCCATTGTAGGAAGCCTATTTTTGATACAAAAGTAGATCAAATAGAGGTTCCTAGTGAAGTGCAGACTTTGCTAGATAAGTATGAGCATATAGGAACAAAGGAGTTGCCTAATGCATTACCACCAATCAGAGAAGTAAGTCATCATATTGACTTGATACTAGGTGCAATTCTTCCAAACAAGGAAGCATATAAGATGACCCCTCAACCGAATGAGGAGATCAAAAAGCAGATCTAGGATTTGTTAGATAAAGTTTGATCAAAGAAAGCCTAAGCCCCTATGTTGTACCAATAGTATTGGCTCCAAAAAAGGATGGAGAGTTGAGGTTATGCACTGAATCAAGAGCAATAAACAAGGTCACCATAAGGTACAAATTTCCTATCCCTAGAATGGAAGACTTAATGGATAGCTTGGCTAGTGCTAGATACTTTTCAAAGATAGATTTAAAAAGTGGATATCATCAGATAAGAATTAGGGAAGGTGATAAGTGGAAGACAACTTTTAAAACTAATTAAGGCTTATACACTAACTCATTTGACTACAAAAAATGATGAATTTTTTTGATGAAAGATGTATAATTAGATGTATTGTCAGGTACTTGTGTATTTAATGTGAAAATTTCAAGAAATTTAAAAATTTATGCCTAACGTTCATCAAAATTGTGACGCTCCATTATTTTCATCGCTATTTCAACATACACTTAAAGTCAACCATCCCCTTCCATCAATTTGTGGGCTGACATATGCTTAGCCTCCTTAATTTTTGGGCGGACGGGTATATGGTTAGCGTTCATCGGGGTGCCAACAATTTTTTTTTAATAAATGAAAATGAGTTCAACAATTTATCTATACTTGCGACACTATTTTGCTATACTTGTGTATTTTCTATACTTGTGAAAATTTGTGGAGGTTATAGGATGAATTATTTTGGTGCAAAATATTGGAATTATTAGATTTTGTTACCTGTCTATGATTAAAAATTATTGGAGTGTGAGTTTGATATTTTTTGAAGATCTAAATATTCAAGCTTGGTAAAGAAAAATCATGTCAGATAATATTAGTGCAGAAAAAAATGAAGAGACACTTGCTAGATTGTGGGCTATATTGAAAAGAAAGGGTGATGGGAAATGTTATTGTCCTTGCAATAATTGCAAGGTCTTAAAGACGAGAAGACTTTTAATCACAACAGCTGAGAAACATTATAGGCAACATGGTCACGTTGAAGGGGGGCATGATTATTGTCCATTGGTAAGTTGTTCATTATATGTCTTTATATTTATTGAATTTTAAATGTTTATATCCTTTTAACATTTTTTTTATATATAAAAAACCATTTGATCATGATCATGGTTTATTTGTGTCGATCATTGTTATAAGGGTGGGACACCCTAGTGAACATGATATGGATTATCAAAGCCTAGAGAATGTGGTTTTGCAAGTAGAGGAACATGGAGCTATGAATATCGAAGATGAAGTTAATGATCCTATGGAAGAAGATGATCATGTGCTAGAAAACATAGTTGAAGATGATGGTACAAATACATTGATCCATGACACATTTAGTGGTGCAACTGATCATCATTATCAAGATGAATTTGATGATGTTCATGATTTACTTGTACTTGAGAAGGCATGCGAGCCCCTTTATGAAGGCTCCCAAACAACTCTTCTCTCTACTGTATTGTTGCTCGTGAACTTGAAGGTTATGAATGGTTTATCCAACATAGCAATCTCACGGATGTTAAGGTATGTCATATATGTCATCTCTTTTCATCTATTTTTGTTGTTAGTTCATCACTAGTAAATAAAGGATGAAATATATACCATTAATATTCTTTATATTAACAAAAAAAATTGTTGTAGATTGATAGGTGAATTTTTGTTACCACCATCAAATATTTTACCTCGCTCATACCGAGATTTATCTGCCATTATGAAAGATACTGGAATGGAGTATCAAGCAATAGATGCATGCCCCAATGATCATATTATATATCATAAACAACATGAATTTGCAATAGAATTCCCATAATGTCATATCAGTAGATATCGAACAGATCAACTAACAAAAAAGGTGCCTCGCAAAGTTCTTCGTTATATTCCCATTATTCCATGTATGCAATGATTATTTAGGTGTGAAAGCTTAGCGCAATTTATGGATTACCATGCATCGAATAGAAGTGGAGATGACATTCTTCGAATTCCTATGGATGGTTATGCATTTAGGGACATGGAGGAAAAATGGCCACACTTTAAAGAAAAACCTCATAATCTCAGGCTTTCAAATTTTGGCAGTGGTGGTGTCAATCCATTTGGAGAGCTGAGATCTATTTACTCGGTGTGGCCTATTTTTGTAATCAACAATAACATTCCTCCATGGATGTCAATAAAGAGGGAGCACATAATGTTGGCAATGATTGTTCTAGGTATTTGTTTACATCAATTTTCTTTAACGTAGTAGCATCTCATTTGTCTTAATTGTTGCATAATGACTTCTTTTTTTTTCATTTAATAGTCATGTACATTAATTTATATATATTGCAGTAAAATGGTTATAATAATTATGTAATGTTTATGTTCATTGAACTAGGTAAGTACCAAGTTAAAGAAATGAATGTATATATTGAGCCTCTTATCGACGAGTTACTAAAGTTATGGAATGGCATCATTATGTATGACGTCTCTAGACCAATAGGACAAAGACAATTTCAATTCCATGCAATGCTTATATGGACAATTCATGATGCCCAGGGTTAACACATTTTTGTGGTATGTTATAATGTTCGACTACACTTTAACTATATTTAATTTTATGAAGTAGATATCATGCATTTTTTTAAAATAATCTATTCATTATATATAATTATAAAAATTCACATATTGAATCCAATTATATATGATCTTGCAGGTCTTCAAACAAAGGGAAAATTTGCATGTCGAGTTTGTGGTCCAAAGATGAAATCTCATCATTCAACAAGTTTAGGAATGTAGGTTTTTGATGAGTATAGGCACTTCCTCCACAAAAATCATAAGTAACGAACTATTGAAAAACATATTTTCAATGGGAAAGAAGAGATTACATCAAAACCATGAAGAATGACACCTCACCTATGGACGTTGGAATATAATAGAATTAATCGTCAAGGTTATACATCAGATCAAATTGTTTATCTATCATATATGTTATGTTTGGAAATTATATTTTTATATTGTGTTTTGTTTACTCATGCTGTAATTGACAATGATTGTCGTTAATTTTTTTAACTTATATGCTTCATTAATGTCATCAAGGCATTAATGGTCAACTTCCACAGGGACTGAAAAGTTATCCCAGATAATTTAGTAGGTTTCCCTACTATAAGTAGCTACAATTTTTTCATTTGTTTGATACAATGCATATCAGAAAGAATATAACAGAAATGCTATAGAAAATATTGGATGGAGGGCATGACAAAGAAAAATTTGTCAAAATTTGTAGTGACATTCAAGAAGCCAATCATGCAATAAAAAATTTCATTCAATTAAATAGCAATGGATACCAAATTAATATAAGTACCCTTCCTTGGTTATTAACGAAGCAACAAAGCAATGCTATAAAAGAAGTCATACGAAAAATTCGATTTCCCATAGGATTTGCTGCAAACATAAACAATATCATAACAAAGAAAGGTGAATTTGGGTCAAGGATGAAAATGCATGATTGGCATACCTTCATTAAGGTAATTATTCTGGTATATTTTATATATATTTGTATATTGCATGTACTTTTCATTGTATTATGTTTACTAGTTTTGGAAAAATAATGAAAAGATCATTTTATAATTGTTGCAGTACGTTCTACCTCTATCTCTCCCAGACAACTTCGCCAATAATGCCAAGCAAGTTATATATGATCTTGGAAAATACATGAGGTAAGTAGCGATATTTGTTTAATTCGTTGTATAGATCTTATATTTGCCATTTGTTTTACTTAGGATGTAATATATTGTATATTTTTGTTAAATCTCATTAATATATTTGCACCTTGAATCAATTGTAGATGGTTGTCATCTAAAGAAATCCATAAAGAAGATATAAATTATTGGAAGAGAAAAATTCCTCATCTAATGTGTGAAATGCAAAAGTGTCTACCTTCGACATTTTTCAATGCACAAGAACACTACCTCATACACCAAGTTGAGGAGATTGAATTGTGTGGACCTATACACACAAGGTCACTGTGAATGGTTGAGAGGCACTTGAAATTTTTGAAGGCTTTGGTTAGACAAAGAGCACATCCTCAAGGTTCTATGGTGGAGGGATATATGGTATACCATACCATGGTTTACATTACTGAATATCTTCGTAAGTTTGCAGCAAAGATCCACGTAGATCGCATTTGGGATCCCAACTCCATTAGAAAATTTGAAGGGGAGTAGCTAATGGGGAAAGGTAGATTGAGGAAAGTAAGAGGTAATTATAAGATGTTCATGGAGATTAATTAAAATACATTTTACATTTCCTTGAATTGCTTGAAAAGAAACAATAGAGAACTAGTCCAAATGAAAGAATCTTCCACACACAAATAGAAAAGTATTGTATTGTATTACTCCAGAAAATAAGTCTTTCAATTTTGGTGCCTTATTTTATCCACTATGTCATTGCAACTTCTTACTTTGATTATTCCCTTGTCGGCATAACTTGAGATGTGTTCTCCCGACTAAATGTTATCGGTGTAAGATGTGTCATTAGGCGGTCCATTTTCTGTTGTTCTGATATCAATGTGTTCCTCTGATGAAATATATCGGTGTACCTCATGTTGAAATCCTTAGTGAGTCTATCTTTTAATTTCTTGAATAACCCATCGGTAGAACAAAAATAATGTGTCCCCAATACGAGCCTTTTATCTCCATTAGAGTAGTATATGAGATTGGAGTTGTCACTTGTTAGGCTTCTGATGGCCGGTGATGTGTATTTTGTCAGGGAAAATTTCACATGAGTTATGCTAATATGCATTTCCTGTGGTGCTACATTCTCTATTTGTTCCTTTTTAATCAAAATATATAGCCCAATTTCTCTTGCCGATCGATATGAATGCAATGTGCCTATGTTGATATTGTACAATGTGCTTCCTCGTTCACATTGTTAGCTCTCAAAAACGCATGTAAAAATACCTCAAGAGTGTTCCACCTTTGTGATAGGTATCCCATCATAGATTCACCTTTTGTTTTTGATACCTCCTCATATTCTCTATAAGCCACTTCTCTCTCAAGTAGGATCCTATTGCCATAGCTTGGTCTGTAAAGAATTTTGTGCCAATCCCTGAAAATGTCTCCTAGGTTTCTAGATTCAGCCCTGATGGAAAAGGGGAGTGTTGGATTCTATTTTCCTATAAGCCCTGAATTGTTATCCCCAACTAATTTCATTCTATATCTAGGACAAATTCCCTCAATTAGACATCCCCAACATACAACAATGGATTCCAATCATGATCTTGAGTCACAACATAATTATGCAAATAGAATTTACACAACAAATTCTTTATTTCAAGAGGAGCAATCCGATAAGCATTGAAAAATTCAAGAGGAGTCTCAATGGAAGGATTCAAACCTAAAACAATCCTTGCTAGTTTAAAAGAAAGATGCTTATCCTTCAAATACAAAGCATAAACCCTTGGAGGAGTCCTGCATTCTAATATCTGAGGTACTAAGGTTGCTATATTGTCCACCTTTTGCTTTAAAGCAACAATTTCTTCATTCTTATCTTCAATCTCTTCATTCCTCTTTTGAATTTCCTTCTTTAACTTGCGTTTCTCCTCTTTCCATTCCTCCTCCCTTCTTTTCATTTCTTTCCATAAGTTCATAGCTACCATGTGCATTGAAAAATCAGAGGGCTTATGTATTCCTAGACAAAAAAAATTCTTGGTACTAATGCTTGCTCTTTATATAGATCTAGTTGTAGGGATTCTATTTGTTCAACCAATTCTGGGTATAGGGGTGCTGACTGTTCTCCCAATTCTAGCTGTAGGGCCTCTTATTCTTTATTTTTCTACAGGAACTCTTGCTCCTGCTCTTGCTATAGGAGCTCCTAATTTTCCTCATATTTTTGAATTTCAACTTGTTATGCGATGTTAGCAAGATTTGCCAACGTTATGTTTGTTGCTTCCTCAAATATGTCCTCCTCGACATTCACCTGCCTCATTAGAGCTTTAGTGTCCTCCCATGATATTTCTCTAGGCTTAGGGCTTTCCTGTAGAGACATATCAAAGGCTGGCCCAGCTGGTCTTAATTTTCTAGGAGGGCTCTCATGTTTTTCTTTCGCTGTAGGAAGAATAGTGTCAACCTTTCATTTCTTAGAGCTTGGCACTTCTTTTTCTGCCATTTGTTTTTTAGCTTTTCCCTTCCTTATTTCTGCTTCTTTCTTCTATGCCCTAGTTCTCATTAGGATGCCAAGAGGAACAACATCGTCAGAATTTGAAGAGGAACTTTCTTTGTCTGAATGTTCTGTCTCAGAAGAACTAATCTCTATGGTTTGTTAAGCTGCAGGAGGGTTTACACTAGGGTCTACACTAGAAGTTGAGGCACTAGGAGTGGCTTCAACCATGCTCAATCTCCTACTAGCCCTACGAGGTTGAGGAAAAACCCTAGGTCGCAAATGCTTTGGTCTAGTTTGATCAATATTTATGAATTCTTCCCAAGTCATTTTAGAAACATCATGCAGAGACTTCTCAACTAATAATTTGATCAGACAATGGTGGGAAACAAAATTATCCCTACCTTTTTGGGTCTTGGCCGCCATGATTGAAAGAAGGTGGTAGCACGTTTGGCACATTCATTCTTCTCCCATGCATCATATGATTCAAGAGTTTGAAGTGCACATAATGTAGATTCGATTGAAGACCTTCGTAGGTAATGTACTTCACAACATGAACAACTATTTGCTTCCATGGATCAAGTAGAGAGGTTCTCTTCACACCTTGATTGTCCACACTCAATGGAGGGTCACCAAGTTTTGTAAATTTATCCCTAGCTAACTTGATGTCTCTGGTAGTAGAGTAATGTTCACCGTTGGCAGGAAACCTTGTAACTTTTCAAATCCTCTCTTCAGTAGCTATGACCTCTAACCCTCTTACCATGGCCTTTCCTTCAAACAATGTCTAGGAAAATTCCAATGCAATATCTTCATTAAAACCATTTAGCTTCAATAAATAATCTAACCACCTGCAATTTCTAAACTCGGCCTGGAAAGGTGCATCCTGTAGTAACACATCATGAACTATGGGTTCATTTTGAATTATCCCACCTCCCATTGTTCATCTGTTTGCAATCAAACAATCAATCTGCAAAGTTTCCCTTCTTGTAATCTTTGTCTAAAAGCTAAACTTCTCCTTCCTGCAACATTGCTAAATTTCCAATGCCAGTGTCGTCTGAATTTTCCCTTTTTGGCTTAAGATTATGATAGATCTTA
Organism: Sequoia sempervirens; assembly: GCA_007258455.2. Classification (NCBI taxonomy): domain Eukaryota; kingdom Viridiplantae; phylum Streptophyta; class Pinopsida; order Cupressales; family Cupressaceae; genus Sequoia; species Sequoia sempervirens. The sequence continues at coordinate 137,661,044 of VDFB02373365.1, forward strand.
AGATTATGACAGGAGCAATAAAGGAAATAAAGGAGTAATAAATGAAGGCTATAATCAAGAAAAATGGTGGCGATTGGTATCACTTCACACATGTGAGCCGTCATCTCACTCAGAATTCAAATCAACTCAATTTAAAATTTGTTGAAGTAAACTAGCATGGACTGACATGTGGGCATGGTATTCACACTTTCCCCCCTAACCTAAATTTTCACATGTTTCCTCACATGTGAGGTGGCAATGAAAATTTGACAAGGACATGGAATAATGACATGCTATGGTGAATGTCCATATTAATGTATAACAATTAAATGAATGTACTAAAATACAATTAAGATATAACAAATTGATGCACACTTACCTGAATTCTTGGAAGATTTGTTGCAAAGATTATGGAGAAAGTACCAGTCACCTTTTAAGAAATTAGTTGAGCAATTAATGAAAGTGGAGTGGAATGAGGTGAAATGGAATGAAGTGAAATGATGGCAGCATGATGGAAGAGAGAGAGAGGTGGAGATGGATGGGAAGATGGGTGAATGGATGAAGAGGTGGACTCCCACAAAAGTGGAGGTCTTTATTATGAAAAGTTACATACCTTAGTTAGCTAGAAGGAGGGACACTAGGTCAACTTCCTTCAGCTACATGAAGTTCAAGTGTTGCATGTTGAGTGAATTGCTACAAGAATTCCTCCTTGGAAGTTGTCTTGTGATACAATCTGAGGCGATGACCATTTACAAACAACTTAAATCTGACAGGGTCAATGGTAGTGAGCTGAAAAACACCATTGGGGAAGACTTCCACAACATCATATGGTCCTATCCATCTTGTCTACAATTTTCCTGTATTATCTTGATACGTTGAGTCATAGAGTAGTGCCCAGTCACCTGGCTAGAATATCTTGTCCTTTGTGAATCTATCATGCCACTTTATTCTCTGATTCTGCACTACCTCTGTGTGATGCAAGATCGCCTTCCTCATCTCATCCAAAGAATTCAGCTGCATGATTTTGTCCCTTTGTGCCTTAGAGATATCCATCCCCAAGTCTTTTACAGTCCTAAGAATCTTATGCTCAAATTCAATGGGCATCATAACTGTCTTTCCATACAACTTAAATGGAGTGAAGCCTGTAGTTGTTTTCCAAGTAGTCCTATAGGCCCAAATAGCTTCTGACAACCTGTTTTCCCAATCCTTTCTGTGGATAGTCACTGTTTTGGTCAAAATGGCTTGAATTTCTCTATTGGTCACCTCAACTTGGTCGTTAGCCTGAGGGTGATAAGGATTAGACTTCCCATGCCTTATTTTGTACTCATTGACTAGTGCTGCAACAAGTGTTGAAGTGAATTGAGCCCCTTGATTAGTCACTATCTCTCTTGGAACCCCATACCATGTGAAAATTTCCTCATAAAGAAATTCAACAACCTTATTATCTCTTGCATGCTTCATTTCCTTAACTTCTAACCACTTGGTTACATAATCAGTGCTTACCAGGATATAAGAATTACCATTGGATGGAGGCTCAATGGGTCCCACAAATCTAATCCCCACTTGTCAAATGGAGTGATTACTACCTAAGGGTAAAGTGGCATCTCATCAGATTTGGTTGGTCGGCCCATCCTCTGACATCTATCACATTTTATTCTATATTTTCCTGCATCCTTGTGGAGTGTGGGCCAATAATATCCCATGTTCAAAATCTTCATTGTTGTCTTTTTTGCTGTAAAATGCCCTCCACAGGGTTCATTGTGACATGCATGCAAAATATCATGTCTCATTTTCCCTCACACATCTCCTCATGACATGGTCTGGTCCAATGTAGAACAAACATCCAACAATCCATGAAAAAGGAAAATATTTTTCAATGAGCACCCTTCTCTCTTTTGGAGAGAAGTGAGGAGGAACTCTCCCTGTGACCAGATAATTAGCTATGTCAGCATATCAGGGTGTTTTCCATCTGATGGAAAATAAATGCTCATCAGGGAAAGAGTCATCTATGACTTGATTGTCCTATGATGTAGTCAGCCTTGAAAGAAATTTTGCAACAACATTGGCTTTCCCTAGTTTATCCACAATGGTTATGTCAAACTTCAGCATCAACAATAATCATCTTGCTAGCCTACCTGAGATTAGGGGTTTATTCATGAGGTATCTAATGGCTACATGATCAGTGTGCACAAAGATCTGGTAACCGGTTATGTAGTCCCTGAATTTGTTTAGGACATAGATCACTGCTAACATTTCCTTTTATGTTACTATATAGTTGAATTCAACTCCTTGCAGATTTTTACTGAAAAAATAAATAGCATTTTCAATAGCTCCTTCTTTCGGTCCTAAGACTGCTCCTATAACATAGTTTGATGCATCTGTATGAATGAGAAAAGGAAACTCCCAATTAGGACCTTTAAGTATTTTGAGCATAAGTTAAAGCTGCTTTCAAGTCACAAAATGCCTTGTCACAGTCTTATGTCCATTGGAATCCAACATCTTTGGTTAGGAGAGTGTATAATGGTTCTTCCATTTTGTTGAAGTCTCTAATGAACTATCTATAATAACCTGCATGTCCTAAGAAACTCCTGACATCTTTTTATTTTGCAGGTATATGTAGATTAGTGATCACCTCAATCTTTGCAAGATCTACTTGAATTCCTTTATGAGAGATGTAGGGTGAAATCATAATACTGTGTCTCACTTTTTTCCCAAGATGGACATTTACATCAATATTTTTAACTGAATCATCATCTTCTAAGACTTATAGTAGCTAAATCATTGAGAATTTGAAGATGATGTGAACTAGTAATTTGTGGCAATTTGTGTGTATATTCTAAATATATATTTTTAATTTTTTTTCCAAAATAAATCATGAATCTTTCAACATATCCTTTAATAACTAGTTTTAAACATAAAACACCATTTTCAAAAAGTAACGTTTGTGTCATACAACATAAATTTTTTTCTATAAAGGATAAAATTATAATTTTTGAAATATAGATCCTCAACATCAATATCTAAGTAAAGGATATTTTCTCATAATTTTTTGCTACATATATATTTTTTAATTAATTTTTGAAGTCACTGTAATTATAATCTGGAAATGTGTGTGTGTCGTACAACCTAACTCGTTGTTTATATATTGAAATCCAATTTTTATTTTTTGAGTGAAATAAGGACATCAATACCTAGGGAAAGGGTATTTTTTGAATTTTTTTTACAATGGTTTACTATTTTTCCACCTCTGTAGAACAAAGAGCTTGATGTTTGAAGAAAAACCTATGTTCAATAAAAAATGAAAATTAAATACAAGATAAAATGAAAACATATCAAAACTATACTTGTTGGAAAGCTCATTTTGAGGGCTATAGTCTTGCAAAAGACAATTTCTAAATGATGCGATTTAATCCATCAAAAGGTAAATAAAAAGTGGTTTTTTGACAAAATTTTGATAAGTGTGTAGGAGACTCCATTGTGGGTATGCTTTAATACTAAAGGGGTTTTATCCAAGGGTTTGATCTAAGGGGGTCTTATCTATCACTATTCAATTAAAACCCTTTATATGGAACCTCTCAAGGGTAAATTCATTAGATTTTCTAAAAAAAGTGTTTTCAGGAAAAAATCAACATGTCCCAAAAGTGAGACACACTATTGTGGCAGCACCCTATAGCGGCCAAGAACTACACCTTCTTGCATCATCATGAAACACTTTTCACTGTTTAAAGATAGATTGTGATCTTCAAATCTCTCTAGGACTCTCCTAATATTTTTCAATGCTTCATTAAAATCATCACCTTAGGTAGTAAAGTCATCCATATAAATTTCCATGCAATGATGAGAGATGTCTGAAAATATGCTAATGATTTCCCTCTACAAAGTTGCAGGGGCATTGCATAAGCCAAATGGAAGTACTGAGTAGGCATAGGTTCCCCATGGATAGGTAAAGGTGGTCTTCTCCGAATCCTCAGGTGCAATTTGGATCTGGTTATAGATGCTGAATCCATCTAGAAAAGAAAAGTACTACTTTCCTACAAATGAGTCCAAAACTTGATCTATGAAAGGTAAGGGAAAATGGTCCTTTTTGGTGACATCATTGAGTTCCCTGTAATCAACACAAACTCACCACTTCCCTCCCTTTTTGGGAACAATCACCAATGGGGACACCCATTGGCTATTTGAAATGGGGTAGATAAATCTTGCATCTAGCAATTTATGTAGTTCCCCTTTTACAATTTCTTTCAATGTAGGGTTAATTCATCTTTGTGGCTGCCTCACTAGTGTACAATCATCTCTTATGTATATCCTATGAGTGAAAATATTAGGATCCAATCCATTCATATCATGATAGTCCCACGCAAATGCATGTTGGTGGGTCCTTAGTAAGATTTCCAATGACAACTATTGTTCTTGACTCAGTTTGTTGTTAATATTTAGATATTTTCCCTTTGACACCTGCACTTGTGCAGCTAGCTCTATCATAGCTGCTTCATTAATGATTGGTACCTTGAGTTCATGTGGAAGCAATGTATGAGACATACCTGTTGCTACAGGAAGCTTGGTTGTAGGAAGAGCGGCGTTAGGAAGAGTGGGAATCAGTGTCTTTATTGGATTAACAAAACTAGATTCATGAGAGGATGATGCTTCCTCTACTTCACAATGGCTTGAATTATGTTAGAAAATAATTCATCTTCATCTTGAAGCTACATGAAATAATCTCTTCCTAACATCATAAGTTGTGCCACAAAATTAACTTCCTCGACCTCTTCACCAACATGTGGCCATACAGGATCATCCCTATCATGGGATGGTTGAACATGAGGGTAGAGAACAATATTTTTGGTGCTCCTTCCATCAGAAATGGTCATGTCTCCTATCCAACATCCAATATAGGCATCTATTGTTGCTAACCATGGCCTTCCAAGAATAATGGGGTACCCGCCTAGTGTAGCTTTAGGAGAAAGAATCATGAAATCTATTGGGTACTCCCAAGAGTCTAGAGTTACCACAAGGTCCTCTACTATACCATCAAGCTTAACAATAGAACTATTAGCAAGCTGCAGGACAATAGGAGTAGGTCTCATGCTAGCAACATTTAGTTGTTGCAGGATGTCCTTAGTCATTACATTTATTACTACTCCCAAATCAATCAGAGCATTCTTTATCTAGATCCCATTTATAACAACTCCTACCACAAGACTCCCTGGGTCATTATATTTGGGAACAATTACTTTCCCAAGCATGATATCAGCCCCACCACATGAACCGTAGAGGGGTATTTCTTCTTCCTACCTGGCTTCTTAAGGCATGCTTCCTTGATTGCTTTGTCATATATGGGAACATCTTTTATGGCCTAAAATAGAGGTATTTGGACACATATATGCTTCAGCTAATCTAAAATGTCAAAAGTTGTGTCCTCCTTTTCTTCCTTTTGTTTCACAATTTTCAACCTTTGGGGAAATGGAGGTTCTGGTTCAGTCTACTTGACTTGGGTTGGTTTAGGATTTTTAGGTGCACTTGGTTGAATGGGGTCATTTAGAGGCTCCTCTTCTTCCACAGGAAGCTCAATGATAATGGGTGTGGAAGGAGCCGGTAAAGTAGTTCTTGAATGCAAGTGGATGTCACTTACACTTACAACATATGCAGGGAATTGATTTGGATCAACAAAGTATACTGACTACTGCTGTGGTTTGTTATTTGGGTTAGGTGTGGGCTGAGTTGGTAGCTGAGTAGGTTTAGGTGCATTTGAGCTTGAATTAGTAGGAGAGGGCATTATAGTAGGTTGCTGGGGCTTAGGAGGTGGCTGCATGTAATTGGTTATCTGGTTTGTCCATTGTTGTTCTCCCCTCCATTGAGATGTTTGCTGCCAGTTTTATGGAGGTGGCTTCCAATTTCCTTGAAACTACTGCCAATTCCCTTGAGGTTGCTGCCACTAGGGTGGAGAGTTTTGGTGATTGGTCCAAAAATTTGGAGGGTTATTCCAAGGTTGTGGTGGATATCCTCCATAATTGGATGGATACGAGGGTTGCCATTGGTTACTAGATGAATAAGAATTGAAATATGGCCTAGCAAAAGATAGGTTTGGTGGCATACTTCATCATGGAGCCCATGGCCTCCTTTGTGCAATGTAGTAGACTTGGTCATCTTCACCCTAGATTGGCTTGAACTTGGGTGCAATATGCTTACTATCAATACTAGCTACCATCTTGCATATGCAGTCCTTTTGTCTGCAATGAGGGCAATATTCTGCCAACATTGCCTCTCCATCCTGTTGTTTCTTCTTGGCTTGAAGTGTATCCATCTGAGTAGCTAGATTGTTTATGATGTCTTGCTTAAAGTCTGCTAACAAGTGAGTAATCTCCATCCTTGAAACTCCACTGGTAGATGATTTACCCATATAATATTGGTAAGCTCTCCCTTTCTTTGAAGTTTCCCTAGAATAGTTCTGACATATCTTCTTGATATCTTCCTAAGGAACTTGGGTGATATCTCCTCCTCCCAACAGGTCCAAGGAATTAGTGCAACTGTCATTAATGCCTCTCAGAAAAAATAGATTTTGTGATTCTTCATTGAGTGTATGGTGTGGAGATTTTTGTATTTAGAAGAAAAACCTTGAAATTTAATCCTCTAGGCTCTCACCTTCCTTTTGCTGCATTCTAAAAATGTAATCTCCCCTCATGTCACAACCCCTACAATATTATTTGTACTTCTCAAAGAACTTTGTCTTCATGTCCTCCCAAGTCTCCACACTATTTCTACCTAGGCTCATAAACCATCTTAGTGCAACTTCTTTCAAAGTGGTAGGAAATAGCTTAAGCCTATGGGCATTAGTGGTATAGTCATAACTCCTATAGAGTATATCAAACTCAAACAATAATGTATCAAGATCTTCTATAGCAAGTCCATAAAACTTAGGAAGGACTACAATAGGGATATTTTTGAGGTTGTCAACTTCATTCTAATGAGCAATGGCGAAAGGAAAAGCTGGTTGGTTAGGTCTATTTCTATTTGCATCACCCATGCCTATCTGATGAAGTTCTAAAGCAAAGGGGTTCTCAATCAGATTTTGATCTTTAGAAGAAACTTCAGAACTGGTCAGATCAAGAAATGCATCAGCAAATGGGTGTGGCTCTTCTTCTTCTTCATCTCTTGGCATATTCTGATACTCAACTAGCTAGAATGAATCAAGGTTATTAGGAAGGAATCTTCCATGAGCATCTCTCCTCTTTCCTCTATGCATGCGATATCAACTCACTATCAACCAACTCACACAAAGAATTGGAAAAAGAATAGTGGATCATTACTTTCGTAAATGAGGGGTATACTGAGAACAAACTTTCAAAAATACTACAACAAGAAAAACTATCAATGACTCCAAAGAACTCCATAGTTTGACACCATCCCTGACAACGGCGCCAAAAATATTGGCCTCCTACAATAATTTAACAACTAAGCCCTTACGAATGTGATTTAGATATTGGAAATCTAACCTGAATAGCTATTTCAATCATCATGAAGGTGCATTTAACTTGTCAACCCAGGGACGTAAACTTGAAATAGGTTAGCACAATATGTGCATTAGGAATCCAAAGTAGCCATATTCATCCTACAACTAAGAAAGACGCAATGATAAAAGTAAATTGCTTGGAAAGAAATAACATAAGTGTTGAGTAGCAACCAACAACTATACTAAGTTGAAATGCATGATAGAAATGAAAATTTGAGCAAACAAATAGGAACTACTCTGGTTGCTTTGGTTGTAGGAACATTCACATAATGGAATTCTAGTGGTTGTAGGAAAAGTCAATGCCAGATTCTTAACTAATTGTAGAACATAAAGTAATAACTAAACTAAAGGACAAAATGCTCACCAAGTGGCCCCCCTTGGATGAGTATCCCTTAAAACAAGTGTAAACTTAGATGCACGAACTTATAACTTCATTTTATTCATTGGAAAACATGAGTACAAAAGAGAAACATAACTATATTATTGAAAAGCTAAGAATGCGAGTACATCATTAGATCACACAACCTGCTGAGAAGAAGCATTCGAGTCTTATTTAGAAGAAGAGAAGCTACTAACTAATCGCCTAGCAAGGTGGTAAACTCCAACAAATTAGTAGGACACCACTTTAGGGAAATCATAGAAAGTGGAGAGGCGGTTATGCATGCACAAAATTTGGTCAAGCACGTTTTCCTTAATGCTGATTTAGCATAATAGTAACACCTATATTCACTCAACAAAAATTAAAACCATTTACAAGGCAGTTACAATTTTGATTTGAATGAGGAATCTCTCGCCATCAAGAATCTTCCCTCCATTGACCTTTGAATGATTTCCCTATTGACCATTATGGTGAACGACTAGCTATAAAAATCTTCCTCAATTTAGTGGCGTCTAATTATATCTGCATGACAATATTAGTACACACAATAATTTCATATTTGTAACTATCTTAAAGAAACATTCATTAATCCACATGTAGAATTAGCATAGATAGTCCAGATAGCATGTCAATGTCATTAAATATTTACAAAAATAAGCTTATGCCCAGTGTCTATGGTTTTGAGGAATTATCATAAAAGGTCAACATCCAAGCATCAAATTCTATGACAAATACAACATATGAATCATAAATTCTATCAAAATTGAACCATAAACTGGACTCATCAAGCAACTTGCTGTGCTGGCATTTGTTGCAAGTTCAACAATGCATTTCAAAGTTTACCAATCATTTTTATTGCATCAATATTTGTTTGTTGTTGGTCCTTACGTATTCTTTTGAATGCATATGTCATTGATTTGTCTACTTTTACAATGTAATATTTGTAGTACATTGTTGCGGCATATGCATTAAGCACAAACTGGACATCTGTATTGGCCTTCCAAAGGTGCGGCATTTTCCTTGCAAAACTATTGTTCCATATTTCTGATGGTTTTATTTGTAAGAAAAGTGTTGGCATGTTTAGTGTAGAGCTCAAAGCTATTATATAATCAGTTTCAAACATGTTTATGTCATTTAAAAACATGTCTAAAGTGTATTCTTTTTCATAGTTTTCTTTTTGCAGTATCGAGTAAATGTTGACAACATTTGAAGTTATTGGTTCAGTCTTTTCTAATATTGGTGAAAGTAATTGTATCTTACGCATTAGTGGAAAAGGGAAATTGTATTTGCAAATTGTTTTCCTTGATCTCTTGCATCTCTTTGTGTGGTGATGCCTTTGTAAACTAGCCAAGTTAGCTTGCAAATGATCAGTGCTACAAGTAATGTTCTTGTCGACAAAAAGCTATGATGTCTGTGTTTTTTTTTTTTGTATAGATTGGTCCATTTTTCACCCATATTAGCATATGATCATTCTCGTTTCCTCAATTTTGGAACTCAATCACTAAAAATTAATCAATAACATTTCCAAACATAGAGTCATTTGTAAGCATCAAATTTTTCATTGCATTTATTCTATGTCTATAGTATCGTACACAAGTAATAGGATCTTTCTTGATCAGTTCAAAATTTTCAATGTTGGTTTGAGCCATTGCCTCTTGTTGTTTTTGACCTAATTGATGTTGATTGTGTAATTCTTGTAGCGTTTTTATTAAAGGATCCCAATTTTGTTCAGTGCTAATAAAAGTGAGGAAGAATGTCGGTGGTCCTAGTTGTCGTATCATTACAAAAATATTTTTCTTAAGTTGTGTATAATCTGGGGATATTCTTATGCTTTTGAAGTCAACATACCCAATATCTGATTTTAGAATTCTCTCAAGGTTTGGTTTGTGTTTCACTTCCTTTGCAACTAGCTTGCATCCTTTAATTTGGCCCTTTCGTATTCTTATGGACATTGTAGTATTAGTATCTTGATAGTTTTGAAAAATATGTTTGTCGTGTGATATGCAAATTTTTGGTTTGATTGTAAAACTTCCCATTGTGAAATTTTATGGTATGTAAAGTTTTTTATGATGTCATCATCATGTGGCTTACCAAAGAACAATGTTGGGAAATTCATTTCCTCATTGTATTTTTCTTTAAAGATTCTATTTGGATAGTTTTGTTTTGCAGGTGCAATTTCAATGATTTTGTCGTGCATGCTATGTATAATTCTAGATTCTATGAATCCATGGACCAAGGTTTTAGATGGATTCTCATGTTCCACATCACTATATGACTTAGTTTCAATTGTGACAGGCCCAGTACTCTCTTCAAGTTCATCATTGGTATGCAAAAAATGTTCCCAATCTTTGTTTATCTGGACATTTTGAATTTTGTCCAGTGTTATTTTTGAAAATTGAGGCAAAGCTTCCATGATGAGGTTGGGTCATACCATACCTTTTTGAAATGCATTTTTGTATTCTAATTGTCTTTTGAGTGAAACAACAATCGTTTGTGTGTTATTGGTTGATTGTGGTAATTTTCCTCTTGTATAATGCTGTTGTCAATAGGGACATTAATGATGGAACCTGTTAGATCTATTTAAGATCTTTTGTACCCTAATTCCTAGATTTTTTCAAATGCAATTCTAAGTGATACAAGTCATTCCTCTAGTTGAGACAAAATTTGAACATATGACAATGTTTTATTAGTTCAGATTCTTAGTGGTACAACATACTTTGGTATCATGAGTTGTTTTAGTGCAAAGTAGCATACACAACATATGCAATTTGTCAATGCTATGGATCTTGACTATACTAGTTCATAATATATTTCCTTTTGCGTGTCTTTGAATTTTCTAGTATCTTTTCTAAAACACAACATTTGGCAGATTGTGCATGTGTATTTTGGTGTATCTTGAATTGTTCTTTTGTAAAGCTCTATTGCTGACATTTTTTTACCCTTATTTGATTTGATAGGCATAGGCTAGTTTTCTTTATTATTATTTCTAATAAATCTTTTAAGGTGTTGTAGTCTTACAATAGAGTTATGATTGAGATACTTGTGTTTGATTGTATGAATAGAATTGTTGTTGTTATTCTCTAGCTTTTTCTTTTTGTTAGCATTGGTAGTTTGGTATTGTGTATTGTTTCTAATGAGTTTTTTAATTTTATTTAACCTTACTGGCTGCTAGGCATTTGGATTGTGTGGCTGAATTCTTAGAAGTGGTTCAAAATGCCCACTTTGAGGGGTTGCATCATGGAACAAAATGGAATATTTTGGTAAACTTGCTACATTTTTAAAGTGCAAGTACTTTTTACCTGATGTTGTTTACCAAACACATATCTGTATATTCATCCATTTGTATAGCCACTGAATACAAAATATGTTTCCCCATAAGTCACTTTCATCGTTTGCGGCTTCTAGTTTCATAGAAAGATGCATCTTGCATAGATATGTGTCTCAGTCATGCACTTTGTGCAGTCTATACAAACTTTCAGGGTCTAGTGCAAGGTTGTATGATCTAATTGCATCTTTATCTTGTTTTGCAAAGCAAGTCAAAAAGTAATCTATTGTTCCTCTCCATAGCTCAATTGATGTATAATGATTATTTAATAGTACTTGTAACAAGTCAAACAAGTAGTCTCCAACGTTGTACTTAAATGTGCCTACTCTACACAATCCGTTTTCTTTTAGTATATTATATATATTGTAGACTTGTGATCACTTTGCATCTTCATACCTATCAACGTCTATTGTTTCCATACTTTGATATCTTGTTTCCATTTAGAATGCATACAGTATTAGATTGTTGAAAATGATAATAGGCCTTAATATGCATATATGTTGAATCTTACATACTATGCACATAAATGCAAGGCAAGAAAGTTAATCTTTTGCATGAACACAAATTTTTTTACTACAAACCAAAAATCAATAATGGGTGAAGCCGCAATAGTGGTTTACAATTGAAGTGAGGAAGGAAACCTCACAAAACATGAATTCATGGCAAAAAACTTGATTTTAGGGGTTCGTACGAACCTATTGGTTCGATCAAACAAATTAGGGGTTCGGTAGAACCTAGGTTCGGCTGAACCCTCTTAATACTTTCCCGCCAAAAAAAGCCATCAAAACCCCTTATAGAAGGGGGGTTCGAATGAACCCTGGTTCGAGCGAACCACTAGTGGTTCACTCAAACCCCTAGGGGTTTGTTCGAACCCCCTTTATTCCTCATCCCCCCTAAGATAGAAAAAAACTTGAATTTTGGCACTTCGGAGCTCGGTTTGAGGATGAAAATGGAGGAATATTCACAAACCCAACTGGAATCAAGTAGTCCTTAGAATGAGCTATCCAACGAATATAATTTTAATATGTTTTGGTTTTATTATGTATTTGATATTTTAGTTTTATTAAACATAGGTTTTTCATCCAAAATGAAGGTCTTTGTTCTGCACATGTGAAAAAATAGTAGATTATAAAAATAAAAATAAAAAAAATGAGTGCACCATATATTGAAGTCCTTGATCCATTAGAAAAAAAAGATTTGAATTTCGATATATATTAAAAAAGTTAGGTGTTATACGGTCGTGCTATGTCTGAATTGTAATTGGTTTGACTTTGAAACTTGATTAAAGAAAAAAATATTCAATAAAATACTATCTAACCACATGGAAGCACCAGATATCAGAGTTACAAATCTAAATTCGAAAGAATTAGAATTTTATCCTTCATAGAAAAAAAGTTATGTGTTATACAGTGTGCGTCACTTTTTAAAAATGCTATTTTTTGAAAAAAAATAGTTTTCGTGGGATATGGAAAAAGAAGTGGAATCTAATTCCAAAAAAATTGAAAAAAATATTTTTAGAATCTACAAACAAAATGTGACGAGACTCTAGTTTGCATCATCTTCAAATTCTTCACGGTTTAGCCGCTATAGGTGCCCGAATGTGAAGATTTAGTTTAAAAAAATAATTTCAGTGTCCAATTTGGCCAAAAATTGTAAACCACTATTGTGGGATCACCCAATGATCTAAGAATCTAACCTTGTATTTTCTTGTTTAACAATCAATTGTATTTGCAACAATGTAGATTTTTTGTCTCCCGCTTAAATTGTAACCAATGGATCCTGTTAGAGGGGCATATCAAATAAATGAGCGTAGGCGATGGCATGTTATATGCTATTCATAAACATAAAGTAATCAATGCTCAATGAATACAGTAAGCACTAGAACAATACTATTGCAATTACTTGGTTTGAATTTTGTAAACTTAGTTGGCTGATGAATATCTATTACTATGGTTTGAATAAGATAATAGATAAAATAAAGGTAGAACAATTGAAAGAAATGACAAAGTTTGACAAATATTTAAGAATTAAATGCAAATTGTCATAATATTCAATTGATACTTGATCAAGTCCTGTAAATTGGGAGAATAAGGAGACATTATATATTCTGACAGTGGATGTAAATTGTACAAGCTTTTCCAGTGAGCTGCTCGATACTAAAATAATGAATACATGTTTAATGCATTAAATGCAAACTTTTTACAGATGTGTTGAAGAGCTGGCAGGTGCATAAGCACTAAATGCATAGTTAATTCATGAGATCATGCATTCATTGTTGTAGTGTAAACCAGTCCACTACCAAAGCTTATCCAATTTGCATCTAGTAATTAAATATTTGCCAAAATATATAATCTCTTGTTTACCTAATTTGCTTAAACAAACATGAATAGTGGATGTGCTTTAACCAAGCTATTGAGTTTACCCTTTTGTAATTTTGATTTGACTACAATGCTTGATACTGAAACGAAATAATTGCATATGTATCAAAACTTTTGTTGTATTGCTACTAGAAGTATTATTTGCTGTTGTAACGTCTAAGTGTACAAATGGGTATAGTACATGGCATATGCTCTGTAACCAAGATACATGGAACACTTCACAAGATCTTGTTCAAAGAATTAAGTTTTCCATTTCAAAATTTTTATTTTGTTACTGTGTATAAATTACAAAGGAAACAATTACACATTTCTAGCATTGTAACCTCTATCAAAAAAGCTTTTATGCATACATGAAATTGGTCAATATGTTTACTGTTGTAGGAGTAGAGTAGGATGGGGAAATTTTTCCTCTGTCCCAGAAGAAAGAGCAATAAAACCAGTGGAAAAAAGGCACAATAATTAATAATAACTTTATTGTAAGAGTCAACAACGTATTTAATAATAGATAACAAAGTCTTGGTAAGTTATAAGAATTGATTTGTAAAATCTTGTTTATAGGATTTTTAGAATCAAAGAGAACTTAATCAAGCATCAACTGAATCTTTCATGTGTGAAATATATCATTCATTTCTTTTTCTATTGTATGAAGTAGGTCTTCTACTCTTCTTTGTGTAAGCAAATGACCGAAATATTAATATACTTACATAATTGAAAATTCCCATAAAAAACAATAAGTTGAGCCTAGTCGTATGCAACAATCTCAATACCTTGTAATGTGTTAATGGTGAACATTTGTAAATGGGAATGCTTCTCCATGTCTTGCTCGACTGAGTGCATAAATAGTGAGAATAGCAAGAGTGTTACATGTAAACGTGTGAGAATATAGAGTGGACACAAATTTTTCCTTTGATTAATGCACAAGAATTATATGATCTACAAATTCTATAAAGAACATTGAGGTGGAGAGAAATGTTCTATTGTTTGCAAGAAATAGGACATTTCTAGAAGAAAGATTGCTTTAGTACAAACGTGAACAGTTTATTAATCCAATAACTAATCAAAAAATGGACAAATTGGATATCATATTACAATGGTTTCATTTGCAATTAAAAGACAATAAACAATTTATCACTATTTCTATTGGTTGGAGTACAAATTTTATTCATTTTTGTTGAAGTAAATTGGTACAATAGGAGGGCAGTATTATTGATGCAGTCAATACATGTTTAATGCATTATGTGTTGTCCATAAACATCAATCATAGAAGCAGATGATAAAATTTGCAAAAAAATAGATCAACACAATATTTTTTCTAAACATTCATGCATTAAATACAAATTTTGAAAGCTTTCCTGATAGGCTGATAGCCATTGGAGCAATGAATACGTAGTTAATGCATTGAATGCTTGCACAATTTAGAACATGTTGGTCAACGCATTTAGTTTTAATGCTTATTGATTTAGCTACAAAAAACTATGCTATTTGGAAAAATTTCTCAAAGAAAACTATATAGCTTCTCCACGATTGGAGGGACTCACAGACTTACCAAACATGGAACAGGGAAATATAGAGCTAAAAAAACACAAGTTTCTAAACAAACAATAAAATCATGGAAATTAGCACAAATAAAATTGATTGTTGTGCGTCTAACAAACTATTGTTTATGAATCGCCAGTCCTACTGTTTAACGCATTAAACATGTATTGAATGCTTCTATATGTACCACCCTACAGGAAAAGATGACACAATTTGCATTCAGTGATTAAATATTTGTAAAATATATAATGTTCTCCTATTTTCGTAATTTACTTTAACAAAAATGAATAATAAACCTGCTCCAACCAATAGAAAAAAAGATAAGTTATTTATTATATTTGAATTGCAATTAAAACCATTGCAATAGCTACCTACTCTTTAGCTTTAATTGTTCCATGTAACTTGGCTACATAGCATACACCGTCTAATACTAAATGGTTTAAGCAAGTTCCTGTCAACTGTGGGTGCATTGAAAGCATTAACTATGTGTTTATTGCTTGAGTGGCCATCAATATATCAACAAAGCTTATAAACCATAATGGAGTGAAGGACAAGTTGCACTTGGTAGAGATCACCAAAGAAGATCGTATAAAGGTTTCCAAAGTACATTGTAGGAATTTGCATTATGTCTCATAGTCGTCTATGAATGGAGCGTAGAAATGTTGAGCCAATGCTTGACTTGCTAAGCACAAAAGATCTAATGTATTAAATGGTATGCAAAATGTTGAATGTAATGTAACTCCACCTAAGTTGTAAGTTGATTTACCTGTATACATAGTTAATAAGCCTTTTGGTTTGTCTGGATTGTTCTCAATACAATTGCTATAAATGTGAATTAGAGCTTGGGATATGGCTTTTGCAATGAAAGTTTGTCTAGTTTGTGCTACGTTTTATTGCTACTTACTCTCGTTTCTTTATTGTTTGTTAAAAAAGCTTGTATGTTTTTAGCTCTTGCTTGTGTTTTTCCATGTTCATTATTCCACCAACATAGGTTGGAGCATCATAAATTTGCACATGATGTCTTTTTTACATATTTTAACATATTAAAATATGATGTTAAATAAAATATGACATTAAATAAAGCTCATAAAATTTGCATTTGATGTCTTTTTTGCATATTTTAACATGTGATTATTTGTTTCATGTTTATGAATGACATATTATCTTGCACAATTTGCATTTAAAAGACTATTGTTTCTGATGTGTGAGCCATACTATCTAATGCATTAAACATGCATTACCTGTTTTAGCATCTACTATGTTGCTGCTAAAGGTTGCACAATTTGAATTTACACATTAACTATTTGCAAAAAATATAATTTGCTTCTATTTTTTCAATTTTCTTTAACAAAAATGAATAATAGGCCTAGTGAAAGAAATAGAGAAGTATAAAAATTGTCTATTATTTCCTAATTGCAAATTAGACCATTGCATTTGTAACCTGCACGTTGGCTCTAACAATGTGCAATATAGGAACCCATTCATGTTGTTTGTTATCTACTATACCTATTTGTACAATTAGGCCTTATAACAACAAATAATATTTCTAGTCGTAGCAGAATAGAAGTACTAGAATGAGGATAATTGTAGTCAGTTAAGTGACTTTCTACAATGAATATAGTTGCAACAAGTTACTATTGCACTTGTTTAATTGACTTTTCAAATAGTTTCTTGTTCAATGAAATTGTATTGTTTAAAATACTTTGGCAGCGGGCTAGTGCCTATCCATGCAATGAGTTCAGAGTTAATGCATTGTATGCTTGTACGAGGAAGAAGACCTTGTTCAAAGGTCTAAAATAGTATTGCTTTATCTAGTAACAATAGGCTACAAGAAATTGGGATTGGTCCCTATCACTAATACTAGCATATCATGTTTCTTAACATGCTTGTTGATGTTGTTTGTATGCTAAATTTTTTTAATGCATTTCCTATGCTATTTGAATTTAATAGACTATTGTCTCTTATCTGTCTGTCATACCATTGAATGCATTAAACATGCATTGATTGTTTCGGTATCTATTATCCCACTATCAAAGGTGGCACAATTTGCATTTAGCGGTCAAATATTTGCAAAATATATAGTGTCCTTTTATTTTGGTAATTTAGTTTAACAAAAATGAATAATAGGGCTACTCCAACCAATAGAATAATTGTAACAAATGAGAATCAAGACATAGAAAACTGAAAACTTTGAGCAAGGTCTTGTTGACTATGCAGAAATTTAATGCATTACCTATTTATTTGTTGCTTGGGTTGCTTTCCGCCTACTAGCAAAGCTTGTAGGGCTTGTATTTAATGTCTGGATGTTTGAAAAAATTTATCTCGCACAATTTGTATTTAATACACTATTGTTTCTGATCTGATAGTTATACCATTCAATGCATTAAACATGCATTGACTGGTTTAGTAGCTACTGCCCTCTCACAAAAGCTAGCACAATTTGCACGTAGTGATTGAATGTTTTCCAAAAATATAATGCGCTCCTAATACCCTGATTTACATTCACAAAAATGAATAATCGGCCTACTCCAACAAATAGAAAAAAGAGATAAATTGTTTATTATCTCTTAATTGCAAATGAAACCATTGCAATAGAAAATTATTGCTTGGTTTCAACTGCTCCATCTCATATGTCATCTACTATACCCATGTGTACAATTAGGCTCAATAACAATGAACAATGCCTGTACTCGCAGTAGGAGAAAAGTACCTATACTAGGACAAAGGCTGCCACTCAAGTCACTTTGTAGAATGAATATAGTTGCAGGGTGATCCCACAATAGTGGTTTACAATTTTTGGCCAAACTGGACACTAAAATTATTATTTTTAACTAAATCTTGACTTTCGGGCATCTATAGCAACCAAACCGTGAGGAATTTGAAGATGATGCAAACTAGAGTTTCGTGAAATTTTTTCTATAGATTCTAAATATATATTTTTCAAAATTGGAATCAGTTTGCACTTCTTTTTCCATCTCCCTCAAAAATTAGTTTTTTTCTTCAGAAAACAACATTTTTAAAAAGTGACGCTCACCGTATAATGCATAACTTTTTTTCCATGAAGGATAAAATTCTAATTCTTTCGAATTTAGATTCGTAACTTAGATATCTAGTGCTTCCACTTGGTTAGATAGTTTTTTATTGAATATCTTTTCTTTAATCAAGTTTCAAAGTCAAACCAATTACAATTCAGACATAACACAACCATATAATGTGTAACTTTTTTTGTATGTATCAAAATTCAATTTTTTTTTTGGATCAAGGACTTCAATATCTCGTGCACTCATTTTTTTTATTTATTTTTTGATAATGTGCTATTTTTCCACATGTGCAGAATAGAGAGCTTGATTTTTGGTGAAAAACCTATGTTTAATAAAACTAAAAAAATAAATACATAATAAAACCAAAACATATTAAATTATATTAGTTGGATAGCTCATTCCGAGGACTACCTAATTCTAGTTGGGTTTGTGAAGTCTTTGCCATTTTCGTCTTCAACCCGAGCTCTGAAGTGCAAAAATTTAGATTCTTTTTGTGTCTCAGGGGGGGATGAGGGATAAGGGGGGTTCGAGCAAACCCCCAGGGGTTCGCTCAAACTAGGGTTCACTCAAACCCTAGTTCGAGTGAACCACCCTTCCATAAGGTATTTTGTTTGGTTTTTGGGCGAGAAATAATTAAAAGGGTTCGCTAAAACTAGTAGGTTCATATGAACCCCTATAATCAAGTTTTTTGCCATGGGGTCATTTTTTGTGAGTTTTCCTTCCTCACTTGAATTGTAAACCACTATTGTGGCTTCACCTAGCAACAAGTTACTATTGCAATCGTTGAGTTTGCTTCTCAGATAGTTTCTTGTTGAATCAAAATGTATTATTTAAATTTTTTTTTAGAAGTGTGAAGCTTCTATTTTTTTTGGAGAGCTTGTTAGTGTGAGCACCCCTAAATCTGCAAATGATCAATCTCCAACACTCATTAGTGGGGTTAGTTTATGCAAATGCAAATCTATGAATACTCCCATGAAATAATATATCATGCTTCAAAGTGCAAAAAAATAAAAAAGATGATCAAAAGATATATAGAAACATGACATATACCTATTCCATAGTGGATTGGTGTCACTTGTGAGAAATGACCCTTTCCCAATCCTTGACAAGCTCAAATGATGAAGATTGTTGAAGAGGCTATGAAGTGGATAAAATCAGCTCTCAATTGAAGAGAGTAACTTTGCATGAAGATTGTGGATGTTAGAAATGAAGAATGAGCCTTCTATTTATAAAATACCAAGTTGAAAGAATTCCCAAAAGAGAGCAATGTGGGACAAAGATTTAGCCAATAAGAAGGAGCCACTTGTCAAAATGTGAGTGGATGGAGGATGTGCAAGTTTTGCCCAATGTGCCAATAAATGAGATTAGTTGGCCTTTTCAAAATTCAAATTTTGCTTGTTGGAGGGAGAAAAAGGGACTTAAATGCCAAGTGGGGGACATGTAAGAGGGGAGTTAACGCCATGTTGGAAGGGACAAGTCAACTTGTTTTGAAATTCAAACTTGAGGGAATATTCTCCAAAGATGCCTTGTTGAGGGAAAATGAGGATTTAATAAATGAATTAAAATGCTTTATTTGTGCAAGTGGGAAAAGCTAGAGGATGTGATGGGTGATTAGATTAGATTAATTTAGTGAGGGATTAGGTGATTTGACCCATTTGACTTTAGATATGGATTTAAACTAAATCAAAGGGGGATGAAAGATGATTTCAGATTTAATTAAATAAAGGTTTGATTTATTTAATCAAAGAGGGATAATGATAGGCCTAAATTAAATAAAGCTAATTTATTCAATTTAAATGAATGATCTTAGAGATAAATCAAATAGACTCAATTTATTTGATGAATGGTTTAATGAACTTGATTAAATGCATGATATTAATTTTGCATGTCTACATTTTTCCCCTCTTTGAAGCAATGTACTTGCTGCGTTAGTTCAAAGAATAAACTTGCCATGATCAAAATTCATTTTTAATTTTTTTTTTTGGATGCCTTAGTGGAAAGTACACTACTACATTGCCCCCTCGAGAGATGGAGCGAAAAGATTCAATTTGAGGGTCGATCTCATGATAAAGAGGTTCAAAATGGATGGTTATGATGATGATGATGCAAATGAGATGGTTTTAAGATGCTTAGAATAACCAATTTATATTATCCTAAACAACTTAAATGATAATGCAATGCATGTGAGATGGATGATGAGATGATACCTATATGATTATGCAATAGATGTTTTATGAAAATGCATGATTTTATGAGATGCTTAGACTAATAGATCTATATTATGATGATAAAAATGCATGTGAGATGATGTGCAGAATGCTGATGGTTTGTGGATGCAGGATGGATGCATTGGCGATGATGATTAACTAATCATGATGTGATGTTAGTGCAGAAAAGAAGAAATGAGAAATGAGATGATGACAAGAGGATCCAACAAGCCAACTTTATGAGAGATGATGATGAGAAATGGATGATTTGCTTATCAAGAATTGTGATTTTAAAATGGCTACTTACCTTTTGTTTGATAACACACATAAGCACAATGCATCAAGGTATGAAGAACTAGGATGGCGTTGCACTTAGTGTGATGGAGTTTGAATCGACAAATATATAGGAGTATTCTTGTTCACACCTAACATACATAAACCTTGCTAGGATACACTTTAGGAGTTTCAAACATCTTGGACCAAAAGACGGAAAGGTATAACCTATCAATGCAATAGTCAACAAGATGCCCAAAACACCCTCCATACATATCTAACAAATCAAGTATTCGACAAGTTATATTACAAGAACGTCCAACAAGCACAACAGACAAAAGATAATGATCGTTACCCCATTCTTATCTCTCTAAGTCCATTTGTTTGGACATCATCGAGAGGTTATTGGAATGAGTGCAAAGAGATAAGTCAAAAGACAAAGATAAAGTAAACAAACAAGCTGATGTTCTTCAATACCGCTAACCAAAAGGGAATGTGTTTCTAAGGATAAGAACCAAAACTATTGCCAAAAGATAATTCCCATTGTAGGAAGAATACATCCTAGGACATGTGAGTGGATGGCGACACGTTATTTCGTTTATCCAAAGTGTTCTTTCTAATAAATAATGCCCATTGTAGGAAGGATACATCCTAGGACATAATGTTATCAGATGTTTGAAATGGGATTGATTGGATGATAGGTTATTGACACAAAGAGTTGACCAACTTGTTTATGTACGGACTTAAACCTGAGACTTGATGTTTTGAGTTTTTTACTTTTCACCTGCTAGACTTGTTTCTGACTGCTTCACCAAAGGTTGAGGATGACGATCATTTATTATGAGTGATGTTATTCCAGGTGAAAGCGAGATGAGACAGATGGATTTTTTCAAATATTTGGATGTTTTTGACGTTTTGTAATGTTTTGAGGCTATTTTTTAGTATTCTTCAAGATTTTCAAAATGTTTTGATTTTCGATTTTCAAATGTTTTAGGGTTTTCTAAAAATTTGACCAAGAGACTAACCTAAGGACCTATCCTAGGGGCATCGAGAGCTGATCAACAAATTATCCTTACCAATGTTATACACGTAGATACCACGTAGTTCAACTAATGAATTGACCGATTTACAAATGAAGATATACACGATGAAATGTCAGTTTATTATGACAGACTCCTAAAGGACCGACCTAAGTGTTTTGGGGGATGATCAAAGATCAACCTTGCCTATGTTCAATGCTTAGAGACCCGTAGTTCGAAAAGATGACTTTGTTTTTGACCTTTTGACTGACTTTTTGACTTGTTTTGGATTTTGATATGTTTTGAATGTTTTTGGATTTTGGTGATTTTTTGATGTTTTTGAATTTTTTGGTTTTTTGATGTTTTTGGATTTTATTTTTATTTTAGGACTTCAAGAATGTACACAAATCCAATCCGACTGAGAACATGCCCCCAACATGATGCAATAGACTACTCCGATAAAGGAAAGACAAACTGACCTTGGGAATGGGCTAAGTAATACTAGGAGGGATCATGATACAAACACATGACCAAGCTATGATACAAATGTCAAATGGATGGGTGATGGATGGATATCTGAATGTGATGGATGATGGAAACATAATTAATGGATGATGCAGAACAAGCTATAGAGATCCTGGTGGATGGAAAGTGCTTATTTACACAAGGCATCTGTTTGCCAAGTTTTTACCAAGGTACTTGTCCAAAGTGCCACCGAAGTGGTTTTCACTAGAGGACAATTTTTTCTCTTTACTGTTTTTGATCCTTTTCTGTGTTTTTTTGGATTTTTTTTCTTTTTGATTTTTTTGTTGTCACCAAGACTCCTGTTTGCCAGGTTTTCACCAAGGTAACTATTTCTTCAGGACATTTTCTAATTTTTTTTGGATTTTTTGGTTCTATACCTTGAAATATTAGGCATAAAACTTTTTGAGATGAGAGCTGTTCATGGGCTCTTGTAGAGGTTCCCCTTGGGGTGTTGATAACTGATATGCCCTTGACTTATAGCTTGTTGTCATGAAAAATGGTTCCAACCAATTGAGTTCAAATTTTCCTTTGTTGTTTGGATTTGGTACATTCTTCAGATTCTCCTTTAGTACCAGTTCTCCGACTTGGAAAGTCCTGCTTCTGATTTTCTTGTTATAGCTCCTCTTGAGTCTGTTTTGATAGACTTGCAAATGATTTAAAGTGTCTATACACTGCTCATCTAGTAGCTCTAGCTCATTCAATCTTGATACTTGGTACTCTTCATCCTTGATGAGTTTTTTCAATGATATTCTTAGTGACAAGAGCTTGATCTCAATGGGGAGTATTGCTTCTGATCCGTAGACCAGGGAGAAGGGGGTGGTGTAAGTGGGTGTGCGGATGTTGGTTTGGTAGGCCCAAAGGGTGGGATTGAACTCGAGTCCCCACTATGAAAAGGGCCATGGTGTGATGATGAGATGAAGTTCTTGAGATGAAGCATGGATGAGGTCCCCATGCTATTGGCATTGTAGGCACCTTTTGACGTAGTCATGTGCCTCTCTTTCCAATGTAGGCCAATAATACCCCATCCTTAGCAATTTCTTGGCTAGGGTCATTCCACTCGAGTGTGGACCACATATGTCATCATGTACTTTAGTTAAAGCTGTTAATGCCTCCTCAATGTTTAAATAGTGAAATAAGGTTCCTTCTATGCTCCTACGATACAAGGTATCTCCTAGGATGATGAATCGGGATGCCTTTTTGACAAAGATTCATTTTAAGGTTGAGGGTAAGTCAGCAGGTATGACACCTATTCATAGGTAGGTATAAATGTCATGGTACCAGGGATCACTGGGACCAACGATTTCACACACAAATTCTGATTCTAGTACCTCGAATGCGGGCACAAAAAGTTGCTCTACCAAGAACTCATATTTTGGGACATTGTGAGGGGTGTCCAATAAGGATCCAATCGTTGCAATGGAGTCTGTTGCTCTATTGTTTGCTCTGGGAATTTGCTCAAATGTGATCTCGATAAAGGATTCCTTGAGAGTCCCCACTAGTTTCTTGTATGGAGTGATCTTATCATCCTTAGTCTAGTATTCACCATTCACTTAATTTATTATCAGTTGGGAGTCTTCATATACTTTGAGGGCCATGATGTGCCACTGCATTGCTATTCTGAGACCTATGGTTAAAGTGTCGTATTCTACAATGTTGTTGGTATAGGGGAATTCCAATTTATATGATCTTGGTATGTAGTCCCCTTGTGGGGTGATAATGAAGACACTGGATCCTGATCCATGTTGCATGTATGAGCCATCAAAGTAAAGTTTCTAGTGGTCAACTATATTGAGATTGAAGATGGATTCATCTAGAAATTATGAGATGAGAGGATTCTCTGAATAGATTGGTGCTTCTGCAAGCTAATATGTGATGACTTGGCCTTTAATTGCTTTCTACTCCACATATTCAATGTCATACTCTGATAGTATCATGACCCATTTATCCATCCTTCCCATGAGCATTGCTTTTTATAGTAAGTACTTGAGAGGGTCAATTTTGGAGATGAGTTTGACTTTGTGAACCAACATGTAGTGTTTGAATTTTTGTGATGCAAACACTACTACTAGACATGCTTTCTCAATGAATGAGAAATTTAACTCATGCCCAACCATTGTGTGGTTGATGTAATATATGGCCCATTCTGTCCCATTTTCATCGTGCTAAGCTAGAAGAGCCCAAGGGCTGCTACTGTTGTTGACACATAGAGAATTAATGGCTTTCTTGGGATTGGTGGTATTAGGATTAGTGGTGTAAATAGATATTCTTTGATCTTATTGAAGGCTTCTTCACACTTGTTATCCCACTTGTACGCTACTCCCTTGTGAAGTAGGTGAGAGTATGGATTCTGTTTATCTGCCAGCTATGCTATGAACCTTCAGATGGATTGAAGCCTACTTTGGAGACCTCTCAATTGTTTCAATGTTTTGGGTGCCTCCATCTCAAGGATTGCTTTTACTTTTGTTGGATCTACCTCAATACCTCTCATTGACACTATGTATCCTAGCAACCTTCCTGATTGTACGCCAAAGACACATTTCTTTGGATTTAATTAGACCTTGTATTCATATAGCCTGTCAAAAATGGCACTTAAGGTTGCTATGTGATCGTTCCTCTTTTTGGATTTGGCTAGTATGTCATCAACATAATATTTGACAGTTTTATGGATCATGTAATGGAAGATTAATGTCATGGATCTTTGGTATGTTTCTCCTGCATTCTTCAAGCTGAATGGCATCATATTCCAGCAGTAAGTCCCCCATAGATAAGTGAAGGCCGTTTTATGTTGGTCTTCTGTAGCAATAATTATCTGGTTGTATCTTGAGAAACCGTCCATCAAGGAAAGCATTTCATGTCCCACCGTCATGTCTATGATCATGTCAATGTTGGGCAATGAGAAATAATCTTTTGGACATGCCTTGTTTAAGTCTCTGAAATCTGTGAAGATTCTGATGCTCCCATCAGGTTTTGAGACAGGAACCAGGTTTGAAACCCATTTTGGATAGTCTATTGTTCAAATGAATCCTGCATCCAATAGCTTCTTTAGTTCCATTTTGACTAGCAGAGCGATCTGAGGGTGAATTTTCTTGAGCTTTTGTCTAACGAGTTTTGCTTCAGAGTATACTGCTAGGTGATGAACTATAATTTCTCGATTGAGCCCTGGCATATCAGCATAGCTCCATGAAAAGTTAACTTGTCTCTCTATCAAGAAGGTTGCTAGGAGTTCTTATTCTTCTGACAGTAATAATTCCACATATAATGTGATGTGCGGGGTCTTCTCTATTCCTATATTAACTAGACTGCACTTTTCTGCTAAGATTGTTGATTTTTTTTTATGAAGAAATTTGAAAGGAGGATTGAATCGCCCATCCTTAGGTGCCTCAGAGAGATTTTTACCATTGGATGTGTCCTTTATTTTTACTTTTTTTAGGTCAGAGAGTGCCATAGTGTGGTTTTCACTCAAGGACTTAGATATTATTCTTAGTTTCTCACTTTTGTGACTGAGGGATTCAATCATTTCCCCATAATAGGCCTATGTATCTAGCTCAATGATGAACCCTGCTTTGTGATCCCCACATGGAATGTTATCCCATAGTCCTATGAATTCTGAGAGTGCCTCATCATTTTCAAATGTTTCAAGAACTGGTGGTCCTCGTTGGTCTTAATCGGTGAGTTGGGGGTAAACTAGGTGGATTTCATGATTTTGATGGTCTGACTCAAAAGATAAGGTACTAATCATGAGAAGGGTGGTATCCTCGAAGAGCCTAGGTAGGTTGGTTATGGGATCCTTGTCATCACTAATACTACTACAGACATCAGTTATGTCAAATGTGAAGTTGTCTATGACTCAACCTATAGATACGGGTAAATGAAGTTTGACTGCGGAATGCTGAGGAGGATTAGTGACCTTTCTAACTGGAGGACTTCAACCATGTATGGTTATACTTGGAGGGGTACATCCAAGGCCAAGATTTCTCATTTGTGTCTCCAGAATGATAGGTATTATAATCCCATTGTCATTTTTCCCAAGTCTTTGGTTTCTGTCATAGCCCATTGCAAGCATCATTTGCAAACCTTTACTTCTGTCATCCATTGGTAGATCAGCTGCTAGTCTATTATCGTGGTATAGGAGATGAGATGGGTCCTCCTCTATGAATTCTCATCTAAGATCTCCCCAACTTTTGAAGTTAGGATATTCTTCAGGGGATGTTTGAGATGTGGAGGCTTCGTTTTCTTGTGAACGTCCTTGTGATCTGGGAGATTGTGGTAACTCTCTTACCAAAAAATCATTTTTGGGAATCGTGTAGTTTTTGTAACCATTATCTTGGATGATGACTTTGATATCAGAGATGGTGGGAATGGTAGGAGTGGTGGGTGTCTCTATTGCAGAAGTGGAAATGAGAGTGGCCGGATCAATGTATGGTGTTGATGGTCCTTCATCATTTTTAGGCACTTGAGGGATTTTGTAGTATTTTGCCTCAAGGTTCTTGCAGTAGGATAATGGTTCAGGATCTCCATGGATGGTGACGTCTTGTCCTTCATATGTGAATTTGAAACATTGATGGAAAGTTGATGCTACTGCTTGCATTGCATGAATCCATGGATGTCCTAGGAGAATGTTATAAGGCAAGTCGAGGTCTAGAACCTAATAGGTGGTTTCCATGATAGCTAGCCCTACTCGAATAGGGATTTTGATTGTGCCTTGGTACATTCTTTCCTGATCATCATATACTCTGATTGTAATACCCTTTCCTTTGTTGATGGAATCCTTTGAGATTTTTAACTGCTTAATGAGCTTAAGGGAACAAATATTCAAGGCTGCACCTCCATCCACCAAGAATCGCTTGAATTTACTTTTCTCCACGAGGACCTCTAAATGGAGTGCATGGCTATGAGATGGTTGAGCGGGAAAATCCTGATCAGAGAACGTAAGGAGGTTTGGAGTGATGATGTTTCTGACCATAGCATGGAATTTTTTTGCATGAAGATCTGTGGGGACGATGGATGAAGCCAATGCTTCTTCAAGGATTTTCTTGTGGGCAGATGAAATTTTTAATAACTCCATGATGGAGATTTGTGCTGGCGTTCTCTTTAGCTGATCAAGGACATTGTAACCATTGGGAAAAGATCTTGAATTGGACATGAATGTTCTATTTGGTTGAGATGATCCTGCGATAGTAACTTTTCTGCCTCTTGTGGTGACTCCACAATCAACTTGAAATCCTTTGATAGTGTTTACTGCACAATGTTCATCTAGGGAAGTGATGACAGTTTCATACACATGATTCACATTTTTGAAGGTGCCTTTCCCCTTATCAGTGTTATTGTTCCCTTTATTGTTATGGTTAGGCATTAGATTCGTGTATATTTTGAGGTTCTGGTTTCTTGTTGGCTATTCCACATTTATGATCCTTTAATCAATGAGGTCTTGGAATATTTTCTTTAACCTCATGCAATTGTTAGTGGTGTGCCCTTTGATTTTATGGAAGTCGTAGAGCATATTTTTGTTGTACCAAGGAGGTTTAACATCCGGTTCTTGGTAGTTCTCACAGGTGGGAATCTTGATGAGGTTTTCATTTATTAGTTTCTTCATGTCAAGTGGTTCCCCAAGAGCGGTGTACTTTTTCTTGATGGAATTCTTGTTTCGCTGGGGTGGTCCCCTTTGATCATTGATGTTATTGATCGCTTGATTGTTTTTTTGATGTGTTGTGTTCGCGTGATGGTTCTTTTGATGATGGTCTTGGATTTTTTGTTGTGGTGTGGGTGTGTTTTGCCGAGGGGCATTGATGACAACTTTGGCATCGACGACACCATCGTTGGTAATATTTTTATTTCTTGCCCATGTGCGAGGTTTGTCATTGTAATTGGTGGGTGGGTGATTATTCTGTTGTTTAGGATATGAAGTTGATTGTCCAAGTTGTGTCATAAGGGCTCGTTGGATGCTGAGTGCCTTGGAAATCAACTGGTCCTACGTGGTGATCCCTTGTACTTTGAGATGAAATTCCAAGAGGCCGTCAAGGTTGGATATGATAGTGCATACTTGTTGTTCCTTGGGCATGACCCATTTTCTCTGATTGGCCTTGGATTGCCATCATTGTAGGAGTGAAGCAAATGATTCATTCTTACCTTGTTTTAGAGTCGATAGTTCCTCAAGACTGACATCCATGTCGATATTGCATGCGTATTTTTTGATGAATGCATCTATGATTTCTTGGAATGTCTTGATGCCTATAGGTAGGCGAGAGAACCATTCCATGGCGTGGCCAATCAAATTCCTAGGAAATAGCTGCATTAGATAGGTATCATCATACGTGACTTCCATGCAAAGAATCTGGAATTCCCTTATGTGATCTTGATGGTTTCCCGTCCCACGATACTTATCGAATTTGGGGATCTCAAATCCCTTCGGGAATGGTTTCATCACAAGGCTTTTGTCAAACGGATAAGGACACAAGTTGCTAGGTGTTTTCATGGTTCACCCTGATTGAAGGTCAAGCACTTGTTGCGAGAGCAACCTAATTTGTGCTATCACATTTTTTTATTGATTAGGGGGTGGGATGAAAGTGTTTTGAGGTGGTTCAATTTTCAGTGGGATTGGTGGATTGGTTGGTATGTTGATGGATGATTTTTGCATATTTTGTTGAGCAAAGTATGCTTGCAATTGCTGTTGTACTAACAATGCTTGTTGTTGGTCCTGTTGCTGGTGTGCTATTAGCGCTTGTTGGTGAGCTTGTTGTTGCACTTGTTGTTCAGCTACTAATTGGGCTGCTTCTTACTGTTCTTGATATTACTTTAGTGCTTGTTGATATGATTGTTGTTGTACTACATGTTGTTGTGCAAGATACTGCACTTGGGCTTTGGCTTGATCGTGCGCTTGAGATTGGGCCTGAGCTTGTGCAACTTGAGCTTGTGCTTGTGTAGGTTGAGTGGCTTGTTGTTGTTGTTGCAACAATAAGGCTTGGGCTTGTTGTGCTTGTTGCGCTTGTTGTGCGACTTGGGTAGCTTGAGCAGCTTCCGCGGCTTGTTGAGCAGCTAGTTGCACGGCTTGTTGTTTTTGTACTTGCAGGAATGCCTTTTGATAAGTAGCTTACTGAGCTTCTTGCAACGCCATACTGTATTGGCTTGATGTATTGGAGCTTGGTGGTCATGGGGGCGGTGGGGGATTCAAAATGGTGCTTGTTGTGGAGGTGAGAGGTGCTATTGTGTTGGTGATTAGGTTTTGATTGGTAGATGGTGTGATCGATGTGGTTAGTCCTTGAGAGATCATGTTTTGAGATGTTAGGGGGGTGGTTGATGATGTGGTGATTGTTTGTGTAGTTTTCATCTATTGTTGCGATGTCAATGACAAATTTTGAGAGTTTGGCATGATGCTTTGATTGAGGTTTGGGATGTTTGTTTGATTTTGATTGATATTTGGTAAAGGGGGAAGCCCTAAGCCAAAAAGTGGTGTGGATGATGATGGCAATGGTAGAAGTGGTGAAAATGTGAGAGATGTGATCTCTTGATGAAATGGTGTATGATCTCTTGAGGAAATGGTGTAGTGTCGAAAATGCCCCCTAGTCCGAACATGTCACCCTCTCCTTGCAAGGTTATGGGGAGAGAGGTTTGGGGTGTTGCGCGGAATGATGATGATGGATCATTTGGATCATGAAAGGTGAGAGGGACATATGTATGTAATGGATTTTGGGGTATGGTTTTTCCCAAGATGGTGTTTACGTCCAAATCCTGATTGGTTACGAGAGAATGCATTTGCAATGCATTGAGAAATGCAATTCCTTTGTTAACAATGGGCTACGTTGGAGCAATGAATGATGTGATTTGCGAGATGTTTTGAGTGATGCTTTGAAATGAGGGGGAAGATGAAATGGGGATGGTAGATGAGATTGGAGGCATGACTCCAAAAGATGGTTCCACAATAGTGCTCACATTGAAATCCAAGGGGAGTTTAGCCCCTTGCTTTGCTAATTCAAAAATGTATAGTGAGGGATTGATTCTCATCATGATGCTGATAATCTTATGATTCTCCAGATTTTGAATTATTTTGGTGATTTCCGTATGTGACATTCCAAAGGAATTATTGGTAAGATCCTCCACTTGGACACCTTCCTCTTGATGGCTTTGCGAAAATGGAGGAACATTAACCGTGAAACTGCCAGACCCAATGGGATTCATTTTGGGAGCGGTTTGACTTAAGTCACTCGAAGTAGATGTTTTTTTGTTGGCTTCCATGTTCCTCTTGTGTTGTGATATATTTTTCACCATAAAATAGGGATCAATATTCGAGAATGCGAAATCTAATTCTTTGGATTGATTTATCTTTAGGTATAAAAGAGAAATTTTAGGATGATTTAAGGATGAAAGGGTGATAATGATACGGATGTAAGATGGATGTTTTGATGGATGATTGGAAATCTTTGAGAAAATATTGAAGGGTATGTTAAAATTTAGGACTTGATTTAGGATTTATTTGTTTTGGATTCGGATTTTGGTGGAATCATAAACTCTAAGAGGATGGATGTTGTCCTAGAGTTAAATCATTCACAAGATGATAATTTGTCTAGGTGTGAGAAGAAGGATTCATCTAAACAATCCTATGCAAACAAGATGATAATGAACTCCTAAATCCCAAGATGCTGGATGTTATCAAGGGATGAATTTGTTGACAAGTTTTGATAATTTTATCAAATATATGGAGAAGGATGCATCGACACACTTTCAATCAAACAAGGTGATTTTGGATTGGTTTCAAATGATTTTCCCAAAGTTTAACATGAAGGATTTTGCCAAGATTTTTGAAGAGTTGGTAATGAGATGATATTGGTTTTGATGTTCAAAGATGGATGTAGATTTGATTTTGATCCTAGTTTACCTAAAAAGACACTTGCTTACTAGACCTCAATTTTGACGAACAAGGTTTTCTCTAAACAAGATGTTCAAACTCCCTAAAAAGATTTGGGTTTTGACAGTAATAGAATGAGTACAAACCAGGATTGTTTCTTGAATCTTTTCTGTAAAAGTTAAAAAGTAGTGTTCATCTAAATTCATATAGCGTTGAGAGATGCTTTTGATGTTCTTTTAGACTAAGGGCTTTTACCTTTGGTTTCTTGATCTTGATCTTGTGTGAAATCATTGGAGACACATGTGTGGGGTCCAGTTGTTTTTAGTCTTTGCTTAATGACTTTTTTTTACCACAAACACTTCTTGATTAGGTTTTCAAACTAGATGTCCAATGTCTCAACTTCTTCTCATTTCACAAGGTATATTATGCAAAAATTTGATGAGATTAAGGCAAGTGTTACCTATTGTTTAACTTTAGTAGGCAAATTGAGATGTAAATCCAAGTGTTTAGAAACCTCTAAGGATAAAATCCCAAGGGAAAGCAATAACACATGAATTTGGTCAATTGTATTTTCCTCCTAAAGGGTTTGAAATTTTGATGATGATGTTAAATGTTTGTTTCCAAATGTTTTCGAACAAGCAAAGTGTTTTTGTAACCAAGAACAAGCAATATCCTATGCAGATGAAAGACAATATTTGTTGAGTCCCCACTTGGACAAGTCCAGCTATGCTTATCTTTAGTGAATGGTTAGATGCTTGACCCCACTGGCTCCCCTTCACGAGACTCACTTATACGGGACAGACAAGCATCAACACCCATGAAACTCCCACGGTATGCTTTCCATTTCTACTAAAGTCCGTAAAAGTGTGGGGAGGCTTTAGAACGACTGTTCTTGCACCAACAAATAGATAGGGATTTTGGCCTTTCTACAACGAGGGTTTTAATTTAGACTTTCCATTCGTAGGAGTTGAACCAATGTGGTGAGAGACCATTGCTTCCCTTCTCGTCAGATTCAATCACATGATACTGGCGTTTATTCCAATACCCACATTTATATCTTGATTGGAAATACTCTTGGCTTTAGAGTGTTACCGGTTGAGTCATTCCCTTGGGTGAGTACTTTTTCCCCAAGGTAGGCCCTCTAAGATAAACAAAAGCGAGTAGACATATTCATAGTTTGATCAACCTTCGTTTAGAAACAAATGGAGAACACATGCAATAGGTCTACTCACACTCGCAAAGTTTGTTGTTCAATTTTAGTTCCAATAATGAAGTGTGGAGGTGATCACTTTATCCCACCCTAAGACCATCAAAAAGCCTTTTGATTCTCAAGATCGCTATGAAGCGCGAGAGAAGCACATACGTCTTTTCGATGGCGTTAGTTTGAGTAAGTAATCACAAAACAAAGTTACACATGTTCATTTTAAGTCCACAAAGCAATGATTTTGATTCATTTTAAAGCACCAAAAGAAATGTGAAAACTTGCCTTGTTCAATTGTTAACTCTAAAAACCAACTTTAGTAAGTTTTCCTAAAGTTCATTTTAAGTTCCTTGTCGCAAAAAATGAAAGCTTTCAAGAGTTGTTCTTTTTAGAATCCAAAAAGTAAGTTGGTTCAAAACAAAAAACTAAAGCGTATAAAAAATGTCTTAAGCATTCAAAAATGCTTTTTTGATTTTGAGTTTTAAGGCTTCAATCCTCTTTGCCTCCAAGATTTGTTCAAGATCGCCTCTTATCTTTCAATGTTGCAAATCGCTTGCACGAACGAAATCCCTACAAGATAAAAAAGACAACTCATGTGAAGATTTAAGAATTAACTTCAAATAATAGAATGGTCTTAAAGACCAATGATTTTGAAGAAAAACAAAAAGAAAAGCATTAATAAGAACCCTGCTCTCTTAGACTTTAAAGTAAAAGACAGCTTGCTAATAAAGATAGAAGCCTCTCTTTCCCATAATTTAATCCTAACAAACTAAGATTTGCATGGAAAGCTTCTTTAAAGATACAAACCATCATATTTTTTTTTTTAACTACGAATATAAAGAAAATCAATCTCAAAAGATAGCAAGATCCTAATATGAATGTGTTCCAATCAAGAATAGAAACTGTAGTGTGGCCTCAAACAATAATTTTTACCGTGTTTATATGCAACATTTAGAACATTTTGACCTACGGGTTTCTTCAATGATCTCAAGAAAAGTGTATACTTTATTTCAAAGGCTCTATAAGTTTAAGGTACACACTTTAATAGATTCAGGTCTGCTAGTTTAATCTCATAAAGTGTCAAGTCTCCATGCGTAGAGATAAAAAAATTTAATGCCATGTTTTATAACCGTACAAGTCATACTTTGAAGAAGGATCCTCCAATGCTAAAAGCGAGCGGGCTGTGGAGATGCAAATGAAGGCTAAATTTCTTAACATAAATCCTTTAAGAAATGCGCAAAAACACAATAAATGGCTAATAAAGAATGAGTGATAAACTGTAGCAATTAAAGCAATTAAATTGTTTTGTCAGGACGCCTAAATAATACGCCCAGCTACTTGACATGATGCCTACATCAAAGGAAAATTCAATGTGAAAAATAAATATCGAGCAATTTACAGAATGGGGCACATAGCTGGAATCCCATCGCGTCTTTCACATGACCAAACCCAACTCCCCACAACAAATTTTGTACCAACAATGATTACATAATTGAAAATCTACAATACAAATTAGGAAGGATATGCCATTGAGGGAATAAGGTGTGATCCAAAAGGAATGAAGCTGCACAACCTCTATTTATATTGAATGAAGTTGCACACAATTGGAATCTTATGGCCTCTATTTACGTTGAAAGGAAAATGAAGGATTCTATTCAAAAAGATTTCTAGCTATTGCTTATTAGTAGGCATAAGAAAATAGCGAATAAAATCATTTGGAAACCTTTAGATACGTGCCTTTGTTAGGTGTAAAGTGATGCCCCTGTGCCAATAAAAAAAAGAGCTTTCAAATTAATGCATTTTGGCAGATAGACCTGACAACTACTCTTAGAATACTTGATTGAAAGTTTGTCAGAGTTATCTTGCAGCACACGCGTAGAATGGACTTTAAAAAGGCTTTTAAAACTTTCCTGCAACTATGACTAACAAACGCATAAAGTGTAAAAAGGCTTTAGAAAAGTTTGCAAATCTATTTGGTAGGTGTAAAATAATTGAGTTACATAGTCTTCAAAAGGAGAAAGGAAGTTAATGCAGCTGGCAGATGTGGCATTAGGAACTTGTAGGCATTGATTGGTGTAAATTCAGATTCAATAGCCTTCACCACTTTGAGCTTTAAAGAGACGTCATTCATGAAATGCATTGATTGTAAATATTGACTTTAAGGGTGTACAAAATATTCAATAAAAAGCTACTAGCTGGTGGAAAACCACGCAAAGAAACTTCAAGCTGCTGTAATTTACAGCAACGAACCACTTTG
Organism: Sequoia sempervirens; assembly: GCA_007258455.2. NCBI lineage: Eukaryota > Viridiplantae > Streptophyta > Pinopsida > Cupressales > Cupressaceae > Sequoia > Sequoia sempervirens. The sequence continues at coordinate 137,695,510 of VDFB02373365.1, forward strand.
GATCAACATCCTCTCTATCCCGAGGAAAAAGGCGTAGCTTTGTGGAAGGACATAAAAAAAAAGGAAAAAAGCACAGAGGAATTTCGTTAGAGATTAGGGACAAAACACATGAAATAGAGTGATCAACTTTTAAATTTTGAATGAATGACATTCTATTACAACTCTATGCACGCCAATCACTATAGCAACAACAATATTAATGAAAATAGAAGTATCTATATTAATGTTAGAAAGAATATTTCCCTGTGCGCATCCAATCTTGCATTTAAGACAAAACCTCAATCATCTTAAGACACAGTTCCAATGGCATGAATACTTCACATATTTTAAATCTGCAAAATAAAAAAAATAGAGGAAAATTACAGCTTGAATGGTATTGAGGAATGTATACAAATGGAAAGATTGCTACATAGAATGAAAAGGCTGTATAATCCCAAGGTATTCAACATTTACGGGTCCAGAGAATTGATTAAAGCTGTAAGCCATGGTTGCTAGGATTGAAAGAAAGTGAAGAATGTTCCAGTAAAATAAAAATAGATCCAAAAGAATTCACACATTTTATGTCTGCAAAAATCCTAATGAGTTGGACCGAAAACATAGTAAAGCAATTTGAACACAAGGATTATCTGAAAAACTCCATATAACACAGATTTTGTAGACTGTCCAAGATTTTTATTAGATTTTGTATCCCTCCTTCTAGTGCCATATGTGAGCACCCCTAAATTTGCAAATGATCAATCTCCAACACTCATTAGTGGGGTTAGTTTATGCAAATGCAAATCTATGAATACTCCCATGAAATAATATATCATGCTTCAAAGTGCAAAAAAATAAAAAAGATGATCAAAAGATATATAGAAACATGACATATACCTATTCCATAGTGGATTGGTGTCACTTGTGAGAAATGACCCTTTCCCAATCCTTAACAAGCTCAAATGACGAAGATTGTTGAAGAGGCTATGAAGTGGATAAAATCAGCTCTCAATTGAAGAGAGTCACTTTGCATGAAGATTGTGGATGTTAGAAATGAAGAATGAGCCTTCTATTTATAAAATACCAAGTTGAAAGAATTCCCAAAAGAGAGCAATGTGGGACAAATATTTAGCCAATAGGAAGGAGCCACTTGTCAAAATGTGAGTGGATGGAGGATGTGCAAGTTTTGGTCAATGTGCCAATAAATGAGATTAGTTGGCCTTTTCAAAATTCAAATTTTGCTTGTTGGAGGGAGAAAAAGGGACTTAAATTCCAAGTGGGGGACATGTAAGAGGGGAGTTAATGCCATGTTGGAAGGGACAAGTCAACTTGTTTTGAAATTCAAACTTGAGGGAATATTCTCCAAAGATGCCTTGTTGAGGGAAAATGAGGATTTAATAAATGAATTAAAATGCTTGATTTGTGCAAGTGGGAAAAGCTAGAGGATGTGATGGGTGTAGATTAGATTAATCAGGATTAGATTAATTTAGTGAGGGATTAGGTGATTTGACCCATTTGACTTTAGATATGGATTTAAACTAAATCAAAGGGAGATGAAAGATGATTTCAGATTTAATTAAATAAAGGTTTGATTTATTTAATCAAAGAGGGATAATGATAGGCCTAAATTAAATAAAGTTAATTTATTCAATTTAAATGGATAACCTTAGAGATAAATCAAATAGACTCGATTTATTTGATGAATGGTTTAATGAACTTGATTAAATGCATGATGTTAATTTTGCATGTCTACAGTTAGCAAGCATATGTTTCATGTTTATGAATAAAATATTGTATGCATGATAATAGTAAAGTTGACACAATATGCATTGAATTCTTAGTTTGTCTCATTTGCAATTGTAATAATTTTTTGGCCAATCAAATTTAATTGTCTTGTACTAGCCCTACTATACATTTTTATTTAAGTAATTTAGGAGAATATGACACTATATATTTTGGAAAACATTTAATCACTAGATGCAAATTGCGTGAGGTTTGCCAGTGTGCTGCTTAGCACTACAACAGTGAATGCATGATTAATGCAGTAGGTCTATTATTGATAGTTGTTTAAGAAAAATAGGAAAGTAGGAAGAAACCATAAATTTTGGAAAATATTTAACAAATGAATTGCATATCCCATGATTGCAATTATTCACATCTTTGATTGCAAAAGTAACATGCTTTACAGAAAAAAATAGTTTCCTGTTTATGAATTACATGGCATGTCATATACTATGCCCATTTGTTTCTTTGGAAAGTCAGATTCTTGAACCAACATTCTCCTTTATTGTTCATAACTCTTCCAATTCATAATTGTCACACAAATTGGAAGAATTAAATTTCATTGTAAACAAAGCGGGAGTATGATACAAGAATATGACCTTGCAGCTTGTTGAAGAACCAAGTCTAATTGCAACAATATGGATCTTTGTCCTACACTTCAATTGCAACCGATGGTTCCTGTTACAGGTACAATTCAGATAGATGAGCAAAGTCCATGACATAGAACATGATATTCATAAACATGAAACACAAAAGCACACAATAAATTTTTCCAAATATCGAAGAATTAAATCCAAACCGTGTGAGCTTTGTCTTTGAAAATGGGCTAAGTGCACTTTAATTTACTCATTTTCATTTGTAATATTCACTTGGCCAATCAAATTTGATTTTTTTGCAGTTGGTCTATTAATAATTATAGTCCTAGGAAATTAATAAAATATGGAAACATTATATACTTGGGATTCATGGGCATATTTTTCATGTTTGAAAACCATGATTTATCTCTTTTTCTATTGGTTGAAGCACCTATACTATTCATTTTTGTTTAAGTAAATTAGGAAAGTAGAACATTATATATGTTGACAAATTTTTAATCACTAATGCAAATTGCATAAGCTTTACCAATGGACTCCTTGGCACTATAGTAGTCAATGCATCATTAGTACACTAGGTCTATTATTGATTTTTGTTTAAAAAAATTAGGACACTAGGTACACATTATAGTTTTTCACAAAATTTTAACCAATGGATTGCATATCCCATGATTACAATTATGCATATTTCTATTTGCAAAAGCAACATGCTTGTCAGGGAAAAGAGTTTCATATTTATGAATTACGTAACATGTCACTAAGTATGCTCATTAGTCTATTTCGAAAGCCAGATTCTTGAAGGAGCGCTCTCCTTTATTGTTCACAACTCTTCCAATACATAATACTTAGATGCATTAGAAGATTTAAATTTCACTGCAAAGAGAGCAAGAGAATGATACAAGAATTTGACCTTATAGCTTGTTGTTCAAGAACCAAGTCTACTTGCAGCGATATGAATCTTTGTCCCCCACTTCGATTGCAACCAATGGTCCCTATTAAGGCTACAAATTAGACAAATGAGCATAGTCCATGAAATACAATATGCTATCCATAAACATGAAACATAAAAGCACACAATAAATTTTTCCAAATATTTAAGAATTAAATCCAATTTGTATGAGCTTTCTCGCTCAAAATACGGTCAATGCAATTGATATATAACACTTGCAAATGAATCAAATTCTATAATTTTGACACTTCTGGTTTTATTTCTATACACAACACTTCAGTTCTTAATTTTATCATTTGCATTTCTAATATTTACTTGTCCAATCTAATTTCATTTTTTTGCAGTAGGTCTACTATTCATTTTAGCTTAAGAAAATTAGCAAAACATGTGAACATTATATAGTTGGGAGTGATGAACATATTTTTTGGAGCACTTGTGTTGAAGTAGACATATACACAACATGTAATGCACATAATCATCATGTGAAAAATATGAGGCACATACATCAAAACACTCTTTCCCTCTAGTGCATGCAGTAAAAAATGCTATAAAATCCATGGAAAACAACATGACTTATAATTTCTTGGCAAATGCCATGAATTTTAAAGTCATGACAAATGCCACAAATTTTATAGCATTTCTCTGGATTCTCTGCAAGCCAAAATAGCTCCTTTGTTTATTCATCCTTGCAATATTAGATGCAATACGTGTTTCACAAATATTTAACCAATGAATTGCATATCCCATGGTTACAATTATGCATATTTCTGTTAGCTAAAGCAACATGCTCACCAAGAAAAAATAGTTTCATGTTTATGAATTACATGGTATGTCATTCACAATGCTCATCTGTCTATCTGGAAAGCCAGATTCTTGGGAGAATTAAATTCCATTGCAAAGAAAGGGAGAGAATGATATAGGAATATGACCTTGCAACTAGTTGTTCAAGAACCAAATCTACTTGTAGTGATATAAATCTTTGTCATCCACTTCGGTTGTAACCAATGGTTCCTCTTACAGCTACAAAATAGACAAATCAGAATAGTCCATGACATACAACATGCTATCCATAAACATGAAACACACAAGTACATAGTAAATTTTGGAAAATATTTTCAAATTAAATCCAATATGTGTGAGCTTTGTTAATCAAAATGCGGTTGATGCAACTGATACATAACACTTGCAAACGAATCAAATTCTATAATCTAGACACTTCTGATTTTATTTCCATTAAACACAAAATGTCCAAGATGTCTTTGAGAGCTAGTAAGTATGCAAACAACAAATGCATAGTTAATTATTGTTTTTTCATTGTTTGTTGAAAATGTTGTATGTTTTTAGCTCTCCATGTTGTCTGTTTGTATGTGAAACTTTATAACCAGAACTATTGCTTGCTGCTACAAGGGCCAAGTGAACAAATGCGTGCAGTCCATGACATATGACATCCTACTCATAAACATGATACACACAAGCACACAATGAATTTTTCCAAATGTTAAAGAATTAAATCAAAAGTTTTGTAAGGGATTTGATGCTGAAAATTCACTCATTGCGCTTGATACACAACCCTTTCCAATGAATAAAATTCCATAAACTAAAAATTTCTATGATCAAATTCTATAATCTAAACACTACATCGAGAAGGCTTCACTGTAGTACTAGTGATAGGGATCAATCCCAATATCTCATAGTCTATTGTTACTAGATAAATCAATACTCTTTAGATCTTTGAGCAAGGTATTCTTCCTTGTAGAAGCATACAATGCGTTAACTCTAAATTTATTCGTTGGATAGGCATTACCCTACTAGCAAAGTATTTTAAACAATACAATTTCATTGGACAAGCAACTATTTCAAAAGTGAATTGAACAATTGCAATAGTAACTTGCTTCAACTGTATTAATTATACTAAGTCACTTAAGTGGTTGCCTTTGTCCTAAAATCAGTATAATGTGAAAGCATACACAAGCATTCCGATTTAGGAATTGTTCCTTTGATTAACGACAACATATCACTTTTTTCAACAAAATTTTAAGTTTTTTTTGTCTCACACATATTGCATGCACTGATTAAATATTTGTCACAATATATAATGTCTTCCTATTGCCCTAATTTACTTAAATGAGAATGAGTAATAGGCCTACTCCAACTAATAGAAGAGATAAATTATAATTTTCAAACACAAAAAATATTTCCTTAAATCCCAACTGTAGGAAAAAGACCAAAATATTTTAAATAGTTCAATTTCATTGATCAAGTAACTATTTCAAAAGCAAATTCAACAAATGTAATAGTAAACATGCCCACTACATTCATTATGTTTTTTTTTTTAAAGTGGATGCTATTGCTTACTGATTTATCCATAGAAACTAAGTAATTGGTAAAGTAGCTCAAACATAACTCAATCAAGTATCAACTAAATCTTTCATGTCTAAAATCTATCATCTATCTCTCTCTCTCTCTATTGCATACAATAGGTCTGCCATTCCTCTTTGTATAAGCAAAGAAGCGAAATAGAAACAAATTATAAAATTTGTCAAATAAATTTCATTAGCCAACTAAGTATGTCAAATTAAAATACAATATATGCAATATCAACTTTCCCTTTCAAAACATGCATGTTTTGTATTGCTAATATATTGCATACGAAAAAGCTATAACACCAGAGTTTAATCCATTTAAATGGAAACATCAGAAAACAAAGTATTGTCTAACATATAAAGGGAAAAGATGTCAACTACAAAATAAAAACAACAAACTTTTTAAAGCCACATAACATAAGATATAGTGATATATATGAAAGGGATAGCAAGAAAAGAATAACAAAAAGGAGAAGAGAAGGTTGGTGCAAATATTTAATGTCTAAATGCAAATTGTGCCAGCTTTTCCAGCAAAATGATGGATACTGAACCGAAACAGAACAAAACAATACTTTTTTGCAAACATCTAGTCATTAAATCCAAATTTTATAGGCTTTTCTATTAGGCTAGTGCCTATCAAAGCAATCAAGCGACAATTAATGCATTGTAATCCTCTACAGTGAACACTTGATCTAAAATAATATTGCTTTATATAGCAACAACAGACTACTATTCTAATGCATCAATGAAGGGATAAATTTGTTCCAAGTCTATATTGTCACATGTTCACATGTAACACCCTTGCCATTCTCACCATCCATGCACTCAATTGACATTCATAATGTATGCATCACATCAAAGCATACACAAGCATTACCATTTACAGTTGTTCACCATTCACACACTACAAGGTATTGGGATTACTCCAGACCACTAGCAAAATAGATAAATAATGCTTTTCAAACATGAAAAATATGTTCATAAATGCCAAGTATATAATGTTCCCATATTTTTTTAATTTACTGAAACTAAAATCAATAGTAGACCTATTGCAAGAGAATCAACCTTCATTGGCCAAGCAAGTATTACAAATGAAAATGCTAAAATTAATAATTAAATGTAAATTGTGTCATCTTTACTGCCATCATGCACTTCATGTGCATAGCATTTTTCTCAAAGGCAGGTTACTGCTGTGATCAAAGTAAGTCACTATTACAATTGTATAATGTACATTGGAAGTGGCAGGCTTGCCAATCAATCTACAACTAATGCATTAAATTCTAGTAGGTCTACTACTCATTTTTGTTTAAGTAAATTAGCAAAATAGAACTTTATGTATTTTCATAAATATTTAATAGCTAACAAACTCTACTGAGCCATAACAATTAATTTACAAAATGTTCTTCACAGTATTTGCAGATCATAGCCCACATAACATAACAATTGTGCAATGTAACCCTAGGCTTAGAAAACATAACAATTGTGCCACTATTGACAAAGTATTTAATGCATTAACTATGCATTCACTGCTCTACAATGTATTATAGTTATCTACAAAATTTATCATCCACTTCTATTTTGCTACTTTTCTTACAAGCAAATGAATACTAGAGGCACATGACAAAATTTGGGAAAAAATAGGCTAACACGATAAATTTTTGCAAACACTCAAACATTAACTACAAATTTTGTGAACTTTCTTGGTAGGCCAGTACCCACTCAAGCGATGAATACATAGTCAATGCATAGAATGCATCCACATTCAAAAATACCTTGCTCAAAGCATTCAGTTGCAGAAAGCTATCAAGAATAACAAACATCAAAGACAGCACCAACAAGCCATAAACACACAAGCTTCTCAACAAACAATAAACAAACTAGAATAAGCACAAATAAAACCCAACACTCGCCTAAGATTACATGAATTAACTATGCATTCACTACTTGTGCACCCACCAGCTATCCAACACATTTCACAAAGCTTTCATTTAATGCATTAAACATGCATTCATAAAGAACATGGAAGAGAGGAACCCAGAGTTGAAAACACACAAGCTTTTCAACAAACAATAAACAAACAAGTAGCACAAATAAAACCCAACACTAAACTAAGATTTCATGAATTAACTATGCATTCACTACTTCCATACCCACCAACTCTCCAACACACCTCACACAATTTTCATTTATGGATTAAACAAGCATTCACTGCTTCAATACCCATTACCCCACTGCCAAAGCCCCCACAATTTGCATCCACTGATTAAATATTTTCTAGGATACACAATTTCCTTGTATTTTCCTAATTTACTTAAACAAAAATATGTCCTTAAAACCCAACTATAGAAAAAAGACAACAATATTTTAAACAATTCAATTTGATTGGTGAAGCAAGTATTTCAAAAGAAAATTCAATGATTGTAATAGTAACCTGCTTCCAAGCAAAAAAATAGCTTCATGTTTATGAATTACATGGCATTTCATTCACTATGCTCATTTGTCAGAATGATACAATAATCCAACCTTCTAGTTCCTTGTTCAACAACCAACTATTTGTACCCATTTGTCCCCGTAGCCCTTCTAACAACAACCAATACTTCTAGGTTACAAGTATCATAAACAAACAGACAAACCGCTTACCAGTAGTCCACTATTCCCAGGATTAAGAACATAGAAAGTTAAAAACACACAAGCTTTTCAACATACAATAAACAAATGAGAAAGAAGTGTAAGAACAACAAAAAGCTATTTCAAAAGAAAATTCGACAAATGCAATTGTAAACCTTCCTATCGACACAAACTAATAATTGCAATAGTGACATGCTTTTCAACAAAAAAAAGTTTCATGTTTATGAATTACATGACATGGCATTCACTATGCTCATCTGTCTATTCAGTAAATCAGATTCCTAAACCAAACTTCTCCTTTATTGTTCATAGCTCTTCCAAAGCATAAATTTTATGCACGTTGGAAGACTTAAAATTCATTGGAAACAAAGGGGAAGAATGATACAAGAGTTTGACCTTCCAGTTCCTTGTTCAACATCCAAGTATATTTGTGGTCATATAAAAGTTTGCCTCCAACTCCAGTTGCAAGAAATGGTTCCTGTTACTGGGACAAATTAAACAAATGAGCATAAGACATGACAAATAATACGCTATTCATAAACCTAAACCACATAAACAACAATAAAATTTGCAAAACAATAGACCAACATGATAAATTTTTGCAAACATTCCCCGTTAGCCCTTGCAACAACAACCAAGCATCATAAACATAGAAACTAGCCACTCACCAATAGTGCACTGCCACAAAATAACAAACATCCAAGAACATAACTAAAAGCTAAAAACACACAAGCTTTTTAACAAACAACAAAAAAAAAGAATAAGCATAAATAAAACTTAGTACTCACATCACATTTCATGAATTAACTATGCATTCACTTCTTTTGTACCCACCAACCTTCCAACACATCTCGCACAATTTTCTTTTTCAGCTTTGCTAATAGGGTAGTAGCCACTCAAGCAATAAACACATAATTAATGCATTCACTGCCCCCACAGTCCATAAGACCTTACTCAAAGCATATGTAATTTAGTGTACCCACTTGCGTCGTTAGCCTTTGTAACAACAAAAAATACTTCTACTTATCAAGTATCATAAATACAGAGCCAAGCCATTCATGACTACCACACTTTTATAGAATAACGAACATGAAAAAGCACAACCAAGAGCTAAAAAATCCACAAGCTTTTCAACAAACGATAAACAAATGATAATTTTATATGCATAAAATTGGTCATGTCTAATTAATCCTGACATTTAATTAAATATTTATTATTTAATTAATCTCTCTAAAAGTCCTCTACATATAGTTAAATTTAATTAATTTAATTATATTGTTCATTCACTTTATTCTTCTCCCATGATTAAATAAATCAACTTTATTTAATTATTTCACATCCATATGTCTGCTTGATTAATTAAATAAATACTCTTTATTTATTTTAATTAATTATCACCTTCTGGATTTAATTAAGTCTTTTGATTTAATTAAATTTAAATATTTCTTTTTGCCTATTCAAATCTTTCTTCTAATTAAATAAATATTTTATGTAATTAATTTCATCTACATATCATTTTCTAAAATTTAATTAAATATCTTTATTTAATTAAATACCCTTCATATCTTTTCAAATCATAATTAAATATTTTATTTAATTATGAAATCTTCCATTATTATTCAAATCTTAATTAAATATTTAATTTAATTAAGAAAATCTTCCATGTCACCAATAAATGAATAATGAATTTGATAAATTCATTATTTATCTTCAAAATCTTTCCTCTATCTCACAAAAATATGATTTTTACAATTCATCTTTATCATCTCATCTTATCTCTTCCCCGAAAAGGAAACAAATCTTGCTTTGTGGTTTTCTTCTATTTTTCCCTCCAGTCTTATCCATCTTTGACCGTTCAATCTGCAAGAAATTTTCACAGCCGTTGATCACCTTAGCTAATTAGAATCTTTTGAAAGCTCTATAAATACCCCTGCGAACCTAAGCATTGGTTACAACACATACACATTAGATACATGCATTCAGGCGATTAGCATTTTAGCATTGTTATCATCAACTTTAGCATTCATAGCATTTCTTAATTCTAGTTTCTTTTAACAAGTAATCATAACACGTTAATCACATCTTAGCATAGCATGCATCCATCTTTAATCTTGTTCTCTAGGAAGACCATTTGTTGAGCCTAGCCCAAGATTTGAGAGCAAGCTGGAATTGAAAAAAACACTGGAGATAGAGGACAATGGAACGTCTTTGAAGCATAAACGGAGTTTTCATTTCTTTTCTTTATTTTATGCTTTGATTTAAAGTTTCATTGGTGTGCTTGATTTGTTTTTAAATTTACATTTATTTTAAATTTATATCAACTTTAGCATTCATAGAATTTCTTAATTTTAGTTTCTTTTAACAAGTAATCATAACACGTTAATCACATGTTAGCATAGCATGCATCCATCTTTAATCTCATTCTCTAGGAAGACCGTTTGTTGAACCTAGCCCAAGATCTAAGAGCAAGCTGGAATCGACAAAAACACTGGAGATAGAGGACAATGGAATGTCTTTGAAGCATAAACGGAGTTTGCATTTCTTTTCTTTATTTTATGCTTTAATTTAAAGTTCCATTGGTGTGTTTGATTTGTTTTTAAATTTACATTTATTTCATACACATAAAAATTGATCACACATTTCTGGTTTTTAAATTTACATTTATTTCATACACATGAAAATTGATTTGATGTAAATTTGATTGGTGTGAGATGTGCAGTTGATAGTTGGATGTGGGTTGGGACCATTGTTGTCGATGTCTCCTATTCGGGTCAACAGGGGACTATTGACCGCGCTAGTTGAGAGATGGTATTCTAAGCACAATACTGTTCATTTGCCGACAGGTGAGATTACGGTGACCCTAGAGGATGTATACAGGATTTTGGGGATCCCAGTGGTAGGTGCCCTTGCGTTTTATGACCACAAGGAGTTAGGTGGTACAGAGGCATTGAGGAGAGTTTATGGGATTTGCATATAACAGGGTATTGGGTTCCATGGGTAGACTTTAGGAATATCCAACCTTACCTACAGTGTTGGTTGCATTCATTGGAGGCTTCCTTTGGCCAGATCGCCGGTCAAAGGGACTATCAGTTGGGCAGGGGAGGATCATCGAGGAGATGATGGTTCAATGATGGAGATATGCCTGGGGGAGCTGTATGTTAGCTCATTTATATCATGACATGCACCAGGTGGTATATAGAGGATCATCGAGTTTGTCGTGAGGCATTACCCTGCTCCAGATCTGGGCATGGGAGCATATTGCTATGACTAGACTACTGTGTTCGAGAGTTAGGCCACTAGGTAGGCCATATGTGTATGCCTATTCTATTGCACTTGTCTAGCCCAAGCTGGGCAAGTTAGAGTACTAGAGACGGACCCTGGATGACATGGATTTAGTGATATGGAGGCCATACATAGATTGTGAGGCGTGGGATATGGATTAGTTGGAGATGTTGTTTGTATGTATACCTCATTTTTTGTTAGGGAATACACCATTTATTTAAATCAAATCATCTCACAAAATCAAATGTGCTAAACTGCCTAAACCCTCAAAGCGCTAAATTATTTCCTATATGCCCTAAAAGACACATTGTAAGCGCTATTTTATTCCCTAAAAGCACAAAAACAGATTGTGACAACCTAAATTTGCACCAAAATGAATCAAATATCAACTGAAAATGAAAAATTTCAAAGCAAAATGAGTTGAATCGACTCACCGGTGGTCCATACGTGGCTGGTCTCTGGTATTGGCGGGTCTGCTCGAATCTATGCCTGTGATAAGGAATCTCCATCTCGCCAAGTCATCGTCAGAGCACAGTATCAGTAAAGTCAAAAGGTGAAAATGACTTGCACTTTTTACTCTTTTACCGTTTCTATGTCAAATAAGGTGTGTTTTTGGTGGCATTTTCTTTTTATATTTATCTTTTTATCAAATTCTGACCTTATTTTTAAACTGGAGCATCTTTTAATCAATTATCTGGAGCTAAATCACTGCATCCCTCTCATCATCCGAGTTTTATCATCAAATCAATATTTTTTTTCTCATCATCAGTGATTTACCTCCCAAGGGGGCATCATTAATATCGACAACATCTTTCAATCAGAAACATATCAAAGTCAAATCAAGGGCATATTAGTTAATTTGTTTTTCTTTCGACCGGGGGCAAGATCAAATGCAACAAATTTCAAAAGCAGGAATATTTTTTTTGAAGCAATGTGTTTCACACATCACTTCAAGGAGGGGCAAAATGTATATGCATAAAATTGGTCATGTCTAATTAATCCCGACATTTAATTAAAAATATTTATTATTTAATTAATCTCTCTAAAAGTCCTCTACATATAATTAAATGTAATTAATTTAATTATATTGTTCATTCACTTTATTCTTCTCCCATGATTAAATAAATCAACTTTATTTTATTATTTCACATCCATTTGTCTGCTTGATTAATTAAATAAATACTCTTTATTTATTTTAATTAATTATCACCTTTTGGATTTAATTAAGTCTTTTTATTTAATTACATTTAAATATTTATTTTCGCCTATTCAAATCTTTCTTCTAATTAATTAAATATTTTGTTTAATTAATTTCTGTAATTAGAGAAATTTTTAGAATATTGCAAATAGAATAAAACCATTAGATCCCTAATCAACAATAGAGCACAATGAAAACAAGAAGCACAATAAGATGAAACAACATCACCTAGTCTTCGAGCTTCCATTGGTTGACCTCCATTGGCCTTCTCCATCTTGCTGAAAATGATATAATTGCCCTGAAATTTGAAGTGCAACTATAACCTATGACAAAGCCAAACAAAATATTGAAGTAATATGTATGCTCAAGTGCTCAAAAGCTCTCAAGCATGTTGTGTATATCTCTTGTGTGTTCAAAATGACTTGAAAGAGGGCCTTTTAAAGAATTCTAAATTGAGAATGGATGGCCAGGATTAAAAGTTGGTGAAGCCCTAAGATCAAAGGCTAAGAATAAATGTCATAAGGAGGATTAGGGTTAGGGGAACATTAGGTCAAAGTTAGGGCAAGCCTTGAAATGAAGGGTTGGGATTTAATTGGAGATAATCAAATCAATGGTGGAGAAAAAGAGGTAGTTGGAATAATATAAATTATTTGATTTATGGAGGAATGTTGACTTATGAATTAAATAATGGTTTAATTCATAAATAGGAATGAGACAAAAGACTTGATATTTATAATTATTTTAATTATTTATTTGGTGGGATGGAAAGTGAGTTAAATAAATAAGTTTATTTGATAAATGATAAATGATAATGTTTTGGAGGAAATAAGGATTGATCAGTGATGCATTTAAATAAATAAATGTAATTTATTTATTTAAATAATCATGGAGGAATGGACATGATTAGATAATTGAATTATGTGAGGGAGAAGTCTGGTTGTCATAGAAAAATATAGTTTACAAGCTGAGGCCATTTTTATGTGTCTACATTTTTCCCCTCTTTGACATGATGTAGTTTATCGCATTGTGTCAAAGAACAAGTCAAAAATATGCCCTAGTTTGAAAGTGAGGAGAGGAAGAATGACAAGGAGGTAGTGGTATGCCCCCTCGAGAGAACAGGCGGGTTGAAAGAATGTGAGTGTGCTCTCGAAATGGATGAGAGGACTAGAGGATGAAGGAATAGAAGAAATGTTAGCATGGAAATCATGGATGTGAGGATGAAAAATGAATACTTCAATATTTTGCCAAATAACATCATAGGCGTTGCATAATCATCATTGGGCAGTAAAATGTGACAAATAGACAACAAACACCATGATATGACATAGAACAAGGTGTGCAAGGTCGTCCACTTGCGAAAAACGGACAACCACAGACAAGGAATGTCCTAACTCATACTAAAGGCCAAGTTGCCCCAGTCTTTTTGTCAAGACACACCAAAGACAACAATTAAGGAAAATTAGGCCATGAGACATCATTGCACCTCTAAATCCTTCATGGGACATCCTCGAGGTAGCTAGTAACATGACCAAGAGATAAAACAAAATAGACCAGCAAAATCAACAACCATTCAATATGTTTGCCAAGATTTGTGTGTCGAAGGTTGATTGTGTGACAGTTTGATGATTTGACGATACCTATCGTCAGGAAGGACACATCATAAAAATGCCAATGACTACATGATGAAGCCTATCATCAGGAAGGACACATCCTGAAAAAGGCCACTGACTATGTGACGAAGCTTGTCGTCAGGAAGGACACATCCTGAAAAGGCCAATGACTATGTGACGAAGCCTATCGTTAGGAAGGACACATCCTGAAAAAGGCCACTGACTATGTGACGAAGCCTGTCGTAAGGAAAGACACATCTTGAAAAGGATAATGATGTTTTGATAGGGTCCAATTCCAAGAAGGACACATCTTGAAGGGGACCATAAAGTGACTAGGTTGACATTGTGTTTTTGGCAATTTGATGGATGTTTGGCTTGATGGCTGACTGGGCTATGTTGTCTGTTGGTTTGTGATTTGAATGTTGATGCTGAAATGACTGTCTTGGTTCTAAGTGTGACTATGTCTAACTGATTTGACCAAAATGACAAACCCTAAAGGACTGACCTAGGTGGCCTCGGGGGCTCATCGACAGATGGCCTTGCCTACGTCGTGCACTCAGAGACCTTGTAGTTCGACAAGGACAAACAAATAGATTGAAGACAAATTGACATGTTTTGACTTGACTTGACAACCCTAAGGGACTGAACCTAGGGGGCCTCAGGGGCACATCGACTGATGGCCTTGGCTATGTAGAAAATGCACAGAGACCACGTAGTTCGACAATTGACAAAGAATAACATGACTGAAATTTGACTCTATTTTTGGGATTTGTGATGTTATTTGGATGTTTTTGTGGTTTCTTCAGGACGTTTTTCAATTTTTAGGTCTTTTTTTAGGACTTTTTATGATTTTTAGAATTTTTTATTATTTTATTTTATTTATTTTCTTCAGGACTTTTTATAATTTTTATGATTCTTTTAAGACTTTTTATGATTTTTAGGATTTTTCCAAGACTTTTTATGATTTTTATGATTTTTTAAGGACTTTTTATGATTTTTAGGATTTGTTCAGGACTTTTTAGATTGTCAAGACCATGTGCGATACCCACTGCAGTCCCATGATAAAATATTGCCCCTAGTCAGGCTGATGGAAAGGACATGACCGGTATGGACGATAGGCAACACATAAGACTTTGATGTCAACCACTGTTATCCATGGAAAGAAACGTCATAATGTCCGGGTGAAACGTTGTGACGAATGTCAGAAAAATGGATGTTTATTATGGACTAAGGTAGATAGAGTGACAGTAGATGTCAAAGCAATGACCGACTACACATGGCGCCTGTTTGCCAGGTTTTCACCATGGTACTTATCCAAAGTGCCTATTTACCAGGTTTTCACTATTGGATGAATTATTTCTCTTTTGGTTTTGTCAATTTTTTCATTTTTTTGGTGTCACCATGATTCCTGTTTGCCAAGTTTTCATCCAAGTGACGATATTTTTGTATTTTTCAATTTTATTTTATTTTTTGTATTTTTAACGTTTTGGTTGTCAGCCAAACTTTCTAATGCTATGTATAGAACTTGCGTAAATTCAGACTGTTGATTGGCTCTATTAATTGTTCACCATCTGGAGTAGCCAACTGATATGCGCTAGAACCAAATGATGCGGTGATGATGTACGGACCCAGCCAATTGGGCTCAAACTTGCCTGGTTTTTCTCTGTCGGACTGATTCTTAGGATTCTGCATGAGAACCAAGTCACCAATGTCAAATTTTTGAGTCATCACTCTTTTGTTGTAGCTTCTGCAAAGATGATTTTGATATGCCTGTAAGTGGTTCAAGGAATTATGTCTGTGTTCATCTAGCATTTCTAATTCATGCAATCGTGACTGTCGATATTCTTCATGAGTGATTAGACCTTTCATAGAGACTCATAGGGATGGAATTTTGACCTCTATGGGAAAGATGGCTTCGGCTCGAAACACGAGGGAAAATGGAGTGGCTCTAGTGGGAGTACGGATGCTAGTGCGATATGCCCACAAAGTAGGACTGAGTTGTATGTGCCAATCATGACTTGCGTCATTGACGGTCTTCTTAAGAAGTTTGATGATCATTTTATTAGATGCCTCAGCTTGACCATTTCCTTGTGGGTAGTAAGGCGTGGAGAAGTGGTGTCAGATATGGAAGCATTCACAAAGTTCACGAACATACTGATTTTTGAAGGGATGACCATTATCTATGATTATGGATTGTGGAATAGCATATCAACAGATGATATAGTTGAGGATAAACTTGGAAATTTGTTTTCTAGTAATGTAAGTGAGTAGAATGGCTTTGATCCACTTAGTAAAGTACTCAGTGGCGGTAATGATGAATTTGTGGCCATTGGATGAGGTAGGATGGATCTTTCCCACAAGGTCGAGTCCCCATTGTGCGAAGGGCCAAGGAGAAGTAATCGGTTGAAGTTCCTGCGTTGGTGCATGAATCAAGTCACTGTGTATCTGACATTGGCGACACATTCTGATAAATTCAAGTTTATCTTTCTCAATGGTTGGCCAGTAATACCCAAGTCTCATTATCTTTTTGGCTAAAGTAGGACCACTCGAATGGGATCTGCATATATCGTCATGTACCTCTTGCAAGGTTTTTTGTGCTTCGTCAGTGTCAAGACATCGAAGAAGGGAGTTATCAAAGCTACGACGGTAAAGGGTATCACTGAGGATGGCGTATCTGGTAGCTTTTCAGATAAAAGACTTTTGTTGGTTATTGGATAGATTGGGGGGAAGGGTTTGGGACTTGAGGTAGTAATAAATGTCTTGATACCATGGAGAATTGGGCCCAACAAGCTCGTAAACCATCTCTGATTCTGGTATGTCGTATGCAGGAACCAAAAGTTCTACCAAAAATTCAAATTGAGGCACATTACTAGGAATGTTCAGGAGAGAGCCAATTGTGGCCATTGCATCTGCTGCCTTATTTTGTGTTCTCATAACTTGCTCAAAATTCACCATGTGAAAATATGTTTGAAAGATGTCAACCATTCATTTTGTAAGGCATTAATTTCTCGTCCTTAGTGTCATAGTCATCGATGACATGGTTAATGACCAACTGAGTATTGCCATAAACATGAAGTGTTCTAATTTTCCATTTCATGGCCATTCTGAGTCCTATGACAAGTGCCTCATATTCTACCACATTATTTGTACATGGAAAAGCAATGCAGAAGGACTTAGGGATGGAGTCTCCTTGAGGAGTGATAAATAGTATTCCTACCCTCGAGCCATGATTAGTATGAGATCCATCAAACTATAGCCTCCAAGGTGACTTAGGTTCTGTATGAAATATTGACTCATCTGGAAAGTTTGCTATTAGTGGATGATTTCCTTGTATAGGTGTGTTTGCTAGTTGGTCTGCTATCACATGTCCCTTTATTGCCTTTGTTTGAACATATTGAATATCATACTCACTCAAGATCATTACCCATTTGGCCAGGCAACCTATCAATGTTGTGTGACTTAGGAGATATTTTAGGGGATCAATCTTCACCACTAAATGTGTCTGGTGATTCAACATGTAGTGTCTTAATTTTTGATCAGCAAAGACAACTGCTAGGCAAGCACGTTCGATGGCTTTGTAATTTAGCTCATATCCGACCAGTGTCCTACTGATGTAGTATATGGCCCTTTCCTTTTCTTCATGGTCATTTTGTGCCAGTAATGCCCCCAGTGCTGAAGTTGTTGCAGAAATGTATAGAATCAAAGGTTTCCCTCTGATTGGTGGCATTAAAATAGGTGGTGACAGTAGATATTCTTTTATTTGTTGGAGGGCCTCCTGACATTTATCTGTCCATGCAAAAGGGATACTTTTGTGCAAAAGATACTGAAATGGGTGACACTTGTCTGCCAATTATGCTATGAAGCATCAGATGGATTGTAACCTGCCTTGCAATGTCCTGAGTTCACTTATCCCTTTTGGAGGAGGCATGTCTAATATGGCTTTCACCTTGGTAGGATCGACCTCAATGCCTCTATGAGAAACAATGTACCCAAAAAGTTTTCCTGATGTTACGCCAAAGACACATTTCTTTGGATTCAAGCGAACCTTCTATTCTTCTAGTCTCTTGAAAATTTTGTCTAACACCCTCAAGTGGTCTTTTCGTGCCAAAGATTTTTCCAAAAGGTCATCTACATAATCTTCCATTATATTGTGCATCATGTCATGGAATATGGTTGTCATGGCTCTCTGGTACGTGGCACCTGCATTCTTAAGACCAAAAGGTATGATGTTCCAATAGTATGTGCCCCAAGGACATATGAAGGCTATTTTGTGTTGATCTTCAGGGGCAATATGAATCTGATTATAACCGGAAAAATCGTCCATAAGGGACAACATCTCATATCCTGCCGTAAGGTCCACTATGATGTCAATGTTTGGCAAGGGAAAGTCATCCTTTGGACATGCTTTATTCAGGTCACAAAAATCTGTGAAGATGCGGATTTGACCATTTGGCTTTGTGATTGGTACAAGATTTGATATCCATTCAGCATAGTCTATGGACCATATGAATCCTACATTTAACAATTTCTTAAGTTCTACTTTGACTAACAAGACAATCTGTCAGTGCATCTTTTGCAGCTTTTGTTTAATTAGCTTGGCATCTGGAAATAATGGCAAATGGTGCAAGACAAGTTCTGGATCCAACCCAGGCATATTAGCATAAGACCATGCAAAGTTGACCTTACGTTCTATTTTTTTTTGTGGAAATTAGGTTTTTCTTCCTCTGTGAAAGATGCTACGAAGAGCACCATCTTAGGATCTTCTGCTATAGATATGTTTACTTCCATAGTGTCCTCTATGAGCATGGCTGATTTTTCCTGAGTTATGGGGAGAAAGTCTAGTCCGCCATTCTTAGGTGGCTCAGAGAGGTTTTCACCTTCAGATATGTCCTTTATTTTTACTTTTTTATCGTCAGAATGTGCCTTTTGGTTTTTACCTAAAGACATTTCATTTTTTGCTTTATTTTATTTTTCATTTTATGACTAGAGGACGGAGCAGTCTCCCCAAAGTAAGCAGCATAATCTAGGTCAATGGAAAATCCTACCTTGTGGTCTCCACTTGGTATACCCTCACGCAGTCCCATGAATTCTGCAATGGCCTCATCATTTTGAAATATTTCCATAACTGGCGAGCCTTGTTGATCCTAATCAATTAGTTGTGGGTAGACTAAGGAATACCATCATCAATATTGGTGAATGGTGGGTAGGACTCAGAAAGCATGCCAATGGATTTAGAGAGGTTAAAGATAAAATTTTCATCATCAGGCTCTATATCAGATTCTATCCAGTACTCTGCCTCACTTTATTCACCCTCATCAGCAAAGTAAGGAACAAAGGGAGTGGAGTTAGGTTCATTAGTGTCATGTGGCAATTCAAATGAATCTGAATGATGGTTATTAGGTTTAGCAGGGTAGACGAGTATGTCGAGATTATGGTCAATGGGAGTAGAAGAGGATCTGGACTTGGTGTTGTTTGGTGTCATGTCAATTTTGAACATTTTCTAGAATCTCTCTTCAAATGTAGGCTCTCCAGGTTCAAGGAACAAGTCATCAAGGCAACAGTCACTTAGGGATTGTTGGGAGCCAAATTCCCATTCGTGGGAGTCAGTTTCAGAAAGGGGATCTTCAATTGTCTCGACACAGTCTGAAGCATTTACTCTCTTGCTAGAAAGCACATTGGTACTATGATCGCCAGATTCTCCTGGTCCTAACCCTAACCCAAGATGTTTAGGTCTTCCTTTAGGTGCTAGAGGTTCTTGCCTTCCTATCTTGTGCTTACCGAGGCCACTAATTCCATCATAGCCTTTTGCCTTTATCATGTCATATCCTTTACCATACATTTTTACTGGCAAGGGAGTTGGATCCTTTAGTTCTCTATAAATTTAAGATAGAATGTTGTCAGTGTCCTCTTGACTCATTTCACCCCACTTTATGAATACTATTTTTGGAGGGGCTCTGAAAATTTCTTTTGACTCTAACATGAAGCAAGGCTTTCCATAGACCTGGGGAGACTTGGATATCCTCGTTATGCAATAGGCTATATCCAGCTTATACTCTCCACACCCTTGGTCCTGGATCTTAATACTTGTGTCGATGCTTGGAGTGATGGATGAAGTGGTAGATGTCATGGAGGTGGTCATGGTTGCTGAAGAAGCATAAGTGGATGTTGTGGCAGTGGATGTGGATGTGGGAGGCTTTGCAAGTGTTGATGGGTCAAGGAATTTAGAGGATGAAGATGTCGAAGCTTCACTGTTGATAGGCACTTGGCACTCTGAGATACTTCTCAAATTGGAACAATATTGAAATGGGTCAGGGTCTCCATATATGGTAATCTCAATGCCTTCAAAGGGAAACTTCAAACACTAGTGATACATGGAAGGGAAAACTTTCAAGGTGTGAATCTAAGGTCGACCAAGTAAAATATTGTATGGAAGTTCTAGATCCAGGACTTGACAATTGGTGTCCACAATGACTGGGCCGATATGAATTGGAAGCGTAATTACGCCTCGAGAGGAACGTTCTTCATCATCATATGCCTTGATAACAATGCTCTTTGTAACATCTACACAAGCATTAGAAAAGCCTAGGGCCTTAACCAATTTTAAGGAGCATATGTTCAGTCCTACTCCGCCATCTACTAACACTCGTCTGACCTTATGCTTATGGATAAAAACTTCAATGTGAAGGGAATCATTATGATTGGATTTGGATGATAAGTAGTCTTGGTCTGAAAATGTTATATGGTGGGGAGCGGTAAGATATCCCACCATGGCCTCAAATTGATTAACATCAATGTCTTGGGGAATGGAAGACTCTTGTAACATTTTGTCGAGTATAGCCTTATGTGTTGGGGAAATGGGTAGCAACTCAAGTATAGAAATATGTGTAGGTGTCTTCCCAAGTTGGTTAATGAGGTTAAAATGTCCTTTAGGCTGGGACTGTTTGGTTAATGGACGGGACTGCGATTGTTGGGCAGAGGGGCCAACCATTGTAATCTTTGGTTGTCCAGAAGGAGGAGGGTCGACTATGGTGACTTTTCCCCCACGGGTAGTGATATTGCATTAAGGGGCCTTTCTAATAGTAACTGTGTTGACATGTTCAACAGTTGTTCTAATATGATTTATGATAGGTCCACCAGAATAGTCATATGCAATACGAGCATGGTTGGCTCGATTATTGTTATTGGATTTTGACGTTGAAGGGTTACTAGAACCATGGTCCTGCAGTGGGTTCTTGTGTATGGTATGGTCTGAATTGGATGCAAATTGTGGTCCACCTATCTCAATGGTATGATTCTCGATAAGGTCTTGTACCAAATTTTTTAGTTGTCGACAAGAGGAGGTTTTATGTCCTTTTGCCTGATGATAATCACAAAATGTGTTGTCGTCCCACCAAAATAGTTTAAACTGCCCTGGGTCATATGGTTTTGGATCCTCAAGTGTTATGACACCATTTTGAAGGAGTTTCTTGAGGACTTCTTCAATGGGCTCACCCAAGGGGTTTATGTGCAACTCCTGGGGAACTGTCTGGGTTGTTGAGGTTGCCTTTGATTTTGGTTATTTTGATTACCTTGGTTATTTTGATTTGTCTATACAACATTGGTAGCATGGGTCTGTGTGGTCATCTTTGTATTTTGTGGTTGATCCCCTTTAAGGGTAAGCACAAGACCCATTGCATTGACAACCTTAGCATCTACAATGCCATCATTGGTGACATGTTTATTCTTAACCCAGTATTTGTTCTTGTCAGATGGTGGACTTGCATTTATGTTTTTAGGACCATATTTTAATCTTCCCTCAGCAATAAGGGCTTTGTCAAGTTGGACACCTTGTTCGACTAGGTCCGTGAAGGTTGTACAACAATGAACTCGCAAGCCATTTCTCAATGGGCCTAGGAGTGTTTGTACAAACATGTCAACCTTCTCCTTTTTAGGTATGTCTATGTGGCAGTGACTTGCTAGGCCTCTCCATTTTTGGAAAAATGGGATAAAAGTTTCACTAGCATCTTCTTGTGTAAGTGTGCATAAGCTAGTGATGGAGGTGTTTGTGTTAATGTTATAGGCATAATTTTTTGCAAATTTTTCTACAAGTTCATTCCATGTTTTTATTCCCTTCAAAGTGGAGAACCATTCAAGTGTGGGTCCTGTTAGACTCTTGGAGAAGAGTCTTATCAAGTAAGTGTGTTCATATGCAATGTCCATATAGTTGGTCATGAATTCTCGAACGTGTTCAATAGGATTTCTCTTGCCCTTGTATTTGGTGAAGTTTGGTGCCACATAGCCAGGAAGAAATGGTGGCATGTATAAAGTTGTGTCAAAAGGATATGGACATAGGTCATATGACATTGGTGGCTTTTTGTTGGATGTTTGCATGTTTTCCATCTATTTTTGGAGGTCTGCCACTCTGGCTGTCAAGGCATCTATTATGGGATTATTGGTCACATCACACATGGGAGTGATGGGTATCCCCTGAGTCCCTATTGATTGTGATAGCATGTTCGAATTGGAATGTGACATGTGTTGTTGTGAAATGTATGATATGTTTTGGTTTGGTGATTGTTGGTATTGCCAATTTTGATGAGGAATGTGTTGTGTGTGGATCTGTGATGAATATGTGGGGATGTGCGATCCAGCCATATTTGTTGATATTTGGGGGATCTGGTAACCTTGACTATTTTGGTGCCCAAAGGTATTCATTTTTTGTGTCATTTGAGTGCCTTGTCCATATTGGAAGAATTGTCCATGTAGGATGTTGGTATTTTGTCCTTGGAATTGTCCACGTGGGATGTTGGTATTTTTTCCATGTGAGGCATTGATGTTTAGTTGTGACGATGTGTTAACATTTGGTTGGGGACCTCTAATAAGAACATGTCGTTTAGTTCCTCCAAAGGGGTTGAATGAGGTTCCAACATAAGGATTTGATGATGATGTCTCTATGGTCATAGATGAAGTTCCAAATATGGGGTTTAAGGAACTTGCCCCCATTGATGTAGATCCAAGGGTAGTCCCAACTATTTGTGAAGATGTCATTGACATTGCGGGCATGGATTGTGATATTGCTTGTGGTATGGTGGGTGTTCCTCCAATAGATGTTGCATTGATTGAGTTGGAGGTGTTTTGTCTTATGGTGCCACTAGATGTAACATTGATGGTGCTTGTAGCAATTTGTGTGGTGACAACAATGTTATTGTTGGAAGCATTGTTCATGTTTTGTTGAGGTGTCGAGTTTTGTGTTGTGTTGTTTGGAGATGAAGGTCTTATGGTATTGATGTCAAAGCCTCTTGGTAGTTTTTCCCCTTGGTCTAAAAGCATAGCAAGGTATCTGTCAGCATCATTCAAGACCAAGTCCTCTACAAATGATGCTACGTTAGGATTTTGGGTTGCAACCTCTAGATCCTCAGCTAATACTTGTCCATTGTGGTCTCTCTGTATGAATGGTTTGAATGGATTTTGAGAGGATGTTGGCAGGTTGATGGAAGGTGGTATGTCATGTGGGTAAATGGATCATTAAAATTCATGTCTTGGTTCATGTCATAAGTGTTGGTATGGATGTTGGTGTTGAAGTCTTGTCTAAAGTTTTTCATTTGTCTTTTCTTTCTTTGAAGCCTAGTTTCGACCATAAAAGAGAATTGCTCAAATGAGTATGATGATTATGACAACTAGTCTATGTTTTTGGTGTTTTTGTGATAAAGGATGACAATGCAAGGTGACTATGATGTTTTCCTAAGGATATGATTGATGCAAGATGACAAAGTTGCCAAAGAAAGATTTCAAATGTCAAGGCGACAATGATGGCTAGGATGACAATGTTGATTAATGCAAGGTGATAAAATTGAATAGGTGAAAAATGAGGACTAAGATGATAATGTTGACTAAAAGGTGACTAATGCAATGTCAAGGTGCAAAATGAGGACTAGGGTAAACACTATTTTTGGATTTTTTTGGATTTTTAGGCATAAAATATGCAAAGTATGGACTAAGATGAATGCAATGTGGAGAAAGGTTTTCCTAACCACTGTAAGCTTAATATATGTCTTAATTTTGGTTATCAAAGGACTTGTTAAAGGGACTAAGTGACAAGGTCAAAATGACTAGTGAGTTTTTCCTAACTAGTCTGTTGAGTTGGAAATTCTCACAAAAGGACAATGACTGAAAAGGAGATTGTTGACTAAGTCCCAGGATAACCTACTCTTGAAGGCAATGATTTTGCAAAGTGTGATGAGGTGGCCTAATCCAAAGTCTACAAAGATGAAAACCTAAGGGAAAATCTATGTAGGAAATGATGATTAGGAAGTCTAGGGAATGCAATTAAAATTAACAAGGATGAACCTAAGGTAAAAATGCAAGCTAATGGTTGAATGATGAAAAATTTGAGCAATTTCAGTTTCCGTTTCTGACAAAGACTTCTAGAAAAGATGTTTGACAGTAGGCAAAATTGTTGGACTCGAATTCAGTTTTGTGATGTTTTGATGAAAAGTTTGAATTGTTTGAAGTTGATTGTTTCATTTCCAGATTTGTGAGCATTGTGTATACTATTTGAGAATCCAAAAAACACTTAGCAAACATGATGTTTTGAATGTGTAATCAATCACAAAGAAGACAAGCACAATCCTATGGTTAGGCTAGGACAATATCTGCTAGATTCCACATGGGTTTCCCCCAGCCACATATCCTTAGCGTGTGAATCCAGAAGCTTGGCTGCACGGGATCTCCCTTACAGTGCACTCTCTTCTCAGGCCAACCAAGCTTCCAGTGCCCATAAAACTCCCATGGCACGCTGATCACCTCTACTAAAGACTGTGAAGATGTGGATGCCTTCACAACAACCGTTGTTGTGCTAGCGAATAGAAGGTTTTTGGTTACTACACAAGAGTATTTAGTTCGGGACCCCCGTTCGAGTGGTCACACATGAGGCAAAGATTAATCTCCATTTAGGAGGCAGTCCAACTTGAAGAGGTTACGCTCAACAGGGTTTTGGGGAGTACTACTTTGTTTGTGTAACACATCCGCACTCGTAATCCTAGGCTTTCCGTTAGGATTCACATTTATATACCGGTCAGGGGTAGCTCAGCCAAAGAGCTTCGTTGCCGATCTAAGTCGCCTTGGGGTGAGTACTTTTTCCTACGAAGAAAGGCCCAATTTCCTAGATTCAATAACAGTTTCTCTTGCACCTAGGATCGTACAAGTATGCAAGGGGAGAGGATACTCCTATTATTGAATCAAAGGTTACACAAGTTGAAAGAATTTGTTCATTCTAATAGCCAAATTGAAGTGTGAAGAAAACACATCAAACACTAAGCTTATGATTTCAACTCAAGCACACAAGTTCTTTTTAGCCCACTAATCATTCTATGTGAAAAAGGCACTCAAGATAAAGCAAAACTGAAGTGAGAGCCCTACAAAAATAGGATTAGTAGCTTTGAATCTCAATCTTTGACAAGCGACAATAGAAGTTACAAATGTTGACTCGTGGGCATTTGAACCTACAAAAAAATTTTGAAGATTAGTCGTGAAAGAAAAATTAAACGAAAAGAAAATGACATTAATCTTAATTAACTGCAATTAAAAGTTAATCTAAATCTAACTGAGTGAATCCTAAAAGTAAGCTAAATTAATCTAGATTAAAGCTATCTAAAGTAAAATTGATCTAAATATTAATCTAAATTAAAGTTAAAAATTAATCTAAGCTATCATTAAAAATAAAAAATTATTTAAGCTAAATTAATCAAAATCTAAAATAAATTAGAAAATCTATATGTAAACTAAATTTACTCCCAATCTAGATTAAACTAAAATTAAGAAAAATTAAAAGCAACTTAAAAAAAAAAAATTAAAAAAATATATATATATATACATATATATAAAGAAATCTAAAAATATTAAATCAAAATAAATTAATCTAAAAATTCTAAAAGAAATCTAAAATCTAAAATTATTCTACATTAATTACTCTAAAAATATGAAATTAATCTAATTTATATTAAACTAAAATCTATTTTACAAAAAAGAAAAATCTAACTAAAAATTTAAGTAAAAATCTAAATGTTAATTAAATATCTAATAAAAAATCTAAATTATAAATCTCAGTTAAAAACCTAAATCTAAGACATAACTAAATAAAGAATCTAAATGAAATCATAAAATAAAACATTCTAACTAACTTAAAATGAAAATCTAAAGCGAATGTAAATAAATTAAACTAAAACGTAAACTAAATTAAAACCTAAACTAAAGCGAAAACAAAGCAAAAAATGACACAATTAAAACCTAAATTAAAACCTAATCAACAATAGAGCACAATGAAAACAAGAAGCAAAATAAGATGAAACAACATCACCTAGTCTTCAAGCTTCCATTGGTTGACCTCCATTGGCCTTCTCCATCTTGCTAAAATGATATAATTGCCCTGAAATTTGAAGTGCAACTATAACCTATGACAAAGCCAAGCAAAATATTGAAGTAATATGTATGCTCAAGTGCTCAAAAGCTCTCAAGCATGTTGTGTATATCTCTTGTGTGTTCAAAATGACTTGAAAGAGGGCCTTTTAAAGAATTCTAAATTGAGAATGGATGGCCAGGATTAAAAGTTGGTGAAGCCCTAAGATCAAAGGCCAAGAATAAATGTCATAAGGAGGATTAGGGTTAGGGGAACATTAGGTCAAAGTTAGGGCAAGCCTTGAAATGAAGGGTTGGGATTTAATTGGAGATAATCAAATCAATGGTGGAGAAAAAGAGGTAGTTGGAATAATATAAATTATTTGATTTATGGAGGAATGTTGACTTATGAATTAAATAATGGTTTAATTCATAAATAGGAATGAGACAAAAGACTTGATATTTATAATTATTTTTATTATTTATTTGGTGGGATGGAAAGTGAGTTAAATAAATAAGTTTATTTGATAAATGATAAATGATAATGTTATGGAGGAAATAAGGATTGATCAGTGATGCATTTAAATAAATAAATGTAATTTATTTATTTAAATAATCATGGAGGAATGGACATGATTAGATAATTGAATTATGTGAGGGAGAAGCCTAGTCGTCATAGAAAAATATGGTTTATAAGCTGAGGCCATTTTTATGTGTCTACAATTTCATCTACATATCATTTTCTAAAATTTAATTAAATATCTTTATTTAATTAAATACCCTTCATATCGGGCGGGGGCCCTAGCTCGGTTGGCTAAGTAATTCCGTTGCGGCTCTGCTGGTCACGAGTTCTAGTCTCCCCTCGTCCCGTGGTACCGGAGGGTGTGTCGCGCCAGCGCTGCCGGTCATGTTAAAAATTTTACCAGGCGCACTGCAGTTTATAGGGGGTTGTGCTACCTGATTCCTGCAGTCTAAAAATAAATAAAAAAAAATACCCTTCATATCTTTCCAAATCATAATTAAATATTTTATTTAATTATGAAATCTTCCATTATTCTTCAAATCTTAATTAAATATTTTATTTAATTAAGAAAATATTCCATGTCACCAATAAATGAATAATGAATTTGATAAATTCATTATTTATCTTCAAAAAATTTCCTCTATCTCACAAAAAGATGATTTTTACAATTCATATTTATCATCTCATCTTATCTATTCCCCGAAAAT
Source organism: Sequoia sempervirens (assembly GCA_007258455.2). NCBI lineage: Eukaryota > Viridiplantae > Streptophyta > Pinopsida > Cupressales > Cupressaceae > Sequoia > Sequoia sempervirens. Next base: position 137,723,493 of record VDFB02373365.1, read on the forward strand.
GGAAACAAATCTTTCTTTCTAGTTTTCTTCTATTTTTCTCTCGATTCTTATCCATCTTCGACTATTCAATCTGCTTGGAATTTTCACAGCCGTTGATCACCTCAGCCAATCAGAATCTTTTGAAAGCTCTATAAATACCCCTGTGAACCCAAGCATTGGTTACAATGCATACACATTAGATACATGCATTCAAGCGATTAGTATTTTAGCATTGTTATTATCAACTTTAGCATTCATAGCATTTCTTAATTCTAATTTCTTTTAACAAGTAATCATAGCACGTTAATCACATCTTAGCATAGCATGCATCCATCTTTAATCTCTTTTTCTAGGAAGACCGTTTGTTGAGCCTAGCCCTATATCTGAGAGCAAGTTGGAATCGACAAAAACACTGGAGATAGAGGACAATGGAATGTCTTTGAAGCATAAACGGAGTTTGCATTTCTTTTCTTTATTTTATGCTTTGATTTAAAGTTTCATTGGTGTGTTTGAAATGTTTTTAAATTTACATTAGCTTTAGCATTAATAGCATTTCTTAATTCTAGTTTCTTCTAACAAGTAATCATAGCACGTTAATCACATGTTAGCATAACATGCATCTATCTTTAATCTAGTTCTCTAGGAAGACCGTTTGTTGAGCCTAGCCCAAGATTTGACAACAAGCTGGAATTGACAAAAACACTGGAGATAGAGGACAATGGAACGTCTTTGTAGCATAAACAGAGTTTGCATTTCTTTTCTTTATTTTATGCTTTGATTTAAAGTTTCATTGGTGTGTTTGATTTATTTTTAAATTTACAATTATTTCATACACATAAAAATTGATCACACATTTCTGGCACACACCGTGGGGCTCTTGCCCTATTTTTGACATTTACTTGTAGGTTTTATGATAGGATTTCACGTGAACTAGAATTTGTAGTTTAAATTTTTTTTGCGTTTTAGCGCATACGTGGATTTTTTTAGCGCATACAAGATTTTTAACAGTTCTTTTGCAGGTTTTTCGGTGCATCCAGGAACTATTTAAACGCATATAGGGAACAAATCAATGCTTATAAGGAACAAAATGGCACATATACTCATCTTACTTCACTAAAATTTGTAAAAAAATGCATTTATTTTAGCGCATTTAGGTTTTCTGTAGCGCATTTACTGTCTGTTTTAGTGCATTAACTATTTATTTTAGCGCTTTTGTTTGATCTTTTAGAGCATATAGGGTGTAATTAAACGAAGCTCTGTGTCTGATGCCTTCCACAGATAGAGCTTTTTCTGGCATAAAAAGAACCAATCTAGGATAGTCACATCTAGTTTTAAAAGGAAGCAACCCTAGGGTAGACATGTATCAAAATGAAGCAATCTAGGATAGTCACCACACATTGATTTTTGCATTTAAAATGGATCCCATGCTTGTTGTGAAACAACATATTCACATAGATTAAATCATTGTCATTTGGGCTCTAAAAAGAACAATGGATGCTTTGTCTATGACAATAGGTCTATGCTCTCCCCTTAACTGGGTGGTCAGAATACCAGGTCACTTGCCTTTTCAATTTTTGTAATTTTAATGCTTTATTACATCCTGTAGATGGCCTGCTCTTGTGGGAAAAAGTGCTCACCCAAGAGGAAAGACCCAAGTGGGTTCAAGCCAAAGCCAGACTATTCCACCTCACTATAAAATTTAAAGCAAATTTGAGGAAACCCACTTTTGTAGGTAGTGTGCAAGATAACCATCCCCAAAGCCTTTGTTCTAAAGGTTCAGAGGTCTCCTGAGGGAGTTTATTATTGCCGCACCGAACAGAAACCCTTCCTACAAACCTAGTGTAGTAGCCAACCGTAATCATAGTGCAAGGGGAGGGAAGAATTTGTTCCCAAGACACTCACCATATAACTGCCAAGGACCATTTGTTCAGGGGATCCCATATCCACTTCCGTCACTTTGAGTACGCGCCTGGAAAAGACAAAAAAATGAGTGCCCCTTCGGGGGTGACACGACTATGTGAGTCGATGCAGTTCTAAGATGTGGGTTGTGGTTATTATGATGACCTACTTGAGTACTAAGAGTGAGTTTTCCTGAATTGTCTATTATGTGTGAAACCTGTGAAAACACTTTTTGAAAAATATTTTTGAGCGTACACTTGATGTTTAGTATAGGGCTTACAAACAACTATTTTTAGAGTGTTTGTTGTGTTATCAATCATACTAATTCAAATAAAAGATCATCCAAAATGAACATGCAAAATTTCAGCTGAAACTACTCGAAATTGTTCGGAAAACCGCATTGGGAAACTATTTTAGTGCATCTAGGTGATATCTTAGCGCATATAGGGTCTATTCTAGCACATTCATTGGATGGTTCAATGCATTTAGAGCCTATTTTCATGCATTGAGTGTTTCGGTGCATAGGCTGAATATTCTATGAACAATTTTTGTCACTGTCAAAGCATTTTTCTGTAGTGCATATAGGAGACAGAGTAGCGCATTTGAGGTCTGTTGTAGTGCATTTGACTATTTCTCTGGCACATATGCCTATTTTTGCAATGAATACAGGGTACATAGTAGCACATCTGTCACTTTTCTAGAATTATTACTTTTGATAGATCTGATGTTTGTAACATCTTTGGTCTAGTAGCCTTTTGACATTTCTCTCATGCTTAGAGAGTGGATATCGACCAATTTGTCAAGAAATCAATTGTCAATAGGATCAAGAAACCCAAGAAAAATTTAGGTTACAAGAAAACCTTGCAATGAAGGAATTTTTTGTATAAAATTCAAAACGTCTTGCTCCATTACTGTGAGTTCATCCATAGGTACCAAGACTTTGCTAGGGGATTTACCGACGAATACGTTGTAGAACCTTTATATTCATGAGCCTATTTTCAGAGAAGAGCTCTATCACAACGACACAATCAAAATCAACCTCTCAACTTTGATTATCTACCATAACCTTCTATTGAATATCCAACACATCCTAGTCAAATCCTTCAGTGAGTTTAATTAGGCTATTTGATATACTTCAAAAAAAAGGATCAAATCTTAAAAGTGCACCTTTCAAACAAATTTTTGATTATTGATTCAACTTCCCCAATAGGATTCTAATATCCTTTATCAGAATCCACAATCAAGAATTAGGAACGTCTTTTGATCATATCATAATATTTTCATCTTATCAGATGAAAACATCATCATTTTTGCACTTATCAAATTGTGATTTAAGTCTAGAAGAACATTTCAAAATTATATGCCTATTTTTACAAGATATCAATACACTAAGCTGAAAGAGGATATTCAACAAGATCATACTTGAAGAACTCAAGAAGAAGGTGAGAGTAGCAACCCCCTTTATAGTGTGAGCCAAAATCCCCTTTTTAACAACAACATGCATGAAAGAGAAAATAATTCATTCCCTTCCAACAAAGACATGAGCAGAACTCCTGTAGATAGTAATGATGAACGAGATGAAGAACATTACCTTAGAGAGGCTGACCAAGATCCCAAATTTCACAAAGCCTTAGAAAATATCTTAGAGCGCAACAAAGATATATATTTTCTGTATTTGGCTAACAAGGGAGCTAAATTGCCTCATGATTTTAATATCGAAAACTTAAAAAGGAGTCTTGATGACACACCATTGTATGATATTAGTACATTGTCTCAACAGGTTAAGGCACTACAAGAGAAAATTAAAGACATGCAAGGGGGAACCACAACAAAGACATATTCTCTTGATGACATCTGTCCTTATCCTTTTGATAGACATCTCAACATGATCCCGCTTCCAAAAGATTGTGAAATCCAAAAGTTTGATGATTACAATGGAAAATATGATCCAATTGATTATATTAGGGACTTCCGAAATATGACTTTAGAGTTTTCTCTTGAGGATACTTGATGTGTTTGTTTCCTTGGAGTTTCGAAGGCCAATTGATGGAATGGCTATCAAAAATCACACTGCCTATCAAGACATTTGAGGAATTGATTAACAAGTTTGTATCACAATATTCCTACAACATACAACATCAAATAACCATGATTGATCTCTGCAAGGCTAAATAGAAACCTGGTGAATCATTTATTTATTTCTTCAGAGATGGAGAAGATTGTTCGCTAGATATTTGTGTCATGTTCTTGAAAAGGAAAAGATCACCACTTTCATAAATAGCTTAGATCAAGAGATGAGCTATTGTCTTAATCTTCATTTTCCTCCCTCTTTTTTGAAATTTATTGAAAATTCCATCACCATTGAAAGTGCCTTGGTCCAGAGAGGGATAATGATACTTGATAAGGAAAATCCTAGTGCGTAAAATCACCACAATGAAAAATCTAAGTTTTGGACTCAAAACAAAAATGTGGTGAATGATGGTATTGTAGATGAAAATAATGTCTCGACCAAGCCATTTTTTCTTGGTGCTTCAAGTATTCCTTGTAACAATAATTATAACAATGTTAACTCGATTACAAATCAGGGAAACAATCCTCCTCCCCCAAGGAATAACGTGAATCAAACTTGTTCTCCCAATCAAGGGAATGCCAAAAATTAAGGTTACCATGGAAATGATAACAACAACAATCTTAGGCAATGCCTTGAACAAAAATCCACAATGATCTTCATTCTTCTCTAGCAGAAGAACTTTTACTCCATTGGGTCAATCCTTAGAATTTGCAGTCAAAGAATTGATGGCTAAAAATGTTCTTACTTTGCCACCTCAACGCAATTTTGAACCTAGTGTGAAGCCTCCATCATGGAATGATGCATACTATTGTGATTATCATTGGTGCAAGGGCCATCTCACGAATACTTGTCAAGCCCTAAAAAATAAAGTCCAAGACTGAATAAAAAATGGCACCTTCACAATAGAAGGACACCAACAATCAAACGAAGACCACTAAGCATTTCACAACCCTTTGCCCAGCTATCAAAAGGGTGAGTTTTCTGGAAAATCTATGAATCATATCAATGATCATATAATCAATCATATCTACACTGATGACAAGCAGGTCAATGTTATAAAAGTTAAGGAAAATGTGGAATATAGAGAAGTTAATGCAACAACAAGGGCACAAGCTAAAGTTGTCTTAAAGGGTGCTTCTTCCAAATCCACTGTGCCTCTACCTCAACATCAATATGACTTAGTCAATCAACTTTGAAAACCTCCTGCTTAGATTTCTATCTTAGAACTCCTGAAGATTTCCCCAGCACACAAGGAAATTCTAGAAAAGGCCCTCGTTGAAACAATTGTATCCACCGATCTAGATGTGGACCAATTTCAAGCCATGGTGGGACACTTGTCCTCACCCACATGCCTCCCATTCTCCAAAAAAGATGACTTTTCCATGACACATCCACATAATTCATCACTATACTTAGAAGTCATGATCCACAAGTTTCATGTTAGACGCGTCCTAGTAGATGGAGGTGCTGGTTTGAACATTTGTACCATGAAGTTAGTTCAAGCTTTAGGATTTTCTAAGGACTCCATTGATCCTAGAAGAAAGATTACTATTAAATCCTATGATGATGAGGAAAGAGCGTCCAAGGGTTTAATCATGCTGCTAATTAGAGTTGGACCTGTTATCAAAAATGCTTTCTGTCAAGTGTTAGATCATGATCTTGCATACAACATCTTGTTGGTTCGACCTTGGATCCATGAAATGCATGCTATCCCATCCACATATCATCACTACCTTAAGTTTCCTTATGAAAGATAGGAGATCACAATACTAGCTGATAATTCAAACAATCAGACCTGTGCCAACATCAAAGCTAGTCAAGATACTTTGGTTCCCAACAATCGAGAAGCTCCTGTTAGTACTTCTCTCAAGCAACTATGGTTCAAGAACAATGGAGTAGGGGAGTAATCTCTTTGTCTTGCTAATCTACCTATATCACCTCGGTCACATGGACAACCCTCTATCGCACAACAACAAATATCTGTAGCATCAACATCAACACAACCACCAACATAACCAAATACAAAGTTTAATGGATGATTTATCAAAGAAAAATTCCCCATGGAAGATTCTGAGGATAGGGAATTTCTAATTTGGCTCTATAAAGATGAAGATGAAATAATTCTTAATGTCAAAATACCTACTGATCAATATGGTAAAGGATATTCAATCATGCAAAAGATGGGCTATGATGGTAATGGTCCTATTGGAAAGAGAAAAGGAGTAGTTGAGCGTATTCACCTTCCAGTACTTGCTGCACAAGATAAAAAAAGACCAGGCTATGATACTAACTCAAAAGAAAGAGCATCCAAGCAGTTGCATGATACTATCCTCACATTGCAAGAAGGGTCTGATACAAGGGAAGCCTGTTTGACAACAATTCAAAATTTCATGGATAATAACTCCGACACAAAATTTGGTGAATACGAATGGGACAACATCTATAATAATGAGTTTTGGAGGGACAAAAGGGTCGATGTGGTACACAAGTACACCTCAACTCTCATCGAAGGTGAAGTGTCAGGGTCCCAACCGCAAGGATATGAACTACAAGGTGACTATGATTCTAGTGATACCGAGTTGGATTTAATCGAACAAGACTATCGTGAGAACAATACCATCATTAATCTGCCTCATACCTCAGATCCTACAGACAACTCCATTATGATCATAACCATAATGGTCAATTTCATGCAACCAGATGACCCGCTACCTTTGATCCATCCTGATCTCATTGACTGGGATCTATTCGAACCTATCAACATACCTATGTTTTCAAGTGATGAATCTATTTTAAACTTCCTTTCCACAGATGACACAAATGATTGTTCCACTGGCGATTTTCAGCATAGAGTCTTTAATAGGGAAAGTGTCAAGTTTCCTAGCTACAAAAATAAAAATAAAAAAGAAAGATCTAATGGTGAAAACTAGAATCTGGTAGTGTTAGATCAAATAAAATGTATAAAAAAGCGCATATCAGATGGTGAAAACCTTTTAAAGGCACCAAATGATGGGATACTTGACACTCTCATGTAGTACTATCATGAGCGATCGCCTATCTTGATTGAGCCTACAAAAGAGGTAAATCTCAAAACTATAGAAAAACCAAGGATTCTACAGTTAGCTACATCAATGAAAAATAAAGTACATGAGTTTATGGAATTTCTCAAAACAAATCATGTCAACTTTTCCCAGTCTTATGCAGACATGCCATGTCTTGATCTTGATTTTATAATGCATCACTTGTCTATCAAACCAGGAGTTAAGCCTATGAAACAAAAACTTAGAAAGATGCACCCTCATGTCGCACTACTGGTTAAAGAAGAGCTCAAAAGACTCCTTGATGTGGGATTTATAAGATTGATCGATTATGTAGAGTGGATCTCCAATATTGTTCTGGTATCCAAGCTCGAAAAAAGTGTCAGAGTGTGCATAGATTTCAGAGATCTTAATAAAGCATGTCCTAAGGATGACTTCCCACTTCCAAGCATTGATATTATAGTGGATCTAACAGCTGGCCATGCCATGTATTCACTAATGGATGGTTTTTCTTGTTACAACCAAATCAAGATTGCTCTTGAAGACCAGGACAAGATAGCGTTTACATGTCCATGGGGGACTTACTATTGGAATGTCATGCCTTTTGGTCTAAAGAACACTGGGGCTACTTACCAAAGAGCTATGACTACAATTTTTCATGACATGATGCACACATTCATGGAAGATTATGTAGATGACATATTCGAAAAGTCATACACAAGAGAAGGACATCTTGAAGTGTTATCCAAAATATTTGCAAGGTTGGAAAAGTTCAAAGTTCATCTTAACCCTAATAAATGTGTTTTTGGGGTCACATCTGGAAAAATCTTGGGATACATAGTATCAAAAAAAGGAATTGAAGTAGATCCTGCCAAGGTACAAGCAATCATGGAGATGCCTCCACCAAGGAGTATTAGTCAGTTGAGATCATTACAGGGACAACTTCAATCTATACGAAGGTTCATTGCACATCTAGTAGATAAGAGTCTACCTTTCACACATATACTACATAAGAATGTTCCTTTCAAATGGGATCATAAGTGTGCAATGGCCTTTCAACAAATCAAACAGTACCTAATGAACCCACCAGTTCTGGTACTGGAAAATCTGGACAAACCTCTAATCTTATATATTGCCACAACAGAGACATCTTTGGGGGAATTATTAGCACAAGAGGATTCTACAAGAAAGGAATGTGCAATTTATTACATTAGCTGAACGCTAGTAGGTCATGAACTCAACTACAATTTTATCGAGAAGGATTGTCTAGCAGTAGTGTTTGCCTCACAAATTTTTTGACACTACATGTTAACTCATACAATCAATCTTGTTGCAAAATTGATCCACTCAAGTATCTGTTAAGCAAAGCTACATTGACAGGAAAGCTAGAAAAATGGGTCATGATCTTAAGTGAGTTTGACATCCATTATGTTGATCGCAAAGCAATCAAAGGACAAGTTATCGTTGATCAACTGGTTGAAGCACCACTACAAACAGAGCATCCCATGCACATTGAATTTCAAGATGCTGATGTCTTCACTGCAGAATCCAAACAGTCATGGTCATTGTACTTTGATGGTTCTTTCACTCAACACAGATTAGGGGCAGGCATACTCTTTGTCACCACTTAAGGAGATACCATTCCTTGGTCATATAGGCTAATGTTTCCATGCACTAACAACATTGTCAAATATGAAGCTTTAATCACTGTGCTGAAGATTGCACTAGAATGGAGGATCACAAAACTACAAGTTTATGGTGACTCACAGTTAGTGATTAATCAGATCAATGATGATTATCAGACCTTGAAGATGACAAACTGTTTCCATATAAGAAAATGGTTGATGGTTTCAAGTACTTTGTAGATATCAAGTTCATACAAATTCCAAGACTTGATAACAAAGCAGCTGATGCCATGGCCACGATTGCATCATTGCTACAACTCCCAGAAAATCAGACTCACTATGAATTTCTTGTGGAACAATCATTTACACTTGCCTATGACACACCTGAAAGCTAAATCATCTGCCACTTAGTAGGATCCGATTCACCCTGGTATGGCAAGATCTATGCCTACCTAAAAGATGAAATTTTACCACCTGAATTATCTTGTAACCAAAAGCGCAACTTTATCTACCAATACTCTCGCTATACTCTTATTACTGACATCCTTTATTTCCACAGTCTTGATGGTACTTTACTTCAATGTCTTGAACGTGACGAATCTGACAAGGCTTTACAAGAAGTTCATGGTGGCATTTGTGGTACTCATTCAAGTGGACTGACCTTATCTAAGAAATTGATTAGAATGGGTTACTATTGGCTGACTATGGAGAGGGAATCATTCACTCTCATGAAAAAGTGCTCTAAATGTCAAATTCATGGAAATCTCATTCCTGCTCCTGCACAAGAACTTCAACCGTTCACGCCGACTTGGCCATTCTCACAATGGGGGTTAGATCTAGTTGGAAAGATTCATCCCTCATCATCAAACAAACACAAGTTTATTATCACAGCGACAAAGTACTTTACCAAGTGGCTTGAGGCAGTACCTCTCACTAAGATTACAGAAAAAAAATCTCGTCGTTCATACTCAACTATCTCATTTGTCGGTATGGCATTCCCAACTCCATTATCACAGATAATAGACAAAAATTAAGGAAACAAGATGTTGATGAACTTTGTGAGATATTCCATATCCAACATAGATATTCAACACCTTATTATCCACAAGGGAACAACCAAGCAGAGGCCTCGAATAAAACAATACTAAAAATCTTGAAAAAGACTGTGAATGATGCAGGGAAAGATTGGCATGTCCAACTCAATCCCGCATTATGGGCCTACAGAACTAGCATTAGAACATCAACAGGAGCAACACCATATGCTCTTGTCTATGGAGCATAAACCATTTTTCCACTAGAGGTTGAGATTCCATCACTAAGAGTATCATTGAAGGGTCTCACAACAGATGATGACTACCGAGTTTCCCAACTGCAAGAGTTGGAACTCCTTGATGAGCAGAGACAACGAGGAGCTGATCATTTGAAAGAATATCAGCAAATGATGTCTCACAGCTATAATCATAGAGTCAAGCCATGCACCTTTTAGGTTGGTGATCTTGTTTTGAAGGAGAACCCACACAACCAACAAGATAGAGAGAAGAAAGGTAAGTTTGAACCAAATTGGTTGGGTGCTTACGTGGTCATAGCAGTATACGGTTCAGGAGCATACAAGCTGTCAACACTAGAAGGGGACCTGTTTGACGAACCCATCAACAACATGCACCTGAAAGAGTATTATAAAAAGTCCTAAAAAAATACAAAAACAACATAAAAAATATAGTTATCCTCATCCAGAAAAGTCCTAAAAAAATACAAAAACAACATAAAAAGTCCTGAAGAAATCCAAAAAAAATAAAATAAAAAGTCCTAAAAAATACAAAATAGCAAAAAAGTCGTGAAAAAATCTATAAAAATAAAAAAAAAGTCCTGAAGAAATCCAAAAAAAAAATCGAAAAAATATCATCATAGGGTGGAAACCTGGCAACAGGCAGTCTATTGACAAGAAAAATACCGAAAAATACAAAAAAAAATCAGAAATAAGAAAAGTGCAATAAACACAAATGGTGAAAATCTGGCAAACAGACGCTATTTGTAGCTCTCCATCTATTAGCTCATGTTTTATACTTAGCTTCTCAGCCTTCATTTCTCCATCATCATAGGGTCATAACAACATCATACTACAATCATTTTCCTAAAGTGATAATGTCTTACCATGGCTTGAGCATTGTACATATTCATCTTAGCAAGTTGTGCCAATACTGGGGGCAAATGTTGACATACCGGGGACAATCAACTTTCAGAATTTACTGAAACAGCTAGACAATGATGTAACATCCGATCATGTGAACAAACAATCAAATCACATGAACAAGTACTTACCCAATCATTGATCCATATCATAGTTTTCAACAAATTTCATATCATGACTCCTATCTGGATGATCTAAAATTTGAATAATGTTTGGAATAGTAGTATTATATTTTGAACAATGGTTGTTTGATTTTCACTATCATTCCTTTAGAGCACAATCGATGATGTACTGAACTAGAGTGGCAAGGAAAGAGAATAATTTTTCTTTATCTGCTGTCTTGAGATTGACTATCAATCTGGTGCAAATATGTCGCGAGACATGATTTTCAAAGGATATCATTAATGAAAGTTCCAAATTTTCATAAGAAAGGGGTTAATCTTTGTTTGTTTATGCAAGAAATGCTCAGGTCATCTTGGTTCAATTATACCTTGATGCTTGTGTTCACTTGTTATATCAAAAATCATGAAAGTTGTACTCAGGTCATTATTGGTGCTAATTTCCCCTATGATGCTTGTACATACTTCCAACATTTGAAAACGCTCTATGATGATTCAAGAAAGCTAACAAAAGGCTCAAAAAATGTTTGGTTTCATTTTGTGGCATTTCATTTAGATCATTGTACATATCTACATACTGGACTTGCATCAAAATTTTAAAGGGTTGACCAATAACATCAGCGACTGTCATGTCTCTTTGGACTAGTTGTGGAGGACATTCATAAATTTATCATCTATCATTTCATCATCATTTCATTATCATTATCATTTCATCTAGGTCTTGTACATATCATATAGTTTATATTGATCATTTCATCATCATTATCATTATTTATCATTTCATATTCATTTTCATTATCATTATTTTATCATGTTATATCATTATTTATCATGTCATCATCATTGCATTACATTTATCATTTCATATTCATTTTCCTTATCATTCTTTTATCATTTCATTTATCATTTTCATCATCATTTCATCATTTATTATTATCATATCACTATCATTTTCATTTTTATCATTTCAACATTATCATATCATATTCATTTTCATTATCATGTCATATCATTATCATCTTCATTTATCATTTCAACATCATTTCATATCATTTAATTTATCATTTTCATTTATCATCTCATGTCATTTATCCTTTTCACTTATCATTTCATATCATTTCATTTATCATTATCGTTTTATCTCATTTTCATTATTATTATATCATCATGCCATTACATCATACATTTCATCTCATTATTGCACTCATCTATCATTTTCATATCATGACATTTTTCCATAAACATTCGACTCATATCACATATCATTTATTTTCCTAAATCATATACATACTAAAAATTCATGATGCATCTCATAAAGATAAACATCCATTTTTCATCACATCATCATTATTCATTGCATTTGAAAAATCCACAAACAAAAATTCCATGCACACATTACACTTCCAGATCATTTTTAAAACATATCATCCACCTGCATGACATCATTAGTACAACACCAATCATCATCATAGCATGAATCTTCTTGCATCACGTGGTTAGTCATGAAATCATTAAAATAAATATCCAAATCCATCTTGTAACATATACAAACAAATGCATTCCCATATCACATCATCACATGAAACACACACATCACACTACTGGATTTGACACCATTTTCTGATGGGCGTTCATCGGTCGTTCGACAAATCTCTGTCGGAAGATGGACACAATGGCGAAAATCTTTCCGTCGTTGTTTTTTCGTCGCACTGCCGACGAAAAATTAAACGTCGAAATAACGGCGAAGAATCGTCGGTCGGCAGCATCGTGAAATACCTCGGGATTTTGTCAGAATATCGACGAAACCTTTGTTTATCCACCGATGAATTATAGCAGAAGTTCATCGTCGATTTGATGAAATGGGCAAGCAGTAGTGTGGAAACAACATGGAACGTTCGTCAAAATAGCAACAAATAGTAGAGTAGTAGCGTCGAAAGAACGCCAAACATTCATCGAAAGTGCGACGAAATTAGCAAGAAGAAGCGTCGAAACAACGTGAAAAGTTCGTCGAGGTTGCGACGAAATTAGCAAGGAGTAGCGTCGGAAGAACACTAAAAGTTCATCAAAAGTTTGATGAAATTGGCAGTGCGTAGTGTGGTAGCAAAGCCGAAATATAGTCAGAAGGGCGACGAAATTTGCAATGCGTAGTGTGGTAGCAAAGCCGAAATATCGTCGGAAGGGCGACGAAATGGGTAGGGAGTTACGACGAAATCGTTGTCGCAGCTATAGCAACTTCGTCGAGCCTTTATGTTGATTCGTCGGTGGTTATCGTCGAAATTGCAATGAAGAAGCAAATTTTTTTTAAAAAAAAAATTATATATTCATGGAAATGTACCATTGCGGAGACTGACGACTGATCATACATATAGATTGCATATTGGTTTGATGCTTCAAATGATGCATTTCTTATATTGAAAAGTGCATTACCTTATTGAGTTTCTTTTTGTTTTGAGTATAGTTTAATATTCTCTACTTAACAAGGCCAGCCACGTGACAGTGGAAGCTCATTTGGCCCTCCCCGCCCCCCTCACATCACTCTCAATTCCCCATACCCAATCATATAACATTAATCATTGATTCATCCATTAATAACATATAACATTCATTCATTCATCCATTAATAACATATAACATTCATTCATTAACATATAACATTCATTAATTAACATATTCACATTCATTCATTAACATATAATAATCATTCTCAGTTTTTACATATCAAAAATATGGTTGTCATGATATGATTACAATCACTTTTTTTTTTTGTTTCTTTTTGAAAGCTACATAAAGCTGAAGTGGAGTATCATTTTCTAAATCAATATCTGTCCCCCCTTTAGTTGTTCTGCCCTCT
>VDFB02373365.1:137737362-137778096 GCA_007258455.2 Sequoia sempervirens
AGATGGTTTGATGTTTGGTGCTTCAAAATTTAGTTTCTCAAATAACGATGTATGACAGAGTTGTTTGAGTGTATTGAGTGTGTACATTCTTTAGGTGGAAGTTGTTATGAAGGAGTTTATTGGATTTTAGGGTGTTTGTAGAATATTTTAGATCATGTTCAAGCATGGCGTGTGGTTTGAAATTCTTCCTTGGATTTGAGGAAATGTGTACTTAAAAGTTTAATGGTGTTTACATGGGTAACAACTGACCTCGTGTTTACAAAAATTGTGATGGATGATTATTGTTTATAGAAGCATGTGATAGCGTGGTGTTATAGATTTGGGTCCCAAATAAGGAATGGTGTGGTCCACTTTCACTTCTATCTACCACAGAGGTGTTTTGGCACTTACCTAATTTGAATTTGCACAATTGATGTGTATAGCTGACCTTGGAGAAGGGCTTCAAGGTCGACGATGGTATAAATAAGAGTTTAGTTGTTGAGGGATGATGAGATAGACACAAGAGATGTGAATGATGCAAAGTGTAAAGTTATAGAGTGTGGAATTGAGAATTGTAGTGAGAGATTTCATGTGTTAGATTACTAGATGCAGTGAGAAAAAGGTGTCTATAATTCTTCAGTCAAACTATGAAGGAGTTGATGGCATTGTGGTGGATTCTCTATTGTATTGAGATGTTTTTCTCTATGTAATATTCTTCTCTATCTTCTTTTCTATTATGGTAGTGAGCCTTTCCTTCTTTGGGAAGTGAGCCCTTCAATAGTGAGCCCTATTGTATTTGATATTGATACTATTCTATATTGTGAGCTAATCCTCACCGTGTTTTTTCCTTTCTTGGGTTTTCCATGTAAATCAAGTGTTATCGTGTGTATGGTGTTAAGTTGTTTCAATTTTTGTTATTTTCTTTTCATGATAAATCATCATAACAGATTTAAGGTTTTAATGAATGAATGTGGATCTGAATATTAATGAGGGTTTTGAAGTTTTAATGTACTATTGATTTACCCCTCCTCTTAGTTGTTTTGTGCATTCAAAAATTCACAAGGATTGCAAAAATGAAAAGAAAAATAAAAAAGAAGAGATTTGATTATGATTCCAAGTCCGACAAGGAAGATGGTGATGCATTAATTGCAACTTTGCAAACTCGTGTAGGTAATGATGCATGGTTAATTGACTCAAGTGCATCTTTCCATATGACCTCTAATAAAGATTGGTTTTTTGAATATGAAGAATTTGATGGAGGTAAGGTGTACTTGGGCAATGATTCTTGTTTAAATATTATTGGTTGTGGTAAAGTTAGAATAAGATTTCTTGATGGTAGAATAAAAAGGATAAATGGTGTGTTGCATATCCTTGAATTAGCATAAAATTTGTCATCTGTGAGAAAACTAATAGATGTAGGTGTGTAGGTAGTTATTTTTGACATAGGATGCAAGATGATTAGAGGTTCTATGGTGGTTTATATAGGTGTTAGATATGGAACATTGTATAATCTTGATGCATGCACTATTGAGTGTAATAGTACTTCTGTGAAAAGAAAGCCTACTTCAATGTCAAGAGGTGAGAGTTTCATCTTCAGTAGATGGTCATGGCTTCTAGGTACCCAAGGGTGCTCTTTCTTCTGAATCGAATTTACTTGCAAAGAAAACTATGTTATGACAACACAGACTTGGCCATGTATTGGAGAAAAGGATCTAAAGACCTTGAAAAATAATTTAACCTTATTTAAGGGTTATCTAATTGTAATATTGAAGTTGAATTATGTGAGCATTTCATTTATGGAGAAAAAACCACATTCATTTTAATCGATTTCTCATAAATCTTATGGTGTATTCGGTCTTATTAATTTTGATGTGTTTGGTCTTGTAGATGTTCCTTCAATTGGAAAATCCACATATTATATTTTATTTATTGATGATTATAGTAGGACATGGGTATATTTTCTAAAGAGTAAATCTAAAGTTTTTAGTCAATTTAAAGAATTTAAAGAAATGGTTGAGTTGCAGTTTGGAAAGAAAATAAAATATTTGAGGATTGATAATGGTAGTGAATTTTTCTCTAATGATTTTGATAGATTTTGTAAAGTTTGTGGTATTCATAAATAAAAGATAACTTCGTATTCTCCATGCAATAGATTGGAGTTGCAAAAAGAACAAACAAGACACTAATGGAGAAGGCTAGGAGTATGTTGAGTGGTGCTAGTCTAGAACAAAAGGTTTTGGGCTATAGATATTTCCACTACTTGTTACCTAATTAACAAGTCTCTTACATCAACTCTTGTTGTTAAGATGCCTATAGAGGCATGGTCAGGTCACAAGCTTTCATTAAGACATCTTAGAGTTTTTGGTTGCAAGGCATATGCACATGTGCTAAAGGAGAAGCAAACAAATTTGGAGAACTTGGATGTGAAATGTATCTTCATTAGATACATATATGATGTGAAAGGATACGAGCTTTGGGATCCTATTACACAAAAGGTAATATATCAAAAGTGTTATTTTTAGAGAAACTAAGCCTTCTTAGATATTACATTGCATCCGAAACAAAACTTAAATAGGAAGATGTGATTCAACTTCCTTCTACACCTAAGAAAGTTGAATCAAGGCCCATGGATAGAAAAGAAGTTGAAGAGATCTCATCTAGCTTTGAATCCCTAGAAGAGGAGGAAGAACCTCCAACTCAACTTGTTCATAGGTCTACAAGGCATAGACAACCACATGAAATATATTCACTTGATGATTGAAGATGTATTTTTTCTTTGAATACTAACATGGATGAACCCAAATTGGTAGTAGAGGCATTAGGTATGAATGATGCAAAATATTGGAAGATTGCTAAAGATGAAGAAATGACAACATTGAAAAAGAATGATACATGAGATCTTGTACCATTGCTTGAAGGAATAAAAATTGTTGGTTGCAAATGGGTGTTCAAGAAAAGTTTGGTTCAAATGGAGGTATTGAGAAGTAAAAGGAAAGGTTGGTTGCAAAAGGTTACTCTCAAGTTGAGGGTGTTGATTATGGTGAGATTTTTTCTCCTGTTGTAAAAATGACATCCATTAAAGATTTTTACTTTCTATTACCGCTTCTTATGATTTAGAGGTTGACCAAATGGATGTGAAAATTGCTTTCCTTCATGGTGATTTGAAGGAGGATATTTATATGACACAACCAGAGCACTATGTGGTGAAAGATAAAAGTAAATTGGTTTGCAAATTGAAGAAATCATTGTATGGCCTAAAATAAATTCCTAGGATGTGGTACCAAAAATTTGATACATATGTGTTGAGTTTGGGATTTGAGCATTCTAAATTAGATCATTGTGTTTATTTTAAAACTGATGGTGATTGTTTCCTATTTATTGCATTATATGATGATATGCTATTTATTGGTAAAAAGAAAGGTATGATTTCAAAAATGAAGTCTCAACTTGAAACTAAATTTGAAATGAAAGATCTTGGTGTAGCTAGACACATTCTTGGGATGGAAATTAGAAGAGATAGAGAGAAAATAAATTTATGGCAAGTGGCCAAAGTAAGTATGTCAATTCAATTTTTACAAAGGTTTAATATGCAAGATTGTAGACCATTATGTATTCCTTTTGTAGCTAGAGAACAAAGTTATCTATTTTTAAAATTGTCCAGCATCCCCATTAGATATGAAAGAATGAGTAGAGTTCCTTCCTAGAGTGCAGTTGGAAGTTTGATGTATGTTATAGTTTGTACTAGAATAGACATTTCCCAAGTAGTGGGAGTTCTTTCTAGATATATGTCTAATCTTGGTAAAGTTCATTGGGATGAGTTAAAAGAGTCTTCAAATATTTGCATGGTACCTCAGAGTATTCCTTATGTTATCATAGTAATTTAACTAAAGATGATATTTCCCTTGATATTCATGGTTATGTGGATTCAAACTAGATAGCTGATGTTGATAGAAGATGATCCACCAGTGCTTATGTGTTTACTTTATTTGGTGGTGTAATTATTTGGATGAGTAAGCGAAAGGATATGGTTTCTTTTGTAGCACAAATGGTTGTCGTTGCACCAAAAGATTGACCTGTTAATGTGTGATACAATTGCCAAAGTTAATGAATCCACGAGAGGTGGCTAAGCCGTGTCACAAACCTGGGCAATGCACTACACAACACAAGGAGAGCAAGGGCACACACCTTGCAACAATCCCCCCAGAAAAAGTGAGGGGTTCAAAGATATGTGTCCTAGGCTCTAATACCAATTGTTGCACAAATGATTGTCATTGCACCAAAAGATCGACTCGTTGATGCTCGATACAACCACCAGTGTTAATGAATCCACGGGAGGTGGTTAAGCCATGTCACAAAATCGAGCGTTGTGTTGCACAACACAAGGAGACCAAGGGCACACACCTTGCAACAACTTTTTCCACTACTGAAGCTGAGTATATGACAACTACATGTGCTTGTAAAGAAGCCATTTGACTTAAGAGAATGCACGTTTAAATATTGGAATAAAACAAGGTGCAGTGATAATTTATTGCAACAGTCAAAGTATGATCTGTCTAGCTAAGAACCTGACTTTTCATGCCAGGACCAAGCACATTGATGTATAGTATCATTTTGTTAGAGATATGGTCAAAGATGGCAAGGTGAAGTTGGTTAAGGTAGAGACTTTGATGAATGTTGCTAATTCTTTAACTAAGCCTATAAGCACATAGAAGTTTAGATGGTGTTTAGAGTCTATGGGTCTTTTGACACTTAGAAATTAAGAGACAATATTTATACTCCCTCCCATTGCTCTTACAAGGTGTTCAAAAAGTGGGAGATTTGTTGGGAAATTTTCTCTCAACCTTGCATTTACATAAGGATTACAAAATTGCTAGGTGAGTGTGGGGGTGCAAGGGGTACCCCCTACGACATAAGGGGCCGCATGCCCCAGTGGGAGGTTTGCATGCAATGCCCCCAAAAGCCACATTTTATATATATTTTATTATTTTAAATGTGGACCGTTCATCATTAGGTTTGAGATTTGACGGTAGACATTTTGTTGGCTTATCTTTCCCTAGAAGACAACCTTATTTTATGAGAGTGAACTGTATTATAGCATGAATTTTATGTATGATTAATGTATGTGAAAAATAATAAGGAAAACCTAAAGGCCATGTCTTATCATATGCCCGAGGAGAAGAAAATTGAAGGGACGCTATGGCTATGGGTAGTAAAAACCAAAATGTGTAGAAAGAGGAGGCACGACAGAATGGAGGAGTATAGTGTGGTTGTAGGATAATGAGGTGACAACTTTTGTATAGCCAAAAGGAGGAGGATGGAGCCACATTATAGGAGAAGTAGAAATTACGGGTGAAAGAAGCTGCTAGAAAGTAGTAGAACACTAGACTAAAGAAATTGTATGGGGTGTTGAAAGATGTATACAAGTGAAAAAACAAATAGAGAAAAAAATGAATTAAAGATAGCGAATGGAGCAAAAAAATAGCAAATGGAGAGGCATCATATTGGACTGAGTAGGTGGCGCATAAAGTAATGAGAGATAGAGATATTGTTGGCCACAAAGAATAAGGAAAAACATTGGTTAAAGTTGTAGATAAAAGTGGATATGGTGCGATGAATGGAGAGGGGTAGGTGCAATATAATAAAGAACAATTAAAAAGTGTAGATAAGGGAGTAGATGGGGGCATATCAAGATAAATCCAGTTTCATTATTAATAAAAGACAAAAGTAACATAATGGGGAGTCAAACGGTTGAGGCGACATAAGAGGGGAGAAGAAGTTCAAAATCAGGAAACCTTTTGTGGAAGAGTGGGGCTACATGATATAGTTTTAGTTTGAATTAAATAGAATGTTTAGGTAAAGGATAACTAGCTGTGCAAAGTTTAGAAGAAGAGGAATGATAAAACCAAGGGGAATTTTTTATAAAAGGTGTATAGTAAAATTCAATGCACATCAGGGTGGCACAACTTAGAAGAGGAGGAGTAACAAACAAAGATGTATAGGTAGCAAGGCAATAGTATGGAGAAGAGAGTTAGTGCCAGAGTTAGAAATAATGGTGGCTAACATGTAGGAAGAATGGATGCAAATTTGTGGAGGGTCGAGATTGGTAGGAATCTGTGCTAGAGGACAAAGAAGTTGTATGATGAGGAATACATAGGATATAGAGTTGTCATGAGAAAATATAAATGTATGTTTCTTGAAATCTAGATGAATAAAATATGTTTGATTTTATTTTCAAATATGAATGTAATGATGTGGGTAATCGTAAGTCGATTGAAATTGATAAATGAAATTATCAATTTAATACATGGATTTAGTGTTGAGTCTTTTGTAATCTGAATTCTTGCAAATTTGGGTTGAAATTCAGGAGTGTTTTTCCCCTCTTCATCAAATGGTATTAGAGCTAGAGGTTCTGAGCATGTGGACCGTAGACCATTGTCCATGAGGTAGTCTGCACCAAGACTTGCAGTTGGAGAGGGAAGTGAGAAGAGGTTTTGGACCTGCATAAGCAGATCATCAATCATTAGGAAACTTATGACAAAACTTATGGATTGAGGAAGTGCGATTAAGGAGCTCAAAAGTATCATTGTAGGTGTGTGAAGTCTTGAGTAGTCAAGGGTTGAAAAGTACTAGGTTAAGGAATTGGTAGATTACAATAGACATAGTGGGTCATGGATGTAAATGCAAGGTAGATTGCAAGTGATGTAGTGTGAAGAGGTTGCAAGGGCTGAGTTGTAGCGAAGACATATCATGAGGAAGGCATGGAGAGAGGGAGATGAAGTATTTGGTGGAGGAGGTTGGGCTATTCAACAATGGAGTTTGTTGTAGATTGTTCACAATCTTGAAGGGTGATTCTATCACCTAACTCTACCTTTGTGAGCCCATGCTCACAAATTTCTTACCTTACATGTCTAATTCAAGAGCATCCGGGTCCACAAGCAATCAACATCAACCAATTTTTTTTTTGATTCGGTTTTGTTATTTTGCTTTTGCTTTTCATTTCTCTTGGACATTTCATTTCAATCTCAATGGTCATTTGGGACAAGTACGTATGACATTATTGACATTGATTATCAAAATGTCATGCTTCGAATTTAATATCGATCAAGCATCTTGTTATTGTAATATTTGATGGATTTAAAATTATTTGATTTCATTTAAAACTACGAATATTGTAACAACTACTAAATTGGATATTTATGACGATGGTATAAAGGATTTTGTTCAAGATTTGATACATATGCAAAGAATTTGAAAAGGTAGATGGGTTTGCAAGAGGAAATGAGTGAAGGGAAAATTATAGCATGAATTTAATGTATGATTAATTTGTATGTGAACAAAAATAAGGAAAAACCAAAGGCCAAATCTTATCGTATGCCTGAGGAGAAGAAAATTGAAGGGATGCTATGGCTATGGGTAATAAAAAGAAAAATGTGCATAAAGAGGAGGCACAACATAATGGAGGAGTATAGTGTGGCTACAAAATAATGAGGAGACAAAACTTCTGCACAACCAAAAGGAGGATGGAGCCATGCTGTAGGAGAAGTAGAAATTGTGGGTGAAAGAAGCCGCTAGGAAGTAACTTAGAAAACTAGACTAAAGAAATTGTATGGGGTGCTAAAAGGTGTATATAGGTGAAAAAGAAAATAGAGCAAAAAGCGAATGAAATATAGTGAATGGAGAAAAAAATAGCGAATGGAGAGGCATCATATTGGACTGAGTAGGTGGCACAAAAATTAATGAGCTCATAAAGATATTGTTGGCCACAAAGAACAAGGAAAAACATTAGTTAAAGTTGCAGATAAAAGTAGAGAAGGTGAGATGAATGGAGAGGGGCAGGTGCAATATAATACAAAAAAATTAAAAAGTGCAGATAAGGGAGTAGATGGGGGCATACCAAGATAGCTTCACTTTCATTGTTAATAAAAGACAAAAGTACATGTAATGGGGAGTCAAACAGTTGAGGCGGTGTAGGAGGGGAGAAGAAGTTCAAAATTAGGAAACTATTTGTGGAAGAGTGGGGCTACATGATATAGTTTCAATTTGAATTAAATAGAATGTTTAGGTAAAGGATAACTAGCTGCACAAAGTTGAGAAGAGGAACGATAAAACCAAGGGGTGGCTTTTGTATTAAAAGGTGTAGTAAAATTCAATGCACAATAGGGTGGCACAACTTAGAAGAGGAGTGATAAATGAAGATGTACTATAGGTGGAAAGGCGATAGTATGTAAAATTGGGAGTTGGTTCCAGAGTTAGAAATAATGGTGGTCAACATGTAGGAAGAATGAATGTAAATTTATGGAGGGTCGAGATTGGTAGGAATCCATGCTAGAGAATAGAGAGGTCGTATGATGAGGAATACAAAGGAGATGGAGTTTTCATTAGAAAATGTAAATGTATGCTTCTTGGAATCTAGATGAATAAAATATCTTTGATTTTGTTTTCAAATATGAACGCAATGATGTGGGAAATCATAAATTATCGATTGAAATTGACAAATGAAATTATCGATTTAACATGGATTAGTGTCGAGTCTTTTGTAATATGAATTCTTGCAAATTTGGGTTAAAATTCGGGAGTGTTTTTACCCTCTTCATCAAATGGTATAAGAGCTAGAGGTTTTGAGCATGTGGGAAGATCATCGACCATGAGGCAGTTTGCACTAGGACCTATAGGTGGAGAGGGAAGCGAGGAGGTTTTGGGTGCATAAGTAGATCGTCGACTATGAGGTAGCTTATGACAGAACCTATGGATTGAGGAAGAATGATTGAGAGCTCAAAAGTATCATTATAGGTGTGTGAAGTCTTGAGTGGTTAGGGATGGAAAGCACTAGGAAGGTGATGAGGAAGTGGCAGATTACAGTAGACACAATGGTTTGTGAATGTAAATGCAAGGCATATTACAAGTGATGTAGTGTGAAGAGGTTGTAGGGTCTAAGTTACAATGAAGAAATATCACGAGGAAGGCATAAAGAGAGGGAGAGGAAGTATTTGGTGGAGGAGGTCGGGCTATTCAGTGATAGAGTTTGTTGTAGATTGCTCACAATCTTGAAGGGTGATTCTATCACATAACTCTACCATTGTGATCCCATGCTCACAAATTTCTTACCTGACATGTTTGATGTAGGAGCATCTAGGTCCACAAGCAATTGACATAGACCAAACAAAAATTGATTTGGTTTTGTTGTTTTTCTATTATTTTTCATTTCTCTTCTAGATAGTTCATTTCAATCTTGATGGTCATTTGGGAAAAGTTTGGATGATATTATTCACATTGATTGTCATAATGTCACGCTTCGACTTTAATATTGATTAAGCATCTTTTTATTGCAATATTTGATAGATTTAAAATTATTTGATTATAGTCATTTAAAACTATGAATATTGTAACAACCACTAAGTTGGATATTTATGATGATTGTATGAAGGATTTCATTTAGGCCTTGATACATGTATGCAAAGAATTTGAAATGGTAGATGGGTTTGCAAGAGGTAGCGAGCAGAGGGAAAATTATAGCATGAATTGTATGTATAATTAATGTATGTAAGCAAAAATAAGGAAAACCCAAAGGCTACATCTTATCGTATGCCTGAGGAGAAGAAAATTGAAGGGATGCTATGGCTATGGGTAATAAAAAGAAAATATACAGAAAGAGGAGGTACAATAGAATGGAGGAGTATAGTGTGGCTATAGAATAATGAGGAGACAAAACTTCTGCACAACCAAAAGGAGGATTATGGAGCCAAACTACAGGAGAAGTAGAAATTATGGGTGAAAGAAGCCACCAAGAAGTAGTAGAAAACTAGACTAAAGAAATTGTATGGGGCGTTGAAAGATGTATACAGGTGAAAAAGTGAATAGAGCAAAGAGTGAATGAAAGATAACAAATGGGGTGAAAAAATAGTGAATGAAGATGCATCATATTGGACTGAGTAGGTGACACAAAAAGTAATGAGAGGTAGAGATATTGCTGGCCACAAAGAATAAGGAAAAACATTAGATAAAGTTGCAGATAAAAGTGGAAATGGCGGGATGAATGGAAAGGGGCAGACACAATATAATAAAGAACAATTAAAAAGCACAGATAAGGGAGTAGATGGGGCGTACCAAGGTAGTTCCAATTTCAAATTGTTAATAAAAGACAAAAGTACATGTAATGGGGAGTCAAATAGCTGGGGTGACGTACATAAGGGGAGAAGAACTTCAAAATTAGGAAACCATTTGTGGAAGAGTGGGGTTGCATGATATAGTTTCAGTTTGAATTAAATAGAATGTTTAGGTAAAGGAAAACTAGTTGCACAAAGTTTAGAAGAATAAGAACGATAAAACCAAGGGGTGGATTTTGTAAAAGGTGTAGTAAAATTCAATGCACAAGGTAGTATAGCTTAGAAGAGGAGTAACAAACAAAGATGTATAGGTAGCAAGGTAATAATATGGAAAAGAGAGTTGGTGCCAGAGTCAGAAATAATGGTGGCCAGCATGTAGGAAGAATGGATGCAAATTTATGGAGGGTCGAGATTGGTAGGAATTCGTGCTAGAGGACATAGAGGTCGTATGATGAGGAATACAAAGGAGATGGAGTTGTCATGAGAAAATGTAAATGTATGTTTCTTGAAATCTAGATGAATGACATATCTTTGATTTTGTTTTCAAATATGAATGTAATGATGTGGGTAATCGTAAGTCGATTGAAATCGACAAATGAAATTGTTAATTTAACATGGATTTAGTGTCGAGTCTTTTGTAATCCAAGTTCTTACAAATTTGGGTTGAAATTTGGGAGTGTTTTTCCCTTTCTTCATCCATTTTCAAAAAAAATAGTGCTATCTATTAAAATTTAGTTTACCAAGAAATTGCAATTAGGTGATGTAAAGATAGAACTATCAACCTTTGCCTGAATCCTCTTATGATGTAATGTATTAACAAGTATGGAAAATAGACAAGAATAACCAACATTTTTGTTTTTCCTTATGTCTATTTGGAAGATCTGAGTACTTGTATCTGCACTCTTGGCTTTGAATGATGAGTTTTCTTTTGTCTTCTTTACAAGGGGAAATGCCCATTGTTAACTCTTACTGACCAATCTAAAAAGATGTTGAATCATTTGGCATTACTATTAATATTAATATTTTTTTGATGCAAGTGTTCCTTTTTGTCTATTTTTCTCTCCTTTCACAAGCACACGATACATGTATTGCATTAACTTTGTCAAAAAAGGCTTAATTTAATTGTACAACTTGTACACATGGAAAGTCTCTTTCCTCGCAAAATATAAGATCATTTGTGACTAATAAGCATGCATAACCTTACTTCTAATTGCTTCTAAATCTAAACTTGTGCTTCTCTATTGTATTCTAATCATGTTCTACCATTTTTAATCCACTTTCAAATGTATCCAAATCTTTTATTTTACAATTTTTGTTTCCTCATTATAATTTGTAAATTGCTTAATCCTATTTCATAACTTCTATTTTTAAATATCTATGTTCAATCTATAATCAATCCCGATTTTTTTATATTTACTTTGAAAGTATATATTCAATTACACAACTCATTTAATTTAAGATTAACTCAAAACATAATTTTATATTTTTATTGTACTTATGTCACTACAATCCAAAGGAAAAAGTGTGAAAAGCAACAAGGACATCATGTAGAGGCAAACAGAGTACCTAGTTCATGCCTTTTATAAACGACAACTTGAAAACTACCACAATTGACAAACTATACAGACAACATGATGGAATTTGCATCAAGCTAAGAAAGTCTATATCAACCAAGAAAATGGTGGTCTCTGAGTTTTTCTCCATAACTACCTCATGGTTTTACAGGGCCAACTAGCTTGTCATATTAAATCTTGCTTTTAAGACAAAGCTTATGTATAAGATTTTTTGATTTCTGGATTTTTGATTGTGTTTAAGTTTTTTCATCAACGTTTCGGATCACACTCAGTGATCCATCAACCAGCGTGTCAGATTAAATCTTGCTCTTTATCATCCTGATGATGGATCACTGAGTGTGATCCGAAACATTGATGAAAAAACTTAAACACAATAAAAAATCTAGAAATCACAAAATCTTAAACATGATAGATTGTGGAAATCTCATAGCATTAACAAAGCTTATGTAGCTGGGCCAACTAGAGCGCCCTAAATGGAGGATCAAAATTGGAGCTTTGAGCCTTTAATAAGACACATCTTAATCATAACTATAAACAAATTTAGAATCTTAACTATAAATTTTCTTGTATCTGGCCTCTCATTAAATATTGTACATGAACTGACCTGGTTTAATCAGATCCCTGAATAAAAGCAAATACTTATCATTACATGGCACTTTTTAATCAAGAACGTATACATTCCTCCCTAGCTCTCCACTGAACATTTGTGCTATTCAATCCACTGGATTGAAAGGAGGTCCAATCTTCAAGAACTTCTGTGAGATCATGAACCTTGGCCTTCAATCCCTTACAACAATTTGCATGCATGGTGCAC
This sequence comes from Sequoia sempervirens, assembly GCA_007258455.2. Taxonomy (NCBI): domain Eukaryota; kingdom Viridiplantae; phylum Streptophyta; class Pinopsida; order Cupressales; family Cupressaceae; genus Sequoia; species Sequoia sempervirens. The sequence continues at coordinate 137,749,833 of VDFB02373365.1, forward strand.
ACCACACTTAGATCTGTGCCAGATTCACAAAACCCACTAAAATACTTTGTGTCCAGGAAGCGTGCTCTCAGACCTATTCTTGTAATGTTCTCGGAAGTCTTAATGTCATTCCACACATCTTGGTCATTCAGGGAAGGCCTAGTCTCTGTAGCATTGTTCCACATCTCCATCATCTCAAGAGTCCTATTGTTCGAACGGAAAAACATGAATCCTGTATTCTCCCAATTTCTCAGATCATATGGGTCGTCGAAATATCTATCGGTTGACATTTCAAAATCTGCATCCGTTGAAAATCTCTGAAATGGGTTTCTAAGCCACAGTATATCTGAATCCTGTGCAAAACCAGTGCTTTATGAAGCTAATTATAAAACTCAAATTGCTAAAGCCCAAATACAAATCAATATATCTGATGATAAAAAACAGAAGCAGAAAAACTCACGGAGAAAAGAAAATGGTAGCCTCTGCGTAGCACATTGGTTAGCAAGAGAATTTTAGAGCGCGTCATCTTCAAGTAATCCTCTGTCATGTAGAAGCTCTCCCCTGAGAAATCAACTCCTGGAGTCTTCAAACGATAGCAATGAGGATGGATTTGGGTGCAAGCGTTGAAAGCCTTTTCATCGTGGGCAACCAACAGAAGATTATTTAGCAGTTCGTGTGTTCCTTCCCCAATTTCAAAGCTCTTCATAAACAAGTCAAAAATGCCGCCAGGCTCCATCCACGCTGCGTTCACTGTGGTTATAATCACCGTCCTGTTGGGCATGGAAGCGCCGGCCAGAGCCAATGTCAGTTCGTCCTGTTCAATCAAATTCCACAACATCAATAAGCAAGTCACTACAATTCATTCTTCAGTACATTGCTTGTGTTCCAAATTTGAGCTCGGATTACAACATACCGAGGGGTGATTCTTCGGCTTTCCTTGAAATTGGAAGACATTGGAGATGGCCGGTTGGAAAAGTGGCTTATTGGAGATCAGTACAAGGAAAAGCAAAACACAGCAGACCACACCCATGATCTTCTCTCTCTTGCTTAGATCCATTTCAGCCATGACTCGGGACATCCTCAGAGCTGTACTTGACCAGCCAAACCGGGACTTGCTGACGGTGAGACGAGTGATGTTGAACGAGCCCAATTAACTTTTGGTCGTTAGACGGGTGGAAGAGAATGGGTCTCAGGAATCTCTGGAAACGATTTGGTTGACATTGCATTGGGATGACGAAGGATTTTTGATAATTGCGGGCTTCCAGGAAGGCGGAGAAGCACGCATTAAACCAAATGAAGAGTATATACGTGCGTAACGTGGCTTGCAAAGAACGGGCAATAGAAATTGCCGAGGATTCAGTTGTACACATGGTTTTAGTTTGACCAATTCGTATTTTATAATAAAATAATATTATTAAATAGTTAGAGTTTTGTAATTTATGATAAATATTAGGTACTGTTTTACAAAGTCATGTACACCTTTTACTAAATTAATTAATTAATTAATACAATATATCTAATAATATTTCATATTAGTAATTAAAGTGTTTATATTTTAATAAAAATATGTAATATTATTTTTTATAATTGATGATATTGACACTTTTCATAAAAATAAAATTAAGGAAGTTGATTCATTGATTTCATTTCTTATTAATTAATAATATATGTAAAAATATAATTTTTTTTTATTGATTTGAGTTTAATTGAGGAAGTTGTATTCTTTCCAAATATAAATTTGATATATATTTAACTTTTTTATAAAAATAAAATTAAGGAAGTTGATTAATTGACTTAATTTTATATTAATTAATAATATATGTAAAAGTATACTCTTTTTTTTTGATTGATTTGAGTTTAATTGAGGAAGTTGTTTTCTTCTCAAATATAAATTTGATATATGTTATTAATTAGTTATATATTTAACAACTGTTTAATTAATAATTATGTAACACCCCACCATGCAACCCTAGAGGAAGTTGCAATTAACTACTCAAACGCACAATTTTTTTTGTTTGTTTAAGAACAATTAACATGCAAGTTCACTACCCATTGCAAAAACCTCTAAGGTTACGAGACTAAGATTACTTTAAAACCCAAACAAGATACATGAATTGAAACCATAACATTTAATTACTTAACAAATTAAGAAACACATACATTCCATACATGCTAAATTACATCAAAGAATAAGAGATACCACATAATTTCAAATAACAATAAGATTACAACTCATTCCCCGAATGAGGTAAATCCAAAAAGCATGATTATAAATTACATCTTCCACCTCGATAATAAATGAGGGGTAATTAATTACAAGATTCAACTAAAATGAAATAAGCATGAAATGAAACTGGATCCCACGAGCTCTCCAACTGGAAATCTCGTCCACATGAACAAGAAGAAAACCCAATGGAGTAAGGTGCACATTCCACCCAACCAAGTGATACCTGAAGGCTCACCCCCCATGCTAGGAGATAGTAACAAGGATTTCCAGACAAGACCATCTACCTCTAGACACATGCTAAAACATAATTGAACTGAATCGAATACAAACACATCACTTAACACAATGGTTACAATGGTTCCAGATACCAATGAGCCACTACACAGTACAACAAAACTGACTTCTAATTGTCATAGAGGGAGTCTCACACATCATTTGCTATGAGTTACCCTGGCTCAACCTTCCTAGGCTACCGGACCCCCATTCTGGGTTACCTTGGCTTGCCTCTACCAGCTGTTGGACCCCCATACAAATTGTGCTTCTCATCTAATCTCAAGCCTTAATAAACGTATGAGTCATGAGAGAGGCATTCATTATCTTAATTAGTCTGAAAGTTTTTCATTAATTATTTTTTAAGTTATCACTTACTTAAACCCTAAGTGAGTTACCCTGGCACTCCTCTGTGTGCCAGACCCCCACAAAGAGCCACTCCCCTATGGACAACACTTGGAACAAAACCAGAATTCCATGGTAGAAAAGATGCACAAAACTGAAACAAATATCAACCTTAAGACATAAGGTCACACAACTCGTTCGTAGCAACCGGGTACCCATACCATAACACATATCCCATTCATGGTAACCAAGTATCTAACTGGATACATTACAACACACTACCCAAGGCAATTCAAAGGTTGACTAACACATTACGACAACCCACACAATTAAATGAAAACCCCATATGGAAGACTTAACATAAATAATTAATTCCCTTTGCCCAACATCAAGAATGAGAGAAATCACATAATGAAAGGACAATTTTGACAATTTATTAATCTACTTAGGATTTCCTAAATCCAAGCAAAGCACTGACATAACGCATGTAATCAATTAAAATAATTAACATCATTTGCAATAAGAAGCTTAAACTAACTATTTTATTTTAACTTCCCCGATTACAATGAATGTTAAAATCCATTTCCTAATAACATCATTCTTTTATGAAATTAATCTTTGCATCAATAATAAAATCATTATAGAAAAACTATAATTAAATATAATAAAAACATATATATGTAACTATATATTTACATAATATATAATTATATTTATATTTTAAAAATATATTTAAAAAAAAACTATTTAAATTTCCATTCTCAATTATTTTCCAAAATTTAATTAAAACCAAATATTTGAAGATACATAATATATACATTATATATATAATATATTAATATTATATATATGCATATATTATATATATAAATATATATATATATATAAATATATATATATATATATATAAATATATATATATATATATATATAAATATATATATATATATATATAATATATATTTATTATATATATATTATATATATATTATATATAATAAATATATATTATATATATAATATATAAATTATATATATTTAAAAAAAAAATATTAAAATAGCCTATGGTGCACCCATCAAGGCAGTGGCAGCGCTTCCCACACATAGTGTGGGGAGCTAGCTCCCTCCACTGGAGGTGTGGCTGTGGCAACCATGACCTCTTCCCCCCCACTCTCTAATACAAAAAATCAATTTTATTTAAACATATTTAAAAAAAAAAATAGAGCACAACAAAAAAATCCTCTAGAACATGATTTTTGTGCCAAAATTTTAATAGGAAACAATTTTTTAAAAAAAAAACCAGGACAATATGCAAAATATATATATATATATATAGGTATATATATATATATATATATATATATATATATATATATATATATATATATATATAAAACCATAAAATCTCTATTTTACAATCAAATTGAACCAATTTTCTATAGAAAATTTACAATAAAACTAATTTTCAAACATAGTTTCCTGATTTCAATTTCTAATTTGATATGAAATATTTCAACTCCAAAACAGAGGTTTTTCTAATTTCATTTTGTTCCTTTTCAAAATTTCTATTGTTAAACTTGAAATTTTATGTTGAAAGTTTTTGTTTTTCTACAAACATCTAAATTTCTTCCATGATTCAACAAGGTTTTCATATATGTTTGCAACAAGTTTTCAAAACTAAAAAATTATATTTTCAAAACAATAAAGAAGAAGAAGAAGAACCTGTTTGAAGCTTGAAGAAGAAATTTGGTGTTGAGCTGCAATTTCCAATTTTCCAAAATCTTTCCAAACCTTCACTCCAATCCAAAGTGCATCAACAACAAGAGAAAATCCTTCCTTCCTTCTTCACAGCCAATTTCTTTCCAAGAATGAAAAATCTCCCTATTTTTTCCCCAAATTTGGTCAATATACCCTAAAACAGCCCACAACCACCATAGTTATTTCCTTCTATGAATTTTGAGATAATTTGCTTTTTTGAAAATTTAAAACTAAAATTTCTTTTCAACAAATTTAAAACTTTTTAAAAATAAAATAAAATAAAATATCTTTTCCAAAAAGACTTTAAAACTTTTAATAATTTCATTTCAAAAGAATTTACAACTTTTAAAATTTTCTTTTCAAAATAATTTTACACTTTTAATTTCATGCACTTTTCAAAACCACATGAACCATTTAATTTATTTACTCTACAAATAAGTTTAAATTAATCAATTCAACACAATTAATTTAATTAATCAATGAAATAAATCTAATCCAATATTAGATCATTTTATTAATTAAATTAAATTAATTAAGAAATTAAATAACATTTCTAGCATTATAACTAGATTTATTTAATAAACAACTTAAATACACAAAGCCATTTATTTACCTTTTCCAACTTACAATTAAATAAAATCAAGGAGAGATGAACAACAAAGAAGCAACTTAACCCGACTAAAACCCGACGACACACTATGACTAGGGTGATGACTTGGCACGAAAAACCTAGCTACTATCTCCCAATCAAATACCGTTGGCTAATGGACATGCTCAACCCTGTGAAACCAGGTGGAGTCGATGTCCTGTACCTATCAACCTGTGAACATAGAGTATATCAAACATGCATATATATAATATGATAAAATACACCGTGAAGAGGAAATCTTAGAATCGTAGGGCGCTCACAAGCAAGTGGTGCAATCTCGTCCCCTTCACCAATACAGTATTATTGACTGACGAATCTAACATCAATAATATAATCAAAAGCATAAAACATCATTAGTTCGAACATCTGTTAAGCTAATCCAAAGCATGCCATAATGATAACATCAGAGTAAAATACCATCACATCAAAATATAACATTCACATCACTTTACAATTTGCGATCAAATAGTAACCAAGTTCCATAGTCAAAGTATTAATAGAACAAAGCATGACAAATAAAAACACCGTCCGATCAAAAGAGACAAAAAGTGGAGGGGTGCTACAAATTAATTCAAGAGTTGTTTTCTTTTGAAATCTAAATTTGATATGCATGATTAATTTTAAAGGAAATTGTTTATTAATATCTTATACATTATACATTATTATTAATAATTATTCATAATGACATCAAGATTCATGATATGGTGGTATTAATATTTTTGAAGTTGATGTTTATTTAAAAACCAAAAATTATAAAACAAGTCTTACGATAAATAAAACAATTCTTTAGTAAATAACAATTGCTTGTAAAAAATGGCACATCAGAAGTGGCAATCAAGCAAGATTCTGGGAGGATAAATGGCTCTTTAAAGAACCCCTTATTAATATTGAAAGATTTAATAGATGGGCAGAGCAATGTAAAACAACTTTTGGGGAACTTGTCAAAGATTACTAGTATGAAGGAGTCTGGGTGAACTTATGCATAATTAGTTAGGAATTGGCTCAACTTCAATCCTCCTTAATGGCTGTTAGTTTGGGACAGACTCAGCAGGATGATACTCTTGTCTAGATGGATAACCCTTTGGGTGATTACTCTGTCTCTTCAGCTGTCTCTTTGCTGTCCCTTTCTCAAGCCCCCCCTCCCTTTTGGACCAAAGCTTGGATTAAACATTTGACTCCCAAAGTCAATATTTTCTTTTGGATCATGCTTCAGAATAAGGTTCTCATGGTGGACAATCTCTATAAACGAGGATTTCAAATCCCCAATAGATGCTATCTCTGTAAGAGTGAGGCGGAGTCAGCCAACCACTTGTTTCTCCATTGTCCGTTTGTTTCCTTAATCTGGGAAAAATTATTAGCTTTTTGGAATATCTCTTGGGTGTTCCCCCAGACTATTGAAGAGTTCTTTTTACAATGGAAAACCCCTTCTCAAAATCCCTTCATTCGAAGGTTATGGGATTTCTTATTCCCTTTTGTTGCTTGGGGAGTGTGGAAAGAACATAATAATAGACTCTTCAAGGATAAGGAGATGTTGGAGAATAATGTCTTTGAGAAATTTTTTAGGCTTATAAAGGAAAAATTTAACGTGATTCCTCAAAAAGCTCTTAACCTGGAAGCGGTGGTGTGCACTCCCTATGATTTAAGGATAGCTAAAGATTGGAGTATTAAAGTGGATATCTCATCTACTTCCAAGCCAACTAAGAAAAGTAGGGAGGGTGTTTGCTGGACCTTTCCGCCAAACGGTTGGAACAAATACAACTTTGATGGAGCTGCGAAGGGCAACTTGGGTATGGTTGGAAGTGGAGGTGTGCTAAGGGATTCAAATGGTAACTTCATGGCTGCTGTGGCTATATCCCTAGGCCACCAAACCAACCATGTGGTGGAGGTTATAGGATCCTTTCAAGTTCTAAAGTTAGCTCATAATTTAAATAAAAAAAATTATGGCTAGAAGGGGATTCTAAAAATATTATTGATTGTCTCTTAGGAAGGACCCCACCATCTTGGTCGATAAAGAATTGGATAGAAGAAGCAAATTCTATTCTTGAAAAGTTTGAAAAAGTTAAAGTCTCACACGTCTATAAGGAAGCTAATAGTGTGGTAGACTACTTTGCGAATGAAGGGGGACCAGAAAGCAAGGATTGACTATGTGGAAGAGTTGTAGGGACTTGAGAACTGAAGTTAGGGCTTTACTAGATTATGATGTGATGCATGGGAAAGAGGCAAATACATTTAATGATTAAAGAGAAAGGGGCCAGGTACATCGAAATCAAGAGATTTTATGGGACCGCGTCATGTTACTTAGAAGAGAAGAAAAAGCGGCACGCTTTGTGGGTGCATTGGAATAGCTGCATAATTCTGCAACAAGTTCTCAGTGCTAGCAGAGTCTGCAGTAAGGAGCAAACGGATATGGGGGGGATAGGAAAAGAGTTGAACCTAAAAGCTATGAGGTGCACACTAGGAATGACAAGGTTTGGGAGTAGATTGAAAAAGGTGGGCTGGTCCCATACCTAGAAAAACTTCATGGGCCCGATTCCATGGCCATGGACTACTTTGAGAAGAACTGGAACAATGGAGAAATAATTCTCTTTGGAAGAAAGATGAAGCTGGATGAGCAAATAATAGGGGAGATTATTAGGATGTCCACTGAGGGAGTGAAGTTTTATCGTGACATAAGGTTTTCTGAAGAGGCAGTCATCAGATTTCCTAAGAAGGACAAGGAGAAATTGAAATTGGTTAAAATTTCCAATAGCTACTTCGAAATTGACACCATCAAGGCGCTGTGGAGAAAGGTACTGTGGGTTATCATGGAGTATATCACTTTGGATGGGAGATTTACCAGAGTGTATGGACATCATTTTGCCATTCTGAACCACTTCCGCAATAAGGTACAAATTTCTCTACCTCACTACTTGCTTTGTTCTTTGAGTAATAGCCTTGAGGACCATAAGAAAAACCCTAGGAGATACCCTATTCTCCATCCTGGTCTTATTAGGTTAATATATGAGCACTATCAAAGCATGCCGAATTTATCTAAACCTATTGCCTCCTCGACTTCTGAGGACTATGACATAGATAGTGGGGGTCTAGAGATTCAACCTAACCAAGAGAGAATTGTTGAATCCCACTCGTCCTCTGAGATGTCTGGTAAGAAAACCCAGTCTAAAAAACCCCAGCCTGCCAAAGTTAACACTGAGACCTACCCCGACTGCTCTGTCCCCTTAAAGAATCCTGTTCTTAAGGGCTCCCCTGCCAACAAGTTGGTTTCCTACTCTGCAGACTCCTTGGAAAATAAAGCCGAGAACCCTGAAGTTAGTAGAAATTATGTGCCCTCCCCACCTGCCTCTTTCAGATTTGAAGGTACCATATTTCATAGCTCTCCCAACTCGGGTGATGTTAACCTAATTTTAGACCGGGTTCAGTCTGGTGACATTCTGGCCTCTGCTGGAAACAACATCACTGACATTTTCAGGGTCTTGAAGTGGGCCTATCAAGAAATTAATGATCTTAATTAGAGAAATAGGGCTTTGTATAGTAAATCAGAGGAGTTGGAACTGAAGCTAGCCGCTCTCAGCAACGAAGAAGGGAAATGAAAAAAGAACAGTATGGGGAAGACAAGAGGTGATATTAAGGATAAGTACAAATCTCTGGAAGAGGAAATGGTTAAAATAAAAAATAACTTGAAAAGAGTTGTGGAACAAAACCATAAAATGGCTAGGCACAATGCCATTATTATCAATGCTATGTCTAAAAAGTTAGAAAAAATGCAACAGGGTTCGCTGGTTGTAGATTTGGAAGAGAACAAGGAAATCAAGAACGAGGACCAAGGCATTTCGAAAAGGACCTGTGCCAATCTTAAAAGAAAAGTGCCTCCCACTACACAATTGGTCCAAATATTAAAGAGGGGGGTTTAGGATATGAACGAGCTAGAAGCTGAGACTGCTGATTTATTAAAGACACAAATTTAGCTGCTGTTGGATTTTTGCTTAGTTTTTTGTTTTGTTGCCTTCGCTAGCCTTTTTGATTGCTGCGGTCTTTTATTGTTGTTATTCTTTCAGCCTGTCCGACTTTGGTGTCTTTTATGATGCTTTCTTTATTTTGTAAACTTCGTGGTTTCAGGTCCCTGTAAAACCCATTTTTTCCTCTTTCAAAAACAATTGCTTGTAAAAAATATTAATTAAATAAAATAATTTAAGATTGATTTTGAGCTTTTCGAGATAGATATATTTAATATATCTATACTAGTATAGTATATTAGTAGAAACATGATATTTTTATAGTGATAAATCATAGATAGAAAAATAGACCGGTTATCCTTCTCAAGACGCTTATTTTCATCATTTTTTCTCAGTGCAATAGGCGCCTCGATAATGATAACTCTCGACGTATTTTATATATATTAATATTTAATATATGTATGCTAGTATATCTATACTAGTATAGTATATTAGTAGAAACAAGATATTTTTATAGTGATAAATCATAGATAGCAAAATAGAAATGATCACAAAATAGATACAAAAAAAAAATCACACCCAATAGATCCATGCATAAATCACAAATCATATAAGACTCAATTCAAGAGGAATTAACTAGAAAATTCCCCTTTCAATTAAAGCTCTCCACTAGAAATCTTATCTAGCTTTTCAACGATCTTCCTTGATCTTCTTTGAGTTCACACTTTTTTGTGATATTCCTTATCTTCTTTGAGTCCAAACTTTACTCCCTTTCATCATGCTCTTTCTATTTCAACAAATCTTACATATTTTTAAGTTATCATAGTTGCATTTACCAACTCCCAAACAACTAAGAGATAATTACAAATTGTTATATTACCAAATACAAGTGACAACAAATGTCAATTCAATTTCGCATTAATAATTAAGTAAATAATTCTAATATTATAATATTGTATGGTGTATGCCAGTTATCTCGACATTCTTCTTATTTTTTTATACCTTGGAATAAAAAAGTGAAAACTAAAAGAATATATCAAGCTCTAGAAGAGAAAAGGTCCTCTCTTTGCACCAATTGGACTTCTATGTGCTTGGTGATTAAGTGAAGGAATCTACAATGCTTATTGAGTGTCAACCTTATGTTTATGACCAATAAATATTTTATAGTAAAACCATAGTATTAAATATTTATTATTTTTTAATTTATAATAAATATGAGCATTTTACAAAGTCAATGTTTATTTATGACTTAGCAAAATAATGAATTAATTAATGCAATATATTTTATAATATTTCATATTAGTCCATGCCTTAATGAACTTGATTGATTGGTTTAATTTATTTTCATTTATTATTAATAACATATATAATTTTTTTGATTAATGCGAGTTTAATGAAGGAAATTGTTTTCTTTCCAAGTTTAAATTTAATATATATTTTTAAATGGAATATATTTAATTTAGCTATTTAAAAGCTACTTTCTTTTGAAGTCAAAATTTGATATGTATTTATTAATTGTTAAAAAAAATGTTTACTAATATTTTATATTTTATATGATTAATTAATAATTACATAACAACATCATGTATTGTGTTATGATGATTATTTTTCTTTTAGGGTTGATATTTATTTAAATAATTAAAATTATAAAATAGGTCTTAAATAAATAACATAACTTTTAGCAAAAATACATAAAATATTCCTTTGGTTGGGAGTGTAAGAGAAAATAAGGATTGCTAAATAGTTAGTTGGGACAAGGTTTCTACTCTAAAAACTAATCATGGAATTGGCCTAAGGAAAAATCAAATAATTAACAAGTATTTATTAGGCAAGATTACTTGGAGTTTCATTAAAAATAATAATTTGACAATTGATCATGCATCATAAAAGAAAAATAGGGGGTTGGGGTGGGGGAGATGTCATCTCTTTCATTATAAGTGAAGAAATTCCTAAGGGTTTAGTTATTTGGAGAAATATTATAAAATCTACAAGCCTCTTGTAGGAAGATAGTACTCAGAGAATTGGTAATTGATTTAAAGATTAATTTTGAAAATATTGTTGGTTGGTTTAGTAATCTTTGGAATTTAATCAAGGACTCCCCTTACCAACCTTTTTGGTCTCTTGGTTTTCTATTATATAGTTGGTCAAGGTTTCTTAATTCATAAAAAAAAAATTCTTCACTATTTACAAGTGAATGGAAGATTATTCAAGATAGCTATTGAATTGCAAGTTAGACTGCTCTCTTATCAAATTCCAAGTTGAGTTTTATTGGGATTGAACAGTAGAGGAAATGAGATTCTTCTTACACTTTATTATTAGATATCCTTATTGCTAACACATTTTGGAAATCTATTTGGAATAAGTAAACTTATTCCTAATATTACCAATCTTCCCTCTTCTAATACCTATGTTCTTAAAAATGGGAAACTTAAAATTATCATCTAATGGGTGCTTTGGGAAGGCTATTTTTAATTAACCTAGTGTTAATTGTTGGTGTTTCAATTTTAATTTGAAAATTTTGTTCCTTTAGGATCAGACAAAACAAGTTATAACTACTTTGTGGGAGAAAAAAATATTTTGCTAAAAGATAAAACAATTGCATATGTCATTGAAGAAGATACTTGTTGATCCTATAATGATGAAAAAGGAAAGGTGAAAGTATAATTATTTCACTGAGTTCTTCTACCACCTTCTAAAATTTTAAACCTTCAAAAATATCCAAGGAAGATGCTGACTAGATCAAAAAAAACTTGAAAGAGTTCCACTTTTGCAAAAAGGAAAAAAGAAGTGTAGGAGATATTCATTCAATGTACTTCTCTATGCATGAGCTATACTCCTCTTCAGAAGGCCATTGGAAACTAAAAATATTTTAGACCCTACTATTGTGGCTATTGTAGATGGCATCCGTAATTTCCCTTGTCTCTTTTGCAAAATTATCCAGATTAGTCTCTAACTTAAATAAGTCATCAATTTCAAATTGTTCAAAAGAGCTAAATCTGGTTTTCCATCTTTGTAGATATGTGATGACAAAGAGGGAATTATGCTTGCAAATTCAACTTTCCATATGTCTAAAGATTTGATGACCCTTGAATTGTCCATAATCTTTGGCATTATTCCTTGCTCCATACCTTCAAACATTTTGAACTTATATTTAAATTGCATATCCAATTTTGTTTAAAAGGTAGAGACTTCTCCCAATAAATCAATTTGCTAACTTATTTGTAATAAATTTCTATGAGCATCTCCATCAAAAGATATCATCTTAATGATCTCTTTTATTGAAGTGGCTCTCAAAATCTACTTATTTAAAATTTCTTGGAAACTACTCTAAAGTTGCATATGCTTAACATATGCCTTTTGAAGCCCATCAAAATAACTCCAAACACCTTCAATTCTATGTAATACACAAGAGAGCTTATGAACTAGAAGATCATCAATGATTTCAGTTTCAACACTCTTTTTCCTCTTCCTTTGCTTTCTTCTCACTTTTTTAACTCTACTTTAGCTACTCCAACTCCTTTATTTTGAGAGACAAAGTCTCTCTGTATTATGTTGAAAACTCTATTGATGTAGATATAGGGGAGGAGGAGTAGCAACCTGAGGCTGTGGGAGCTGAGCTACCACTTTATTATATTCATCTTGTTGTTTTACATGTATATCATGCAACTTTTCATACTCCGCTTCTTGCCGCTTAGTAGTTACTACACTAAACATGACTTTATACACAACCAAAGATGTTTCCTATGGAGCCGATGTGTTAGATGTCCTCTATATTATCACATTCCTATGATCTCCTAGACAAAATCAACAAATCTTGGTTTATTTGTGGTAGGTTCCATTTCCCATATGGTCAAGGTTTCCAAATTAGGATGGAAAACTAATCCAAAGTAAGCTTGTTCAACTTTCTCAGCTGATGTAAATGCATCTTCATCTTGATGCTTGATGGTATCTAGAGAAATTGCTGAGGCAATGCCCCACTTTGGTAGTAGGATCACTCCACTTTCTTTCACAATTATCCTTCCTTCTTTAGGAGTGATCCTTGAGGCATCATAATCCATTTCCTAGAGGACTTGTCTAGTAACCTCCTCATATTGTGAAGGATCCCCTCCTTCCTTTACCTTATTGATTTTTTCATTAAATTCATTTTGCTTGACCTTAATTATGAAATCTTTGAACTCCTTAGAATTTACAAATCTATCATCGTTTAGGAATTGGGTACAAGCTAGAATCCCGACATCATCTACAATTAGATCATCATCATAGAATTCCACTGCATGCCTATTCTTAGGTACTTGCTCATCTCCTTGATCAACATGGGGAGAAGGAAAATGTTGATCAACCTCTTCATCCCAAGGCATTTCCTCTGCAACATCCTCTCAATAGGATTATAATGTTTGCAAAGGGCCCCTTATAGGACATGGATTATTTATTATCCTTTTCTCTTCATATTGGACCATGAATGTCCATTTTTTCTTCCTCTCCTTTTCTTCATCATCTATTTGAAGATTCTTGATGAAACCATTTGAAGCATGAAATTGATGATAGAATTGAGATCTTCCCATTTCTAATTTTCTTTTGTTTATGTAACCCTCAGGATCATAGTTCCTGGTAGGGTCCACCTTCATTATGCAACTTTGCAACATTCTTGCAGGACATCTAACCCTTCCTTTGTAGTTACAATTAAGTGAGAGAATTACACCCCCCCTAGAATAAGTGACCCATTCTTAATCACTCTGAAATGAAACTTATCAGATTCATTGAGTTGCCACATTATCTTCATGAAATAAAGTCTATCTATTACAAAAATTTTGGGAGACAATATGGTTGGACAAGGGTGCCATATATTTTGAATATTGTGCAATTGGTATGCAAATAGCAATCTCACCAATTGTGGTCAATCTTCTTCTCAGGATCAAATTGTAGGGACCTAAGAAATTTGATAATTTTCTTTGAAATCTTTTCTTTATAATGAAGGACAATATTTTTCAAAACATCATGCACAATTTATTTTTCAAAGACCAAATAAACGGTAGAGGAGCAATGAGAATCCCAAATATAAGTCCATATTTAGACTAAAAACCTATTCCCTTCTTCATCACGTGTCTTCAAATTTAGGCATCCATTACATATCTTTGCCCCACTGTGAAGAATCATGTGTATTAATAGAGAATACCACTTGAAATATAGACCAACCTTTGGGTCTTTCAGGTTGGTTAGCTATTTGTACAACTATTCTGCAATGTAGTAGCATAGTCAAAGCTTTTGTTGACATCCTTGTGTTGGATGCCTACAACTAACATCATCATATATATGGGTATCTTGATTTTATAATCCTCCTGACCTGACAAATATATAGAAGAAAATAATTACATGCAAAAATATTTAAATAAAAATGTACCTCTTCGTGTACCCATTACATACCTAAGTGCGATTGCCAGTTTATATTTAATTATACAAATTTATTTGATTAACTTAAATCAATATTAAAAATATATTTTCTTTATTGATTGTTATATTCACTAGCACTTGCACCTAAAGGAGGTTCAAGGATTAGGCTAATAGAAAATTATATGTATGCGAATATGTTCTAGAGTAGTGGTTGGATCATACAATTAATAATAAGTGCTAAATAATTGAATGAAATAAACATAGACAAATCTAGATTTTTTCCAAAAAAAATTAGGTATTATTTAATTTTGAAATATTTGCATGCAAATTTAAAATATAATGAAGAGGAAAGTTACAATCAAATTGACAAAAAATACTGCAAATGGAACAATTGATAAATCAATCTTTATTAGACTTTTACATAAAAAGTGAGATTTTGGAAGCTTTTACCTGATAAACTATCTTTTAATTATAAACTATTCTAAGTTTGGGTATTCGTGTGTAGAAAAGTTTTCTACCAGAAATAGTTGCAATCGTAAAACACGTGTATAGCCTCTACCTAATAGCTACGAGATAACGGCCATTCCAATCTGATATGCAGATATTCTACGGAAGGAGTCTTTACCAGCATCTTTGAATTTCATGGAGATGTGGACGCCACCCTTAGATTTCTTCACGTTATGTCTAGAACACTATACTTGTAGATATGGTCAAAATTCAGCAAGCAGTTCCGTTTCAAACAGTTGTTCTTAAACATAATTTAGTTTAACAGTTTTAATTTTGGTTATCATAAATATGATAAGATATTTAACATTTTAATAAGGTGAGATACAGAACTCTGAATTGAATAGTGTTTAAGTAAAATGTTTTCGGAATATGTAAAATTGACTAAGAACAGAACAAAAGGAAAATCGAAAACAGAAAGAGGAAACTTTGGGTTGCGTAATGGCTTGAAGAGATGACAGGGAGAAATAATCAGTTGGCTATCTTGAACAAGCACGTTATTCAGAAGAGAATTGATTACAGCAGAGTTGGTAAGAAGATATCAGTTGAAATCGAGAAGTTGTGAGTCAATTCTCTTACTTACGCGGCACGGCAATGGCTCTTATACGTAACAGCTTATTGGTGGCTTTGGACTTTATTGTTGTTCATGTGATTTATTTGTTTTGGGAAGCACGAGAAGTTTGATATTTGAAAGAACTCCGAGGAGATCCTAGGTCGTGGCTGATATGGATCTAACCAAGAGAGACAAGATTTTGGGTGTCCTCTGCTGTGTTTTGTTGTTTCTTGTGCTGCTCTCCAACAACCCACTTTTCGAACCGGCCATCTCCAATGTCGTCAACAACAAATTTAGAGGAAAGCTGAAGAATCAAAATTTAGTAAGTCATAATCTGAGATCAAATTTCATTCTTTGAAACACAGGCAATGTTTTGATGAATGAATTACAGTGATTTGCATATTGATGTTGTGGGATTTGAATGAACAGGACGAGCTGACATTAGCTCTGGCCAGCGCTTCCATGCCCAACAAAACGGTGATAATAACCACAGTGAACGCAGCGTGGATGGAGTCAGGCGGCATTTTTGACTTGTTTCTGAAGAGCTTTGAAGTTGGGGAAGGAACACGACCACTGCTCAACAATCTGCTGGTGGTTGCCCACGATGAGAAGGCCTTCAATGCCTGCACACAAATCCATCCTCACTGCTATCGTTTGAAGACTGCAGGAGTTGATTTTTCAGGCGAGAGCGCCTTCATGTCGGAGGATTACTTGAAGATGACGCATTCTAAAATTCTGTTCCTCACCAATGTCCTACAGAAAGGCTACAGTTTTCTTTTTTCTGTAAGTTTTTTCTTCATCAACTCTATTCAGATGATATACTGATTTATGTGTCCATTAGCAATTTAAATATAAAGTTTTGTTTTTGCGCAGGATTCGGATATATTGTGGCTTAGAAATCCATTTCAAATATTTTCAAGGGATACAGATTTTGAAATGTCCTGCGATCGGTATTCCGGCAATCCACGTGATATGAGAAATCAGGAAAATACAGGATTCATGTTAGTCCGTTCAAACAATAAGACTATTGAGATGATGGAGGTGTGGCACAATTCCACAATAATGAGACCTCACATGCATGACCAGGATGTGTGGAATGCCATAAAGTTGTCCGAAAATATTACTAAAATAGGTCTGCGTGCACGCTTTCTTGATACCAAGTATTTCAGTGGATTTTGCCAATCTAGCAAAGATTTGAGTGTGGTGTGCACTATGCATGCAAACTGTTGTAGAGGATTGAAGGCCAAGATTCATGATTTGAGAGAAGCTCTTCAAGATTGGACCTCCTTTCAATCTAGTGGATTAAATGGGACAAATGTGTATTGGAGAACCAGAGAGGAATGCAGACGTTCTTGGCTAACAAAATGACACTACCCAGAAAATATTTGATTGTAAATTAAGCTATTCTATGCTATTCTTTTTAGTCCTTGTCTTTGACGAGGATTCTAATGTTTTCAAATGTCTTTTTTAGTCGATGGGCTAGATTTGAGCCTGGAAAACAAGTTTCAGTTGTCGCTTAATGGTAAACCAACTGTCATTTAATGGTAAAAGCCTCCAAAATATCAGATAAAAGCTACCAAAATCTCACTTATCACATCAAAGCCAAATAAATATTGATTTACAACTGGATGGGAACATTCTATTTCCATTTGGAGTGTTTTTTGTCAATTTGATGACAACTTTCATTTTTCATTTACATTGCTTTATACTTTAAATCTATATGCAAATATTTCATAATTAGATAATACTCAACTTCTTTAAGGAAAAAATCTTATATTTGTCTAAGTTTATTTCATTCCATTATTTAACACTTATTATTAATTGTTTAATCCAGCCACATGCAACTAGAATTTGCAGTACATCCTTGCACAAACACATACTCTCTAACATATTAACATACATATAGTTTTTTATCGTTGTAATCCTTGAACCTCATTTAGGTGCAAGTGCTCATAAATTATTTATCATGTCTTAAATTGTACAAAGGGAAAACAACTTTTTGTTTAATATTTATCATTAATTGTCATTTTTAATTTATATATTTTTTTGAATAATATCATAAATTTAAACTATTAGGGAAAACAATAGTCAATCATAAATTGCAAGCAAGAAAAATTAAACCTAGTGTCTAATGTTCTCAATCAGCTAGTTAGAAGTTGTGGACAAGGGACAAATTTAAGCAATGAAAATTTGAGGATGGACACCTTACGTTTACTCTACATGCTAAGGGAGATGGCATTTGAAAAAGGTTGTAAATGCCACATATAAGGATGCATGTGAGTGATACATATAAGATTGCATGACTTATTTAAGACAAATAATCTTTGTGTAGTGGTCTATTATGGCCAAAATCAAGGATCACTCTATATAATTTCACAAAATTTTTCTTTGGTTTGCTTCCTACTACAAAAATACTAGAAAAGAGAGATCAAAGACATTTGATTGCAATAGATTTTTTTTTAGTGTATTACAATAGTTATGCTAAGGTGGAAAAGACTACGAGGCTATCTACCAAATTACTCATGCATGGAAATTCCCAACTATTACTTTTGTATAGTTCTCACTATAAAACTTCTAACCACACAAAGGAAAATGATGCCAAAATTTATTCACAAACCCCTTAGGTACATGGTATCATATATTAAATTATGTAATGAATCACACATCCTCTTTTAAGTGGTAAAATTAATTATAGAGATTTATGAAAATCTAAGACAAGGCATCAAGAAAGACAAGAGCATTCAATGTATTACAAGCTTGTATACACATTCTAATTGGACTTTGACAAGAAAATTTGATCTTTCAAATGTTTGTTCATGTATGTAACTAGTGTTTAAACATGTCTAACTCTTAAATTTTATATGCATGAGATGCATTTTTAAAATATCAGCCACCAAATTATTTTCTACAGTAAATTTTGTATTATTCTTGTCATTCATATGATTTTGAGAAAATATGATTTTTCCTTATTTTTAATGTCTCAAACCACATACCAGTAGAGAAGAGAAAATCAAAGAGTTTCTAAAGAAATTTAAAGTCTATTATTACTCAAGAAATATAATTTGTTATGTTTCTTATGTTAAGTTTAAAGATTATTCAAATCATGATTTAAGGGTTGAATGTTATGTGTTTATTTTATTGGGCTCACATTGTCATGTTTCATATATATTAGGTTTATGTTCATGTTTCAATAGCTAAGTGTACTATCATGTCCTCTATTAAATCATCACTATTAAAAAGGCAAGAAAGCTAGCAATCATGCTTATTGCAAGATGTGTACATTATTAAATTTATGTTCAAGTCAAATTTACTTGTATATAATTAAATATGAATGCATTAAAGGATATTACATAATAGTAGAAAAAGACACATGAGTTGATCAAGGGAGAAAATGGTGTCATGGAGATATTCAAATCACTATAAGAACAAAACTCTATAGGAGTGAACTTGAGATAATAATACTTTAGATTTCATTTACTCTATTATGTCCATGAGAAATTGGGAATGCAAAATATTAGAAATTGATGGACATAGGTTAGTGAGCATATTTTTATGGAGTAGGAGTTTGAAATCCATAAGGTTCCCAGTGAAAACACAAGATAGTGTCTAAAGGAGGGCATCTAGATATGGTCCAATGATTTTATGTGGAAAATATAAGGAGACTCCAAGCTTTATGTTAGGTAAAGAATGACGTGAAAATAGTATTCGAATGGAATGTATATGGTAACTTGGTTCTATAAAAATTATGCATGTGAAACATATTTCTATTTGAATGCAAGAAATCAAAGAAAATGTAATCTACAAAATTTCTTAAATTTGTGAGAGATATTGTTATAATTTGAATGTGAACTATGTTAGTGAATGTGGGAAAAATTTAACATGTATATCTAAAATTAGGATAAATCCATAGCTAACTAGATTTCATAAAGTTTGATGGCTTCATACATTCAAGTTTCAACTTTGATGTTGAGTGTTTAGTGATTTTAGGTAAGAATAGCTTATTTTTCTTATTTCCTTTTGAAATAAGACCTATTTTTTAAATTAAAATTCATGGGGGAAAATGCATGATTACATCATTGAGGCATAATATAACCTAACCCCAACTTTCAAATTGGCAAGTGTGTCACCATATATGAAGGCATCGCCATTTAAAATATGAAACCCTAAATTCAAATATGGAAAAGTGTCACCCTAGACATATGCGTCACTATATATCATTTGGGTGTTGCAAATTGAAGTTTGGGTGTCGCCATATAGCGACACCCCCAAATTCTAAATTATAACACCTAATAAATGCATCAAAATTTCAAATTTCAAATCAGGTTTTGAATCACATACCGGTGGCCTTGCGCTTGGAAGCCGTTGGAACTCATGAACTCAATCAGACATGTGTTGGGGAAGCTCGCAGTGCACCATTTCGTCGAAGGATCAGAGCTCAAATTGCAAGAATTCCTTAAGTGAGAATGCACAAATGAATTGAAAATGACCCCTCTTAGCCTATTTAAGCTAGAAAATTAGGGTTTTTTGCCCTAATTTAACCTTAATAGTGGGGTTTATTATCATTTTCACCAATTTTTCCAATTGGGACCTAATTTTGCATCTTTTTTGTGTTTTTGGCATTATTCTTGCATCCTAGAACCTAACTGGAACCTTGAGGCAATTTTTGAACCTTAATCGAGAAATCAACCTAAAATTCAAAATTTCCAGCTAATTTCTTGAGGGGCAGGGAGTCAGTTTTACCCTTTTGTTGGGGCATCTAAAAAAAATATGATTTGTTTTTTTGATTTAGGCAGCATTTTGATATAAAAAGCGTTGTTCTTTGAACCCCAGCAGCAGGTACCTCGCTTCAAAGAGGGCCAAAATGTAGAAACTGAAAAATGTCCTAATTGATGTCATACACTCGAATAAGATTTATTAACATCATTTCCTCTTTATCTATCCTCTTTTCACTTAATTGATTCAATTAGCCTAGCTAATTAATTAATTGCATCATTTTCATCTATTGGCCTAATTAATTAAATTGGGTTAATTCATCTCTTTTCCCACTAACACTTCATCTCATTAAATTAAATAAATCAAAATATTTAATTTAATCTCCTAAGTCATCTTATTTAATTAACCCTAAGTTATTTAATTAAATATCATTTCACCCCTCCCCTATTTATTAAATCATCTAATTATATAAATATCTCTTAAATATTCTAATTCCCTAATTGCATAAATTAAACCTTGTTTAATTAGCAATTAAACTAATTTTCCTCTAATCAAAGGGAATATTCCCATGGAATATTCTTTATCCTTTTTACAAAATTAAAACTTTGTTTTAATTTGTAAAATACCTTTTTTTTCCTCACCCTAAAGGAATATTCTAAGGAATATTCCCTCTCCTCCAATCAACTCACTTAGCTTCAAAAGCAAGCTAAACCCTTCAACCTCTTTAGCAAGTTACCTTTGACCTTTGTGAGCAGGTCACAAGTGTGTTTGTTTGAGGTAATTGTGAGCCTTTGATTAACTTTCATCATGCATTCTCATCCATTGATGAGAATATCCATGATCCATTCCTCTCATCCTCTTCATCTTGAATTGTTGATTGAGTTTTTTAATCTCAACCATCCATTCCTCATCCGCTCTCTTATAAATAGATCACTATTTGGAGACAAATGGATCCATCTTTTATTGCAAACTTATGTTGTTAAATTTACTCACATATTTGCTTATCTTTTGCTCACTTTTTCAGCTTATTTTTAGTTTATTTTAGTTGCATACTAGCTTCAAGCTTTCATTAATGACTTTCATGCATCCATCCTAGTTTGTAAATAAATTAGGTGTTTCATCTTTTAGCTCATTTTTAGCTTAAATTAGCTTGGAAATTGCATAATTAGATCATTAATAGCATAAAATCATGGTAACTTAGCTTGCGTCATGTTCATTTTTACATAATTTAGGTTTTTCATACACCAAACACCATGGTTTCATCGATTCTCTTCCGTATAATTGATTGAGACAAGCTCACTATCATGGGATTGGGAAAGGGTTGTCGGGCCACATCAAAGCAACACCAATTACACAACAAGATAAATTTTGAATGGATTAGAGTAGATTTTTTAGTATCTTTCATATTTTAGTATGTTAGGTTTTTGATAAAATGTTTGGTTTTAATCTTGTTTGACCAATCTTGTTGAGATTCGAGTATTGGTGGCTCCGTTATGCTTCGATTCTTCATGGATCAAGCGTAATTCAGCCAATATCAACAATCCTCGCATAAACAACTTCCTACCTAGGTTCATTTTCTGAGCCTCCCTTTGGAGTTCTAGGATGAAGAAATTATTGCGGGAGTGGCCAACTCCTTTGGCAACTTCCTTTCTTTGGATTATGGCACCAAAGAATGGTCCAAGCTGGTGTTTTCTTTCTTTTGTGTGAGTATTGAACCAAATAAGGTTCCCTTGACCTTGATTATTCTAGAATCTAGGTTTGGTAAGTGGTCCCAAATTATTGAATATGAAAACTCAACTCTTTTTGTCAAAATTGTTCTTCTATTGGCCATATTTGCAATACTTTCCCCAAGGGTTTTTTCAAGTCCCTTGTGGGTAAATAAAAGGTTGTGGCCTCCCCATCCTTTGATCTTAGTGCAAGGGGATTAGTTCTAGCACCAACGTCATCCATTTTGACTCCTCTGCTTACCCCTATGGTTCCTATTCCCCTGTCTTGTGAAATTCCTCTTCCTAGCTTGCTAGCCTCTCGCCCTCCTTTGGCTCCTATTCTTTCTAATCCCGTTCTCTCTTCCTAGCTTCTACTGTCCCCACTCTTCTCTCCTAAAGTTGACCAGTGGTTGTCCCTAGATTCCTCAAAGTTCTATTTAGAGGTTTCTACTTTAAACTTGTTGCCTTTGCTGAGTGTTGATGGCTCGCAGTTGGTGACTGATGTGATCCCTACTGAGGTTTCTTTGGTCATCCCTCATGTTATTCCCCCCTCTCCTACGAAGATAGGTCTTGTCAGTCCTTCTAAGTTTTTTAGCCCTTGGAAGTCGGCTGATGTGGGGACTATTGCTAAGGTAGGAAGGAAGCCTGGTAAAGTTACCATCTAGAAGAACACGACAAGATATATTGTGAATGGAAACCAGTCAACCCTAGGGAAGGTTGGATCTAGACGTAGTAAGAAATTTTGACCCTCTCTTGGAATATTCAAGGGCTTAATAGCCTTCATAAGAAGCACATTGTAAGGGATTTCATCAAAGAGTTCAATCTTGACATACTTCTCTTGTAAGAAACTAAAATGAATTCTACTAAGTTTGAAAAATTTGGTAAGTTCATCTGGCCTAATGCAATTGGGGTCTCTGGTGGGTTGGTCACAATGTGGAAACCATTTCTCAAAGGCTCCCTAATTGCTAAGGAATTTTTTGTCTTAATGTCAATTTCTCTCAAAGCTTCAACCTCCCTGAGTGGGTTTTATATAATGTCTATGCACCTACTAATGCGGTCCAATGGAGGAATTCCTGGTTCGACCTACTAGGATGCAAGAATAATTTTTTGCATAATAACTAGATGGTGATGGGGGATTTCAATAAACCTCTTTTCCCTCTGAGAAGCATGGGTTACTTTGGATTTTTTAGATAGTATACTAGACATTAACTCTTTTTTGTATGATGGGGGTTTGACTAATTTGGACCTCGAGTGTAGCTCTTTTACTTGGTCTAATAAACGTTCAAGGGACAATATCATCTAGGTTCACCTTGATCATTGTTTGGTTTCTGCTAACTAGGATACTTCTTCCCTTTCCTTGTCTTCTCTCCTTAGGATTGGTTTGGATCACACCTCGCTACTCCCGTGTTGGAATACTCCTCCCCCTAGGCTAAGAGGCCTTTTCAATTTGAATTAATGTGGACATACCACCCTCAATTCAGGGGTCTTAATCTCTCCACTTGGTGGAGTGGCCATGGATATGGCTTTGCTATGTACAATCTAGCCTTAAAACTCAAGAGCCTCAAAAGTAATATGAAGGAATGGAGTAGGAGCTATTTTGATAACATATTAAAAAAAAAGTCTCTCAAAGAACGACTCAAAGAGGTTCAAAAGGAGATGGATTTTGGCATCTCGAATGAGCTGGTTGCTAAAGAAAAGACCTTGTTGAGTGAACTTCATAATATTATTGAAAAAGAGGAGGTTTATTGGAAACAACAATTGAGGAACCAAAGGTTTTGTGAAGGGGATAAAAAATCTATATTCTTTCACATGATGGATTTGAGACACAGGAAGAGGAATACTATCTCCGAGTTTGTCCTTGATGATGGTTTCGTGCTGACTAATGAGGATGATTTGGCTCATGCTGGTGTTTCCTTCTTCCATAACCTTCTTAACCCGCATGGTCCAATAGAGTTTTAGGTGGGTGGCATTATTAATGTTATTCCTCCTTCTTTATCTTAGCATGAGGTTGGGTTTATGGAAAGATACGCTTTAGTTGAAGACATTCAGGAGGTTGTGTTCTCCCTTATCCCTTTTAAGGCTCCTAGGCCTAATGGCTATCCTCCTTTCTTCTTCTAGATGTTTTGGGACATCGTTGGGCATGATGTCACTACTGTGATGGTTGATTTTCTGTCTATTGGTAATATCCTTAAGGAATTCAATAATAATTTCATCTTTCTCATTCCCAAGCATTTAGGGGCCAAAAAATTATCTCAATTTAGGCCTATTAGCCATTGTAACATATTCTACAAAATCTACTCTCTGTTATCAGTCAATCACATTAAACCTCATTTGAACAAAATGATCCACCTGGCTCAAAAAGAATTTGTTCCAAGGAGGAAAATAACTAATTCTATTATGCTAGTGCATGAAACCCCCAACTCCATGGAAAAAATCAAAAAAGAAAGTATGGCTCTCAAGCTAGATATTTCCAAAGCCCATGATAAGGTGTCTTGGGATTTTTTGTTTGAAGTCCTCTACAAATTTGGCTTTTTTGGTAAAATTTTGAAACTCATTCAAGGTTGTTTCACTTCCCCCAAGTTCTTTGTGATTGTTAATGACACCTTGCAAGGTTTATTCTCAGCTTTAGAAGGAATCTTCCAAGGAGACCCTTTTTCTCCTTATCTCTTTATTATGATGGCTAAAGTCCTTGGATGCAATTTTGAGTGCAAAGTTTTGAATGGTACCTTGTTGGGTTTTCCCCCCTCCTTTGTGTCTCAATTGATCTCTCATCAACAATTTGTTGATGAAATGATTTTTCTAGGGGAGGCTATGCTAGATGAGGCTAAAGGATGGATTGATGTCGTAAGAAAAGTTGCTACAACTTCTGGACAGTGTATCAATTTTTCTAAAATTTCCATCTTTTTTTTTAACGTTGACCCTACTCTTCAAACCAGGATATCCAAAACTATCAAATTTATGATTCTTTCCCTTCCCTCAATGCATTTTGGCATGCCACTTTCTATTGGAAAGGTGGATAATTCAATTTGGTCTACTCTCCTAGAAAGAGTTCAGTAAAAGCTCGCTACTTGGAAATGGGCTCTTCTCAGCAATGCTGGTAAGCTTCTCCTTCTTAAATCCACCCTTCAAAGTTTAGTTGTGTACCTAATGTCTCTATTTTTTATGCCTACCACATGGTTAGATAAACTTGAACAAATGCAGTGAAGATTTCTTTGGTTGGGGACCAAAGAGGGGAGGAAGTTCTCCCTGGTGAATTGGGATACTATGTGCTCTAGGAAATTCCATGGTGGCCTAGATTTTAAAAAAACTAGATTGATGAATATGGTTCTTATAACTAAAATTTCTTGGAAGATTTTGAAACGGTCAGGCAGAATGGATCTCTATCCTCAAGGACAAGAATTTTCAGGGATGATATTTCCTCTCTCTGCTGGACAATGGCATTCTTCCTACTGGTTCTGTTTTTTGGAATAAATTCTTAAAGACCAAGAATTTACTCTCTTTAGGCTCCTCTTGGCTAGTTAGATCATGTAATTTGGCCTTTTTTTGGGATGAAAGATGGCTCTCCTCACTGGCTCTTGGTCTTCATTAATTTTTTTCAGTGGCAAAGAGTGACCTTTGTGCTTGGTTGGGGTCAAAGGTTTTTGATTACCTAGATACTTCTATTATTCCACCTAGATGGAAGATTTATCCCAATTGGTTTGATCCCCCCCTTCGACTAGCAACTAAAGAGATCCTTAGAATTGTTAAGAATTACAAGTTCTTTCCTTCCAACTTTCCAAACTCTTTGGTCTAGTCAGCTTCCAAGGATGGTATGTACTCTATTAAGAACAATTACAATCTTCTATCCAACATTTGGGATCCTCAGTTTGATTGGATACGACTCTAGCAAAGGAATTCCCTCCCTAAAGTCAATTTTTTTTGGTGGATAGTTTGTCATAAAATTATCCTCACACTTGATAACTTGGAAAATAAAGGTTTACAACTTGGTAATCAATGTTTCTTGTGTGAGAATGAAGTAGAGTCTATCCCCCCACCTACTCTTTCATTGTTCCTACTCTTAGAAGGTTAGGAAAAAATACAATCTCTATTCAATCTCTGTTGGGTCTGGCAGAAGGATGTTCATGGAATTATGGATAGCTGGTGTCCCCCGATGTCTCACCCTTTGATTGTGGAGCTTTGGTCGAAATCTTTATTCTTTACTGGGTGGGAACTTTGGAAGGAGTGCAATAATTAGGTCTTCAAAGATAAAAAGTCCCTGTGGTTGGTGGTCGCCAATAAGATCGTCAATCGGGTTGTTGAAATTATCTCAGTTACCTAACAATCTGGAGGTCTCTATTGTATTAGCTTGCAACTTGTCTGAGGTTCTTAATTCACTCAACTCTCTCATTCTATTGGATAGGCATAATACTCCCTGGCCCCCCTGACCCTAGTTGGCTGAAGCTTAACTTTGACGACTCTACTAAACCTAACCCTGGTCGGGTAGGTGGGGGTGGGGTTATGCGAGATCACAAGGAGAATTTAATTTTAGCTAATATGATTAACTTGGGGGTGCATAATTCTAGCTTTACTAAGGTGGCAGTGGCTTTCCACGAAATACAAATTTCCGCATAGGTTGGGCTTTCCAACTTAGTAATCAAGGGAGATTCTAGAAACATGATTCTCATGTTGATGGGGAAGGCCTCTCTTTGTTGGATCCTCTAGGACCCCATGTATTTAGCTTGCAATATTATGATTACTCTTGGTAATTGTAGGACTATTCACATGTTTAGAAATGACAATAAAGTCGCCAACGCACAAGGAAAATGTTGGCACATTTACACCAAATTTAGTAATGGGATAATATCCTTAATATCCCTGGTCACAATGTGCAAGTTAATTCATCATGATGCTAAAGTACCACCAATTTGAGATTGATTTGGATATGCTGGGTCAGTGAAGGATCATGGGGGTCCAAACTAGGCCTTTAAGTGGCGATGAAAATTTAGAAAATCAGAGTTTGGTAACTTGAAATAAAAATTTAAATAGGTTATTAACATAATTTGAAAAATATGTAAGAACAAAAGTTGTAGCAAATTGAATGTAGTTTCTAGGCTACTAGTCCTTTTTTGGATAAAAGTAAAATTGTTTTGACAAAATTTGAAATTTCAATGCAGTGGTACTAAATTTTTAGGAAAAAGACAAGAAATAGGTGTATGTCTGACCACCCTAAGTATAAGAATTTTTTTTTTCTAAATTTTTCAATATAAGTCTAGAGGACACATGCCCGGATGTGCTGATTTTTTTTTTGTAATTTTTTTCTATGTAAATAATTAGTTATGATTTTTTTTATTAGAAATTTTTTAGAATTATTAAAACATCTATGTTTGACCACCATAACTTGGTCAAAAATTTATGAAATTCATTTTTTTTTATCCTATAGTATGTGAAGCATAGAATGTGGCACATCTTGTAGATTCAAAGAATGTTAAGTAATTTGAAAGTTATAGAATTTTTTCAATCAACCTATTAATTAGGACTTTAGATGTAATGTAGGTAGAAAATCAATAGTAATTATTTATTAAATTCAAAATAAGGAAAAAGTTATATTGGTGGAAAGCTGAATTTTTTTTCTACAAACTCTTTTCATTTGATGAAATTCAGACAATATTTTTTTTGTCAACCACAAGGGTGAACTTGGGAAAACTAAGAAAATTTTCAAAACATGTTTTTTGGGTTGGCTTTCTAGGTTAGGCAATCCCGAACCAAATCCCGAGCCAATATCCATTTTGGTTTGGTAATACCAAACTGAAACGAATATTCATTTTGGAAAGCGAGAACCCATTTTTTTGAAAAACAAAATGGATATTAGTTTTGAAAAATGAAATGGATATCCATTTTGAAAATCAAAACGAATATCTATTTTGAAGACCTAAAAAACCCTCTTTAGTAAAATGGGCATAACTTTTGTGTTTCTTATCAAAATTTCAACTTTTTGTAGGCATTGGAAAGGTGATTGAGAGATATATACAATGGAATAGGTGGTGTTTCTATATTTTATACAAAAAATAATTATAATCATGGGTATGTGAAGGATCATCATGGAAAAAAAGGCCCTTAAGTGGCAAAAAATTTAGAAAAATCAGAGTTAGGCAACTTGACGTAAAAATTTGAATAAGCTATCTATATTATTTCAAAAATATGTAAGAATAGAATCTATAGAAAATTGAATGTAGTTTCTAA
>VDFB02373365.1:137778196-137847490 GCA_007258455.2 Sequoia sempervirens
TTGAATTTTTGAAAATTGGTCAAATCAAGTAAGTCACAATTTATTCACCTCCTGCTGTCATTTGAACCCATGAATATCCACTTATAAATTAGTGTACAAAGTGAATTATATATATTTACTTCCTTTCATTTAGTATCAAAGTTTGATCACCTTGATTTTAGGTGTTAGGGACAAGGTTTTTTCCTAATCCTTTGGAGTGTTCAACTTGATTCATTAAAATGTATTTAGTCCTCTTAATGTTCCTTTGATTTATATCTTTTTATTATATATATATATATATATATATATATATATATTTTATAAATGATTTTTCTAGGACATGGGTGTATTTATTTGGAAGTAAATATGAAGTCTATAGTTGGTTTTATGAGTTTAAGGATTTTATGGAAAATTATTCTGGTAGGAAGACTAAACTTTTGAGGACTAATAATGGAGGTAAGTTTTGTTTAACACATTTTTATAGATTCTATAAAAAGTGTGAAATCAAGAGACATAAGACAAC
The DNA here is from genome assembly GCA_007258455.2 of Sequoia sempervirens. Taxonomy (NCBI): domain Eukaryota; kingdom Viridiplantae; phylum Streptophyta; class Pinopsida; order Cupressales; family Cupressaceae; genus Sequoia; species Sequoia sempervirens. Next base: position 137,778,699 of record VDFB02373365.1, read on the forward strand.
TCCATACACCCCTGACCAAAATGGAATTGTAGAGAGAATGAACAAAATATTGATGGAGAGGTCTAGGATTAGGTTTAGTGGACCCAACTTGGAATATAAATTCTAGAAAAAGTAGTTCGTATAGCTTGTTACCTAATTAAGAATTACCTTACGTCAACTCTTATTGATAAGAATCCCATGGAGGCATGGATGAGAAAAATACCTCATTATTTTTTGGTTCTAAGGCATATGAACATTGTGTTACATTGGTGGTTGTTGTTGCACCAAAAGATCGACCTATTAATTTCCAATATAATTTCCAGATTTATACAAGATCCACAAGAGGTGGTTAAGCCATGTCACAAACCCAAGTGTTGCATTGAACAAGGAAGACCAAGGGACATACCATCTTGCAACAATCCCCCCAACACAAGTGAGGGGTTTGAACCTGTGACCTCGATGCTCTAATACCAATTGTTACATTGGTGGTTATCGTTGGATGAAAAGATTGACCTATTAATTCATGATACAACCACTAGATTTATACAAGATCCACATGAGGCAATTCAGCCATGTCACAAACCCAAGTGCCACGTTGAACAAGGAAGACCAAGGGACAAACCATCTTGCAACACGTTGTTGGGAAAATATGTCTCAACCTTGCAATACAAAAGTTATTGTTGATACATAAGGTACTATACATACGACGATAATGGGGGATGAGGGGGGTCCAGGGGCAATACCCCCGAAAGGAAAATTTTATTTATATTTTAGTATTATAAATTTGGATCATTACAACCGATATTTTATTGGCTTTACTTTCCCTAGAAGGCAACCCTATTTTATGAGGGAATTGTATTTATGGATTTGTATTGTGATGTGTTTTGAGAGTTTATTAGTAGTCGTGTTGCCTCTAGATCTCTAGTTGGTGATACTCCTATGAGAAGCTTGCTCTACAAGTATATTGTAATCTTTGTGATTTCTGAATAATATATTGGGTGACTTTTGGAGTGTGGGTTTTTTCTCTCGAAAGGGTTTTCCCCACGTAAATCAGTGTGTTATGGTATGATATTTATGTTTAAATTTTTGTAACTAAAAAGATCTATAAAGTTTTCCATTATTCTCCTTTCAAGATTAGTGTAGGAAGTTGTTCTGCTACCTTATCTTCCTTACAAACATGTGTCTAAGGAGAAGTGGTAAAAGTTGGATAGTAAGAATGAAATGTATCTTCATTGATTATGGTGCCATTGTGGAAGTGTTCAAGTTTTGGGACCCTATAGTCAAAAAATTTACATATAATATTTTTTTCTTTTTAGAGAAATTAATCCTTGTTTTATAGCATTATGCCTAGAAGAGGTTGATAAGAGAAAAAATTCAACTATCCCTAAAGATAAAGAAGGTTAAACCAAAGGATCATGAAGGATCTAAAGAGGAGGAAAGATCAAATAATTTAGATAATTTTGAGGAGGATATATAACCTCCACCATAGCTTTTGAGGAGGTCCACTCAATAAAAAACAACTAGATAGGTATACTCATCATAATTAGAGATGTATTTTTGCTCTATTATTAATACAACATCTAGAGGGATCCCATGCTCCTCACTAATAAACTGGTATGTTGATAGTAAATCAGTGATGGAAGTTGCACACACATTACACATAGTTGCATCACTCATTTGTGCCACATCTAATAGTGATGGTAGCTCTACATGAATGTATGGATCATAACTGGTGGATGTAACCTTAGTGGGAGGAAGGCTAATCCATGGATGTAATAAGTATCTACCAACATTATTAGATGACATCTGATCAACTTGAGGAGCAATGGTGGCAATATTGTCAAAAATCTTAGATTTAGTAGGGGCTACTATTGTATCTACTGCTACTGCTGATTCCAAACAGTTTGGAAGAACCAAAAGGTTTGGACCACCTAATTCCCTCTTATTGACGGGTGATGGAAAATATGCACGTCTATATTGAGGTTTGTCAGTAAACCTCCCTTTGTCCTATCCAACATGCAAAGGAATATATGTGTAATCCACATCTAACTGTAAATGAAACTCGACATATAATTTTTTACAAAAATAAAGTGGAAAATCATCATTATGAGGCCATATATGATGGGCTACCAACCATTTAGGATATATAAATGGAGCAAAAAGATCATCTATACACCTAGTAACTATATATCCTCTAATTTTATCTCATCCCACATAATGAGGGAACATGCTATGCACATTATCTAATGAAACTCTCCTAGAAATAGATGTAATTTTCTCAATGCCAGTAACACTCCTGGAAAGGGACCTATAAAATCCTCAGTGCTAATGTCATCATATGGATTGTATGATCGAATCATGTCAATCATACATGTAATCTCTTATTGAATACTAACTAATATGTCTGTATTAGACATATTTGGGGAGTTATGTATAGTTTGGTTCAAACATCTCAAAGCATTCTCTAGTCTTCTAATGCTATCATTATAAAAAATAGACCTAGTCCGAGCATCCTCCTCAGACTGAGTGGAATGATGTGAACCCTAATCATCATCCATATGTATATAAATAGAGAACTGCATAAAATTAAAACAAAATAAATAAATTACAAATTTATCTTTTCAAAACAAACATTTTTAATATATAAATTGAACTTTAAAACTAGAAAAAATTTAATCTTGCACAATTTTAATTCATTTACATGAACAATCATCATATGTGCAAAAAATCAAGATTCATACACATGTGAAATTATTCAATAATATAATAAATATCACATGAGAATATTATATTTCTAAACAACAAAATAACATGATAATTTAATATAAATAAACCTTCTATAAACATGTGAAATAATCTTTTGGATTGAATGTAATGATAGATCAATGGATCTTAACATGGTCCATGTCATTATCTCTCTTAATCCTGATGTATCTTTTAATCTGTTATTTTATTTTTGTATGCTTCAAAATTTTTCCACAAATTATAAATAATGGAACTAGATGCATGCTTGTTTTACCTAGTAATAAGTTTGGAAGTGAATTTTATCTTTATGTTGATCAAAGTCTCCTAAAATTTGAATGTAACATATAGAATCAAAATGAATATTGGATACATGTGAGACTTAGATTTTAATCTATTTGACTAATAACCTTATGTATCATGTTTGTACTATGATATTTTTCTATGAGGTGGTAGAAGGTGGACAAGTCATGGTTCAAAAGGTGAACACTTTGGAGAACCTTGTGTATTCACTCACTAAGCTAGTTAGCCTAAATTTTTTTGTTGGTGTAGTGAGGCTATTAACCTTGCCTCTCCTAGTACTTGATTTATTTTATTTTTTTCCCTATTGAGCCACTAAAATATAAATATCAATTGGGAGAATGTCAAGACTACGTGTGATATTCAACTTCAAATCCTTTAGACTATTATAATTTATTTATTTAATAGTTGAATAATTATGTGTACATATCTGGAATCACAAAGAAGGATAACTTAGAAATCCACATGAGGTTGGAGGTACAATAATTAATTAGTTTTCTCCAAGTGACTTGGAATATGCCTATATAAGTTGCATGATGTGGCAAGAAGCATTATAAGGTATCTTTGGAAACTTGGCATGAATTGGAAAAGAATATAGGACTATTTATGGTTTTGTAAGTGGTCTAAGAAGAATCTATGATATTTTAAGAGGTGTAAGAAAATATTTATGATTATGTGTAATACTCAGTTGTTTGTTTTGGACTTAGGAAATTGTTAATTTATGGCCATGTTGATTTTAGTAATTACATATTTTATATAAAATTAGTGATTATTTTTCCTAACTAGATAAAGAAATTGATATAGTATTGGCTCAATCTCTCCATAATCCTAGCACATGTGATAAAAAAATATCTTCAATTACAACTAATTAAACCGTGTTCTCACAATCATGTTTAAATATATACAACAAGATAAGGGATATGATATTGATGAATGGGGTGCACATACATGTCACTATATTTTAAAATTTTATGGATAGATGTCAACATGTGTATGAGATTCTTCGATTATATGGAAATGTATATGAGTGGTATCAACATTTCCCATAACATGCTTGAATATTTCATGGAATGACCTTATGACTACATTTGAAGATAAGTTTAAAATTATTATTGAGCCTATTGTTATTTTTCAATAAATAGAAATATTAAAAGGTGAGATGGAGAATCAGTCAAGGTTTGTAGTTGCTCTTCCCAAAATTTCAAACTCTTTTAGATGTAATTTATCTTCCTACATCGACATACTATTTGAAAGATATGATGTTGGTTTGAGTTCAATTAAAGAGGATTTCAAAATAATAGATATGTAGTATTATTATTAAACGCCTTTATTTTATAGAGAATTTGAGGAATGAATACATTACAAAATTATTATCCTCAAGAAAAATTATTAATAGATATGTTGGTAATAAAGAGAAAGCTACTGTGAATATAAACAAGCAAGATGTAGCACTTAGGATGAGTAGGAACATGTTAGATGATAATTGTGTTTGCAAGTGGGTATATGAAGGTGATAAGCAACTTCAAGAAACATACATCTAGATTTATTTCTACATTCTACTTGAGTGGGAATTTAATAGTTTGACAACTCAAAGTTTTTTTTTCTAAAGGAAGATGTATTATCAATTGCAAAGGGACCTACTATAGAATTTTCCATGTGAAATTCTACATTACTCTTCTCTTTTTTCTTGTCGAGGTACACATGCACCTTATGTTGTAGAGATTTTAAGACACTCACCAAGGGCCTTGCCAACACCTCCTAGTTTGTTACAATGATAAGCTTTATCTAAGATACATGTTTTATATCAATGAAGGAAATACATTTTTTCTCCTCCTCAACATTATAGGGTAACAATAACCCTCCTAGTGATTCATGACATCAAACATATCTCAAGATTGATCCTTAGTAGGACCAGTTAAAGTAATATGGGAGACTTATCATTTAAATATATATTTCAAGAGGTAATCAACATTAATAGTGTTCCTTAATTGGTAGTTATCAATTTCGTAATGTACCTAAATGGAAACTTTGGAAAAAGTTATGGACTTTGTCAAAATGCAAAGGATAGAGTTATATTAGATATATACTCTTGCTAGACATGTATGCAAACTATAGAAGAGTAGATAACCATGATATACAATTTTTTGTTTTTTTGAAAAGGGTTATAGAAACTTTTGAACAAATGTATGTCAGCTAAAGTTTTAATATTTTAAAAATCTTATTATAGGCTGATAAGTTTTGTTTTGAAAAAGTTAGGAACTTTTTTAATGTATGTTGGTTGATATAGAAGTTGTGACAACATAAAGGATTGAAGTGGCATGAAAACCACCTATACACCCGACCATAATGCAGACCTAATAAAAAGATTTTAGAAGCCTTCAAGTGAATGCTTTTGGTGTTGTAAAGCCTAGAATATAGTGTGAACATCCATTCAACATAAATGATTGAATTATTTTGTCAAAAATTATAATTTAGGTGTCATGAATGGACAATTTGTGAGAATTGTTTAAGGCATTCCCCAAAAAGTTGTTATCTCATGAATATAAAGATTGTGGGATACACATAAAATATATTTAATGAAAAGGATTTTAAAACCTCTAAATGGATGCAATGGCAGTTGTAGAGCTTTATTCCAAGCCTGCCATTGTCCTATGTTTAGCTTGTAAACTGGGATTCTATCAACACTATGCTCACAAGGGTAAAATAGAAAAAGTGAAGTTATAGAATAAAGTTCTATGCATTGATGAATTGATAAAATTGTGCATGCTTATCAAGATGAATTTTAACTATGTGCATATCAACTTGCTAGCATTGAAAAAAATCTTCATCACTAAAATTATTTTAAAAGTAAATTGAACATTTCCTAGACTAGATATATGACAACTTGTGTTTGATAGCTCTCAAAGTACAGTAAACAAACAACACAAAATAATCAACAATAATTAGTATGAACTAAGACAAAAATAAAGACTAGTTTTATTTGTAACAAACTCAATGTTAAAAATACTTATTTGAAAGAGCTTAAGCAACTTTTTTATGGCCCCAAGATATACTGAAATGATGGATCCATTTATACTATGCAATAACAAAAAAAAAAAAATATAAGAGGAGGTGGAAGCTCACATAAACATAAATCTAGAAAATGTTTTGTGTATTTCCTTAGGTTTTTATGCTCTGTTTTATGCATGTGGGTAGGAGGAAACCCCCTTCCCATAGTCGCAACAATTTGTGCAAGTTTACAAAAAAAAATATAAATAACAAAAGCTAACTTAACATACAAATAACAAAACCAAAACCAGGGTTACAAACAAAAAAATAATTTCTTTATTTCAAACCTTGGTGGAATGGAGGTGTTTGGATCTATTTATACTATGCAATAATAATAAAAATAATATAAGAGGAGGTAGAAACCCATGTAAACATAAATATATAATTTTTTTGTGTATTTCCTTAGGGTTTTATGCTATGTTTTATGCATGTGGGTAGGAGGAAACCCCCTTCCCATAGTCACAACAATTTGTGCAAGTTTACAAACAAAAATACAAATAACAAAAGATAACTTAACACACAAAAATATAAATAACAAAAGCTAACTTAACATACAAATAGCAAAACCAAAACTAGGGTTACAAACAAAAAAAAAGAATTTCTTTATTTCAAACCCTAGTGGAATGGAGGTGTTTATCAAGAAAATAATAATGAATGAAGAAATTATAAATGATGAAAACTTATTGTCTGAGACATATTTGTAAAACCTGAATGGAGACGCTCGGTTGATTACCCTTCATCCTCAAACAATTCGGTCAAACTACATGAGGAAATACATGTGCCCATTTGTTTTTATATATTTCATATGTTCAACCAAAACATATTCGGTCAAAAAGGGTTTGACCAAAACCTCTTCGATTGAATATGTGTGGCCATGTTGGACCCATGCCACCACCATGTGGTTTCAACTAAAACCCTCTTAATTGAATCATTTTCATTCAAAACTGGTTCGATAGAATTCGTATAGTTGGCCCAAAGTGTGACACGGGTTTGTACTTTTAGCCATGATTATAAAGGGTTAGAATATGACCCTGGTGCAATGGAGGGGAAGCCCCCTTAGCAATGCAAAGGTGAAGGGACAACATCAGGAAAAAAAGGCATTAATTTTTTCATTATGCCTAGAATGTGGTTTAAAAAGGGAAAATGGTACCCGTGAATAGTTTTAAATCTTCCCTATAAAGTAAAATAATGCATAATATATGCAAGATTACCAAATTGAAAGGCACCAAAAGCTTCTCCCTTTCATAACCGTCATGAAATATTTGTCTTTTCATTGCCTTTAAAGAAATTGTCAATAAATTTCTTATAGTTTCCATTGCTAACTTCATCCACCTTCATGGCTTTACACTCTAAGCCTTTCACCTCTCCTTTGAGTTGAGTCACCTCGAATTGAATGCCACTTATAGAGACCATCCCCTCCTAAGAGTTGTAGAATTTGGATGTAATTTTGTCATTGAAACCCTACATTTCCAAGAAAAAGGGAAAGATACCAGCTTCCTCAAAGATCCTCTAGAGTTCAATATTTTGTTTTAGAGGAATACATGAAAGGGGCTTCAATCACTTCCTTGGGCTACCCATCATATAGCTGAAAATATTCCACCACCTCCACTAGAGACCCAGATAACCAAAAGACTTTCCACTTTGAATGAGAAAAAACTCAAATAGAACTACAATGAAGACCCTTTCTAGAATTGTTGTAGCTAAAAAAGGAAAAATCATGTTTTGTGAGATGAGCTAGGCTAATAATGCAATTTTTCAGGGAAACTAATTGCATACATCATGATTGAAGAGTCCTGAGGTACACCAATTAATTTGAATCTTGTACTTATTAAGCTTCATTGAGGGATTCAACTTGAAGCTCATGTGAGAATTGAAATTTTTATGCTTTTTCATAATAACATACCTCATGTCAAAATATATTGTTGAGAAAGAGGATAATGACTATATTAATAATGGTAAAAAGGAATTATGTCATACTCAAGACTTTGTGGAGGAGGGATATTTTCACCAATTAATGATATTGGAACTAGTTTATTTGAAGAAATGAATGTTCTATATAAATCTAAGTTAGATGTAAATTTGAATTTAAGAAAGATGAAACTTTAGACTCTAGCAACTTTATAGAGGCTAAGAAATATTTTAGGGGAAAATGAATTCAAGAGGATAACAAGACCGATTCTATGTGCTTATGCTCTTAGTGTGCCCATAACACAAATTCTCTCAAGTTTGAATATTTTGGAAGGAAGGGTTGATAACATTCTCAATTTTAGTAGTAAGGTTATTCACCAGTTTGTTTCCACTTTGCATTTTCTTTAGAATGTTATTCAAGAGTTTTAGAAAAGAATAATTAAGAAAAATCCTAATAGTATTTCTCAGAAGAAGACTAAAAATAATGAACTTAATAAATAGATCTTTTCTTTCCTCTCTGAAGATTGGGGAAATGTTTCTCCTTTGAAAGATATGATGTAACTTCTTGTTTCTTCCTACTGTTTGTTTTCTATTTGTGTGTTATTTCTCTATGGTTTTTTATTTATTATTTTTGTTGGGAAATTGTGTCCCAACCTTGCAATTACATAAGGTTTATTATTGATAGGTGAGCATAGGGGGGTACCCCCTCAACAACCGCATGTCTTAGTTGGGGTTTGGGGGCAATGCCCCTAAAAGCCACATTTTATGTATATTTTATTCTTGTAAATCTGGATCATTCATCATTAGGTTTGAGATCTGATGGTAGATATTTTGTTGGCTTGTCTCATCTTAGAAGGCAACCCTATTTTATGATGGCGTTGTATTACAGTTGTTTGTTGTGATGTATTCTGAGAACCTAATAGTGGTTGTGTTGCCTCTGGATCTCTAGTTGATGATACTCCTACAAGAAGCTTACTCTGCAAGTATATTGTAATCTTCGTGATTTTTGAATAATATATTGGGAAACTTTTGGAGTGTGGGTTTTTATTGCAAAAGGGTTTTCCCCACGTAAATTACTATGTTGTGGTATGTATGATATTTATGTTTATTTCTCTTTAAGTTTCTATAATTGTTGTAAAGATATGTAAAGATTTTCATTATCCTCCTCTCATGATTAGTGTAGCAATTTGTTCCACTACCTTAGCTTCCTTACAATAGATATCAGAGTTTGATCACCTTTGATTTTAGTTGTGGGTTGTTGGGTTTTTTTAACTAATCCATATTTGAGTGGGAGCTTCTATAGAAGATACTTTGTGATCTTGTTGCAAGGATTTTCAAATAGAAAGTTCATCAGGGAGAATAAAGGTGGATAATTTTTTTAGAAATAATTTTGAGATGTCAAAGTTGAAGATGGAGGATCTGTTGATAGATTGAGATTTGTGGGAGGTTGTTGATGAGAATGCTTCAAGGCCTTTAGATCCTCCTTTAGCTACTCAATATGGTTTTATGGATCATAAAGCCAAGGGTCTAATCAGATTGTGCTTGGTAGACTCTATTTTAATCAATGTCCATGAAGAGACCTCTACACATAAACTATGGAATAAACTTGGTGAGATGTATCAATCCAAATCTTTAGTGAACAATCTATTTTCTTAAGGAATAAATTGTATTCCTTGAGAATGGAAGAGGGTGGAAGAATTATAGATTACCTAGAATCATTTAATGTGTTGGTGGCTCAATTGACATCAGTTGGTGTCAAAATGGATGAGGAGGAGAAATGCCAAATCTTTATTTGTTCTTTACCTGATTCATGTGATTCTCTTGTTATGGATATCAGGAGTACTATTATCTTGAATACTTAAGATGTGGCGGGTTCTTTGCTTTTTGAAGAGATGAGGAGGAAGGTATCCATTAGTGCCAAGGAGTACCTAAATTTTCATGGAAGACCTAATGAAAAAGGAAAGAATAATGAGAAGTGATAAATCCAAGTCCAAGGGGAGATCTAAATCTCCTAGAAAATCCAAAGTTATTTCTTGAAATGTGATAAGCTTGGTCATATTCATATTGCAAGTATGAGTAGTTAGTGTTGTTATTGATGTCAACAAGCCTATGTTTTCATTGATATCTATTATTGGGTGAGATTGTTGCAAGAGTATGAGAAGTTGATGGTATCCATGCTTTGATTAGTTTCATTATGTTGTCATTAGTAAAGCTACAAGTGTTAACCTCTAGTGTTGCTTTAATAAGATTATGTCTCTGGATATTTGGTTGAGTTTCTATGTTTTAGTTGGTTTAGTTGTGTTGAGGAAGTGTTGAAGATGATGAGGATGTGTCTCTGATGCTTGGTTTCCAAGTGCTTTTAAGAAAAATAGATAAAAAGAGGAAACAATGTGTTGCAACGGTGTTCTGGGTTACAGAGGTGTGTTCTAGTTTTGCTCCACATTTCTTCTAGGTTGAAGATCTGCCCATGAGTTTTGGATATGTTGGTGAGAGATGTTTAGATGTGCTATATTCAAGATTTGGCATGTTGGGTCATTGTACAGAAGAAGATGTGTTCACTAGTGTGTGGACTATGTATTGTAGAGGTGTCTGAGAGAAATGTTTATGCTCTAGATTTGTCCACAGTTATGTTTCAGGTCTTGTGGATCTAAAGGAGTGTTGATAATGTTGGTATCTTTGTTAAGTCAAGATGGTTTGATTTTTGGTGCTTCAAAAGTCAATTTCTCAAATAATGGTGTATGGAAAAGTTGTTTGAGGGTACTGAGTGTGTACATTCTTCAGGTGGAACTTGTTGCAAAGGAGTTTGTTGGATTTTAGGGTGTTTATGGAATATTTTAGATCATGTTCAAGTGTGGTGTGTGGTTCACAATTTGTCCTTGGATTTGAGGAAGCGTGCACTTAAAATTTTAATGGTGTTTACACGGGTAACGACTGACCTGGTGTTTACACTAATTGTGATGGATAATTATTGTTTATAGAAGCATCTGATAGCATGGTGTTATAGATTTATGCATAGCTAACCTTGGAGAAGGGTTTCAAGGTTGAAGATGGTATAAATAAGAGTTGAGTTGTTGAGGGATGATGAGATAGACAAGAAATATGTGAATGATGCCAAGTGCAAAATTATAGAATATGAAATTGAAAAACTTGTAGTGCGAGCTTTCATGTGTTAGATTACTAAATGTAGTGAGTAGAAGGTGTCTACAATTATTTAGTCAAGCTGTGAAGGAGTTGGTGACATTGTGGTGGATTCTCTATTGCATTGAGATGCTTTTCTTTGTGTAACATTCTTCTCTATCTTCTTTTCTATTCTGGTAGTGAGCCTTTTAGCAATGAACCTTTCCTTCTTTGGGTAGTGAGCCCTCTAGTAGTGAGCCTTATTATATTTAATATTCATACTACTTTATATTTTGAGCTAATCCCCACTATGGTTTTTCCCTTCTTGGGTTTTCCACAAAAATATGGTGTTCTCTTGTGTATGGTGTTAAGTTGTTTACGTCTTTGTTATTTGCTTTTCATGATAAATCACCAGAACACATTTAAGGGTTTAATGAATGTATGTGGATCTGAATATTAAGGATGGTTTTGAAGCTTCAAGGTACAACTAATTCACCCGAGCCTCTTAGTTGTCTTGTGCATTCAACAATTGGTATTAGAGCAAGGTTCCCTAGAGAAAAGCTTGACCGCTTAAGGTAGATTTGGGGTGGCGCACAAGAAGGAGATCCCTATGTTTGATGGAATAGATTATGCATTCTGGAAAATAAGGATGGAAGGCTTCTTAAGTTATCTAGGATATGATGTCTAGGAATCAGTTCAAAATGGATATATTATACCTACAAATTGTCCAAGCACTAAAGCTGAAATCAAGGCCTATGCAAGCAATAACAAAGAGAGTTATATTCTCTTAAGTAGCCTTACAAATTTTTAATTAGTGAAAGTTATGAATTTAAAAATTGTTGAAGAAATATGGACAAAGTTGGAAAGCATTTATGAAGGAGACGATAAGGTTAAACAAGCCAAGATGCAGAATTTGAAGATCACATTTGAGAAATTTCAAATTTTTGAAGATGGAAACATTACAAGCTACATGCAGAGGGTAGATGAAGTGGTCAACTGCATCAGAGGTCTTGGTGGAAAAGTCAAAGAATCAAAAGTGGTAAAGAAAAATTCTTAGAACCCTACCTAAAGCTTACAGTCATAAAGTTTTTGCTTTTGAGGAATTTGCAAATCTAGATTAGTATACTAGATCAATTGTATGGTTCTCTAACTGCATTTGAAATGAGAGAATTTGGTACAAATAATGGTGCAAAACTTGAGACTACTTTTAAGGCTGGAAAACCAAAGAAGACTAAAGAATCAGATCAGGAGGATCTTGATGATGTGGAAGCTAACTTTGTGAGAAGGATGAAAAAGGGTACTAATAAGTATAAAGGTAAGTTTCCTTTCAAATGTTCTAGTTGTGGAAATATAGGTCACTATGCTTTAAGATGTCCAAATAGGGTTATGAATGAAAAAAACAAGGATAATAGAGGTAAGATGATTAAGAAAAGCTATTATGTTAGAGAAGATGCAAGAATTTATGATGATGAATCTAATTATGGAGATGATGATGATGAATGCTTGTTCATGGCTTTAGGAGATGAATTTTTTTCTACTAACTCCGAAAGATATGTGAAGGAATACCCTCCAAAGACAAAGGTTAAGATTGAAGGTGCTTTGGTATCTACCTTTCATGCTAGATAGGATAAGAACTATTGGATCATTGATAGTGGATGGTCTAATCATATGATCAGAGACAAGAGTAAGTTTATTAAACTTGAAAAGTATGATAGTAGACTTGTTAGATTTGGTGATGATTCAAATGCTAAGATATGTGGAATAGGTTCAATCAGTTTTGATGACAAGAATAATACTGATGATGTTTACTATGTCAAGGGTTTAAGGCATAACCTCTTGAGTGTTGGAAAAATGTGTAGTGAACGATACATTCTTATGTTTTAGGATGATGTATGTGAGATTAGAAAAGGATCCAGAACTATAATTTTTGTTGGAAGAATGATAGATGGAAATGTTTATCAACTCAAGGGTGTTGATGGTCACTGCTTTATGACTTAGATTAATGAAATTTGGATATGACACAAGAGGATGTGTCACATTAATTTTGATAATTTGGTAAGAATCAATTTAGTTCAAGTAGTGAGGGATTTGCCAAAGATTACAAAGCATATCAATGTTGTTTGCAAGGATTGTTAGATTGGAAAGCAAAAAAGAAGAAGCTTCAAAGGAAAAGAACAATCTTCTATCAGATTGTTGGAATTGGTACACACAGATCTTTGTGGTCCTAGAAGAGTAAGAAGTCTTTAGGGTGACAGGTATTTCATACTTTTGATTGATGATTATTCTAGAATAACATGGGTTACTTTTATTAAAGAAAAATCTGAAGCCCTAGATAGGTTCAAAACATTTAAAGTTATGGTTGAGAATGAAATGGACATGAAAATCAAGTGTTTAAGGTCTGACAGAGGTGGAGATTTCATCTCCAATGAATTTAACATGTTTTATTGAGAATCATGGCATAAAGAGGCACTAGTATGCCCCTAGGACTACTCGACAAAATGGAGTAGTTGAAAAGAAAAATAGGACTGTTTAAGAAGCTGCAAGGATTATGATGAAAGAGGCTAACCTACCAAAAGTATGTACTAGAGAGAAAAAAATCATATTGTTGTTTATATGCTTAACATAGTTCAACCAAAAGGAAACAACACAAAGACTCCCTATGAGTTGTGGTATGGAAGGATCCCTACTGTCAAGTACTTTGAAGAGTGTTTGGAAGAAAATGTTATATAAGAAGAGATGAAGAAAACTTGGAAAATTTGATGCCCCTCCTTGGATATTCTACTAAAAGAAAAGCCTACCGATGCTACAACAAAAGACTAAGAAAGATTGTTGAGACTGCAAGTGTCAAGGTTGATGAAGATTTTTAGAACTCAGTAGTGATAGATGGATATGAATCAAATGAGCCTATTTGCATAGAAAAAGAAAAAGCTAAGGAAAAGGAAGTGCAAATTGAAGAGGAAGAAGCACCAGAAAAGACCTCGAGAACCCCTAAGTATGTATCTAGAGGAATCATTTTGAAGAAAAATTCACTGGAGACAAAAGAAAAGGTGTATTGACAAGAAGGAAAGTTACTGAAGAAGAGGTAAATTTGTGTTTACTTTTTGAAGTTAAACCTAAATTAGTGATTGAGGCATACAAAGATGTGGATAAAAACTATGGAAGAAGAACTACTACAAATTAAGAATAATTAGACTTGGGAACTTATCGCAAGACTTGCAAACAAGAACATAACTGGAACAAAGTGGGTATTTAGAAACAAACTAAATGAGAATGGAGAAGTTGTCAGAAACAAGGAAAGGCTTGTGTGTAAGGGATAATCACAAGTTGAAGGAATAGAATTTGAGGAGATATTTGCTCCGATGGAAAGAATGGAAGCTATTAGGATGCTTTTGGCTTTTGCAACACACAAGGATTTCAAAGTTTATCAAATGGATGTGAAGTCTACTTTATTGAATGGAGAATTAGAAGAAGTATACATGGAATAACCAGAAGGATTTCATTTATAAGACAAACCCAATATGGCCTACAGACTGAAGAAAAAACCATATGGATTGAAGCAAGCTCCCAAAGCTTGGTATGCAAGGTTGGATAAGTATTTGATACAAAAAAGGATTCAATAAAGGTACCGTTGATAGTAATCTTTACTTTAAATTTGAAACATATCAAATCTTGATTGTGGTTGTGTATGTTGATGACATGATTTTTGGAGGTAATGAAGAGATGTGTAAGAAGTTTACAGAAGAGATGCAAAAATAGTTTAAGATGTCTATATTTGGGGAGATGAATTTCTTCCTTAAGCTACCAATCAATTAAACAAACAAAGGTATATTCATATCACAATCAAAGTATGTCAAAGAAATGTTGAGAAAGTTTGGAATGGAAACCGGTATTTACTCCTATGATTACTGGTTGCAAATTGAGAAAGAATGATGAATCCCCTAAGGTTGATCAAATAAAGTATAGATCAATGATTGGTGGTTTTCTATATCTAATTGCTACTAGACCAAATATCATTCATGTAGTTTGTTTTGTGGATAGATTTCAAGAAGATCCTAGAGAGTCACATGTTGCAGCAGTGAAGAGGATATTCAGATGTTTAAAAGGTGTTATCATGGAATCTAGTAGCGCTCATTCCACGGATAACCCCCTACGAAGCTTGTCTGTTTCCTAGGTTCATTATGTTCAAGCACGCAAAACGAGGCAATTTTCAATCCACCTCGAAGTGCGTTCCAAAGTCTCAAACAATCTATTTGAGTGTCCCTCTATGTTCATCTCGTGTAGACCTTCGAAACAAGTATCTTCCAAAACTCACATTGTTCATACTTAGTGAAATTGTCAAAAGTGCAAAAGCTCCAGACAAAAGCACACTAATATTTTCAAAATAAATTCTAAGTGTAAAAAGTGCAAAAGCTCTGAAAAAAAGTGCACTAACTTTTTTAGAAAAATTTCTAAGTGTTGAAAGTGCAAGGGTAGGCTTTTTCAGTGCCTCTACACTTAAGTGAAAATTCAGTTTGGTGCAAAAGCGCTAATTTTTAGCGCTTGTGCACTTTTCCCATACTTAGCCATTTTTTGAGCTGGGCGGTGATTTTTCAGTGTTTTGCACTTTTTCCCATACTTAGCCATTTTTTGAGCTGGGTAGTGATTTTTCAGTGTTTTGCACTTTTTCCAGTTTTCTCCATTTTTCATGCCTTAATTAAATGCGTGACTTTTTGTTCTTCTATCGCCACTTACAAATCACTTAAAAGTGATTTTAGGTTATTTCTTTTTCATTCTTGTCACCTTTGTCTTATTCTTCATCGAGTTGGAAACTCTTACGCCACTGCAAACCCACTATTGCACTTGCCATGAAATCTTTGAGACTAAGTGTCAGGGAGCTGTTTTTCAGCGCCTTGACACATTCTTTCCAAACTTACACCCAAAAGTGCAAGGGTACTAATTTTTAGTGCCTTTACACTTTTTCCAGTTTTTCCTTAAAACATTTCCAACTTGTTCTTTCTTCGCTCTGAACCTCGTTTCTCCACTCTTGCATCATTTTTTGTGCCTCGTCACTCATTTCACGCTTGCTCAACATCATTGCTCGCTTCATGCTTCCCAATGCTACTTTTTCTGCTAATTCCTGTTGATTCACCATCTTTGCAGTTCCTTTTCAGATTTCATCAAGTGATCCTAAAGGTGACATCTTTTGATCCAGTAAATTATCCCAAATCTACAAAGAAGTCGTTATGCAACAAGTTGAGGATACCAACTTTTCAAAAGCCTCAATGCATGTCATTTGTGATACATGACTGACCATTGATAAATCAGGATGCATCTTCGCAGGTGCAAGAAAATCCATTCATCCGCCAAAAGGTCGATCACAAGAGTACACACCCTTGTAGATTACACGGTCGGCCCAGATAATGCGTTCATACAGGAGACCAAGAAGAAGTATGAAGACTTCTGTGCCCAAGCAAGGAACCATAAAGATTCCCGATCTCTAGTGTTGAACTTTTTGATGCTTTTGTTTATGCATCTTGTAAATAGTTTCTAACATCTTAAATGTCTTTTCTCAAAATGTAATTACACTAAAAATCTGAGATGTAGTTTCTTGAAGAAAAATTACATTTTTGACTTTAGTCAAAGTTAGGTGAGATTTTCCTAAATTATCTCACCTAACTTTCCCAACTTTTCTCAACTGATTTCCTAATTTTGCTCATCTCTCTCCTTTATAAATGTGAGGGATTTCTATTGTAAAGCTTACCTTTTAATATTTTGCAATGAAGTGCTGCCCTTTTTGAAGCAGAATTGTCAAAATTTGTGTTCATGCTTTGTGAATGAAATTTGATCAATAAAGAAGATAATTGCAAGCCAGACTTTGTGTTGGATTCAATATCTTATGAATTGATCTTATTTGGCGGTGATTAGTGGATGATATTTGAAGGACTTCAAGTAATTTATGTAAACTTTGTGTTACATTCCTTATTTGGATTTAAGTTTATGTTTGGATACGTTTGTCAAAAGATCTACAAGACTTTGTGCTTGTAATCTTTCATGTTGTTCGAGGAATTGTTGCATCTAAGAAGACTTTGTGCTTCTAATGCAACAAACGATACGTCTCTCATAGATCTATCATTGAAAAAGCTACGGAACGACTTTGTGCCTTTGTGAGCTTTCCCTTTTCTTTTACTTGTTTATTATTAATCACATCTGGTATCTCTATGCTTTGCTTTGACAAGATAGAGATATTGGCATTACTGCTTCTTGTTAGTTTAGAGTTATTGTGAATTTAGAACTTCCAACAGTGAAGCATTGTAAAACATCTTCTCTAAAAAAAGAGAGAAGCATGAATGCGACACACCCCCCCATTTCATAAGTATAGTGTACATTGTGTAAATAATTTAATCAGTTTTACTATAGCTTCTATCAGCAATAAGGACACCTCCCCTTTCTGAGAGGAGAGATTTTATCTCACATAGCTGTGGCTAAAGTCTAGGTTGTGTAATCTATTGAAAAGATGATTACACAATTTTCACCCAACAGTTTTTTGGCGACTCCGCTGGGGACACGATACGCATTTAAAAGCCTCACGCTTTCATTTGAAGTATATCCGTGTCCTTTTTCATTGTAATTTATTTTGTTGTAAGTTTTTCAAGCTTTCACTAAGGACATGTAAATGGCTGCTCAAGGTCCTTGGGGAAATGCTTTTGGTTCGTTGGGTCTAGCTTTACCCCTACATGCTCTTCCTGAAGGCTCACGAAAGAATTTTCCCAAGTTCTTTGGTGATGGACAACAACATCCTAATGAGCATGTTGTTGTTTTCTACATCGCTTGTGGAGTTCATAGTGTTGAACATGAAGATGTATCTGTAAGGCTATTTGTGGAGACTCTCCAAGGTGTTGCTGCAGATTGGTTTTATCATCTGGCACCACATACCATCACAAACTAGGGACCTCTCATAGCCAAGTTTGAAGGAAGGTTCAAACCTTCTGAAGACACTCATGCTTTGTTGGCTCAACTCACCCAGTTGAAGAAGGAATCTCACATGCCTATGCACAATTTCATTACTCACTTCAACAAATTGAAATGAAGAATTCCAACTGTTGCTCAACCTACAGCTAAGAATTTGAAATGTTTCTTTGTAAATTCTCAAGTGCTCGAGGTTAGTTTCCTATTGAGAAGAGTAGCCCCAACTACTCTTGCAATTGTATAGACCTTGGCGACAAAAAATGAAGATGATCTCATTCTTGCTGGGAAAATAAAAATTGAATAAAATAAATCTGAAGAAATCCCTTCTTTGGAGTTATTTTCTTCCATCACAAGGACAAATCCTATGGTGCAAAGGTTGGTAAATGAGCCACTTGTCCTCAAAAAGCAACTAGCTCATAATTTTGCTGTTGGGAATCAACACAAGTTATCTTCACCACCAAAGAGGCTTTCTCTTGAGGCACCATTAGTAAAAGTAGTATCAAAGAACCCTGAATCCAATCCAAGTGATCTCGCTATTCTCTTCCAAGAAAAGGAAGCAGACATAGATGGTGACTCCCAATTCTGGTTTATGCAATCTCAAAAAGCCATTGCTGAAAAGTAAAAGGATGAAAGTCATTTTGCTGAAGTTCAAGTGAATGAAGATAATCTTGTCTTGAGATCTGAAAAGATGTACATGCACGAAGATCTCAGTCAAGTTGAAAAGAATCCATCTATGTTTCAAGGTCATAAACTTGAACACATGTTGCATAAAGGAATTTCACAAAGGCATGATGAGGACCTTCTTATAAATAATTCAAATTTTCCCAAATCTGAAGATTTGGTGAACATCATATTGAGGTATGCAGTGTAGTCATATCTTCATCTGAATCACATGAAGGAGATCATTCCAATCAACATGAGGTTTCCATGGTTGATGAATCAATTGTTCAAGTAGCAACTGGTAAGAAGCATTTAATCTTTGACCGATCAAGGGAATGTCCCATAAGACATCTTGCTTGGTTGGAGGCTAATGGGAAGAAAAAGGTTCCACTTGCACCCGAGCGTGAAGATAAACTTGAGAATGCAGCTAAAGATGTATTTGTAGATGTGCAGGAGCAGTTTGGATTCGATGATACATTTTGGAGTAGCAGTATATTTGATATATTTTTAGAGGTAGCTGAACCTGTTCATCTCTTTCATGAAGTAATGCCTCAACTTCATCTACATGTAGTTGCTAATGATCATGAAAGGAATTGAAAGCTGTTGAAGAAAGGCAACTATTTTGTTGAACCTGTGAATAGTTTCATTTGAGAAGGTTTCATTGATGGCTAGTTTTAATTAGGTAGGTTTTTACCTTTTCAATAAGTGCATTTGCATAAGTTTGCATCTTGTTTTTGTAGATTTGTTTTTTTTTGTTCTCGTCGTCACCTGACTCCAATCCCAATGGATGGATAAAGGCACTTGAATTTTGGAGTTCTTCTCCCTTCATTCGTTTCAAAGAATGATTGAAGGAAGATCCCCAATAGGAGCTAGTTGTTATCACAGAATCTAGCAACACTCATTCCACGAATAACCCCCCTACGAAACTTGTCTATTTCCTAGGTTCATGATGTTCAAGCACACAAAATGAGGCAATTTTCAATCCATCTCGAAGTGTGTTCCAAAGTCTCAAATAGTCTGTTTGAGCGTCCCTCTGCGTTTGTCTCGCGAAGACCTTCGAAACAAGTATCTTTGCAAACTCACATTGTTCATACTTAGTGAAATTGTCAAAAGTGCAAAAGCTCTAGACAAAAGCGCACTAATATTTTCAAAAAAACTTCTAAGTGTCAAAAGTGCAAAAGCTCTAGAACAAAGCGCACTAACTTTTTTAGAAAATTTTCTAAGTGTTGAAAGTGCAAGGGTGGGCTTTTTCAACGCCTTTGCACTTAAGTGAAAAGTAAGTTTGGTGCACAAGTGCTGATTTTTTGTGCTTGTGCACTTTTTCCCATACTTAGCCATTTTTTGAGTTGGGCGGTGATTTTTTAGTGTTTTGCACTTTTTCCCATACTTAGCCATTTTTTGAGCTAGGCAGTGATTTTTTCAGTATTTTGCACTTTTTCCAATTTTCTCCACTTTTCATGCCTTAATTAAATGTGTGACTTTAAATTCTTCTATCGCCACTTACAAATCACTTAAAAGTAATTTTAGGTTATTTATTTTTCATTCTTGTCTCCTTTGTCTCATTCTTCATCGAGCTGGAAACTCTTACGCTGCTGCAAACCCACTATTGCACTTGCCATGAAATCTTTGAGACTAAGTGTCAAGGCACTGTTTTTCAGCACCTTGACACATTCTTTCCAAAAATACACCCAAAAGTTCAAGGGCGCTGATTTTCAGTGCCGTTTCACCAAGATACTTTTCCCCAAGTGCAAGGGTGTTGATTTTCAGTGCCCTTACACTTTTCTTAGTTTTTCCTTAAAACGTTTCCAACTTGTTCTTTCTTCACTTTGAACCCCATTTCTCCACTCTTGCATCGTTTTCCTTGCCTCGTCGCTCGTTTCGTGCTTGCTCAACATCGTTGCTCACTTCACGCTTCCCAATGCTACTTTTTCTGCTAACACTTGTTGATTCACCATCTTTATAGTTCCTTTTTAGATGTCATCAATTGATCCTAAAGGTGACATCTTTTGATCTAGTGGATTATCTTAGATCTACAAAGAAGCCGTTATGCAACAAGTTAAGGATACCAACTTTTCAAAAGCCTCAATGCATGTCATTTGTGATATATGACTGACCATTAATAAACCAGGATGCATCTTTGTAGGTGCAAGAAAATCCATTCATCTGCTAGAAGGTCGATCACAAGAGTTCACACCCTTGTAGATTACACAGTCAACCTAGATGATGCGTTCATACAGGAGACCAAGAAGAAGTATGAAGACTTCTGCGCCCAAGCAAGGAACCATGAAGATTCTTGATCTCCAATGTTGAACTTTCTGATGCTTTTGTTTATGCATCTTGTAAATAGTTTCTGACATCTTAAATGTCTTTTCTCAAAATGTAATTACATTGAAAATCTAAGATGTAGTTTCTTGAAGACAAATTACATTTTTGACTTTAGTCAAATTTAGGTGAGATTTTCCTAAATTAGCTCACCTAACTTTCCTAACTTTTCTCAAGTGATTTCCTAATTTTTCTCATTCCTCTCCTTTATAAATATGAGGGATTTCTATTGTAAAGCTTACCTTTTAGTATTTTGCAATGAAGTGCTACCCTTTTTGAAGCAGAATTGTGAAACTTTGTGTTGATGCTTTTTGAATGAAATTTGATCAATAAAGAATACAATTGCAAGCCAAACTTTGTGTTGGATTCAATATCTTATGAATTGATCTTATTTGGTGGTGATTAGTGGATGATATTTGAAGGACTTCAAGTAATTTATGTAAACTTTGTGTTACATTCCTTATTTGGATTTAAGTTTATGTTTGGATATGTTTGTCAAAAGATCTACAAGACTTTGTGCTTGTAATCATTCATGTTGTTCGAGGAATTGTTGTGTCTAAGAAGACTTTGTGCTTTTAATGCAACAAATGATACGTCTCTCACAAATCCATCATTGAAAAAGCTACGGAATGACTTGGTGCCTTCGTGAGCTTTCCCTTTTCTTTTACTTGTTTATTATTAATCACATTTGGTATCTCTACACTTTGTTTTGACAAGATAGAGATATTGGCATTACTGCTCGTTGTTAGTTTAGAGTTATTGTGAATTTAGAACTTTCAACAGTGAAGCATTGTAAAACATCTTCTTTGAAAAAAGAGAGAAGCATGAATGTGACACACACCCCCCATTTTGTAAGTATAGTGTACATTGTGTAAATACTTTAATTAGTTTTACTATAGCTTCTATCAACAGTAAGAAGGGGGCCTCCTCTTTTTGAGAGGAGAGATTTTATCTCACATAGTTGTGGCTAAATTCTAGGTTATGTAATCTATTGAAAAGATGATTACATAATTTTACCCAACAAAAGGCATTCCAAATCATGGGTTATGGTATTCAAAGGATACTAATTTCACCTTGAGTGCTTATACAAATGCAGATTGGGCTAGTTGTGTAGATGATAAAAAAAGTATAAGTGGTGGTACATTCTTTCTTAGATGTAGATTGGTATCATTGCTAAGCAAGAAACAAGATTCAATATCTTTATCTACCGTAGAGGCTGAGTACATTGTAGCAACATCTTGTTGTAGACAAGTGTTATAGATGAGACAAACATTGAACGATATTAGAGTGGTGTATGATGAACCAATTTCTATCTTCTGTGATAAAAAAAGTGCAATCAAGATTTCAAAGAATTTGGAAATGCATTCAAGGAAAAAACATATTTCAATCAAACATCACTTTCTGAGAGACAAGGTTGTGGAGAATGAGGTAAAACTTGAATATGTGCCTACAAAAGATCAGATTTCTGATATATTCACTAAGGCTCTTCCTAAGGATACTTTTGAGTATCTTTGAGACAAGTTGGGGGTTATTGCCCCTCCTTTCTTGAACTAGATGCATAAAGAGATGCATTAGTACAATGGATCTCAATATTCATTCTTTATTATGGACTGATGTTGGTGGCTACCTCTCAAGGGGAGTAGGTAGTGGCATTGTAGATTGTTGCAGTTAGAAGAATGTGTGTTGTCATTTTGTAGTTGTTGCTGATTTGGTGTAGTTTGGTGTGTGATCCTAAGGGGGAGTATATAGATTAGTAAAGGAAAGAAGTTGTAGAGTAGTAGTAAGAAGGTTGAGCAATGTCAAAGGGAGAGAATAACCAATGTAAATATTTTGGTCCTTTAGCATTGATTTCAAAGGGGGAGAGAGAGTCATGTGAAAAGAATAAAGTTAAGGGGGAAAGAAAGTAGGTATAGCTACAAGGGGGAGAAGAGTAATAAGCTAGTTGAGTAAGAGGGAGACGTAATGTGAAGAGTTTTAGTATGTTGGTATTCAGAGCTGTTGTTTCTTTGATGGTTTTTCACATCATGTGTTGCTGTCAATGGAAAAGGGGGCGATTGTTGCAAGTATGAGCTCAGCCAGTATTGTCATTGATGTCAAAAAGCTTGTTTTATCATTGATGTCTATTGTTGGGAGATATTTTTGCAAGAGTACGAGAAGTTGATGTTGTCCATGCTTTGATTAGTTGCATTAAAGGTTGTTATTAGTAAAGCTACTAGTGTCAACCTCTAGTGTTGTTTTGATATAAGCTTTTGTTGATGGATATGTGGTTGAGTTGCTATGTTGTAGTTGGTTTAGTTGTGTTGAGGAAGTATCAATGATCCGATGGACATTTTGCAGTGAAAATTGAAGTGTCTCGTTTCTCTCCAGAATCTGCACCATCAGAAAGATCTCAGCGTCTTGGTTCCAACGCAACTCGAACGGAGCAAAAAGGAGTCCGTTTGCACGAGTTATGGCCAGTCAAACCTTGGGTCAAACTGGAATCAGAGGGCGTCCAGGATGTGAAAAAAATGATGTCGTCAAAAGTTGTCGAAGTCGGCATCATCGGGAAGAGCTCATGCAAAGCTTTCCAACGCAATTCGTTTCGTCAAAATCCGACATCGGAGGCTCAAGATACAGCTGGTCAAAGTTTCAGGTTTGACTTGTGGACTGAAGGTACAGTGATGACGTCATCATCCGTACAGCTGACGTCAGCATGTGGTACGGAATCTGATGTGGACAAATTAAAATGTGACATGTGGCATTTGTACGGACCAATCACAGAGTGACACGTGGCAGTCCGTACGCCCAGTCAGCATGCCACGTCATCACTCAGTACACAGTCAGCATCCACGTGGCGGCGTTGTCATCAGTCCAGTCAGCAGTTTGGGCGAATCAGAATTTGACACGTGGCGTGATGAGTTGGCAAAGTACAGGTCTAGTCAATGACACGTCGTCTGTGAGTCAGCATACAGTCATCAGAGTCGGCGAATCAGTTTTTGCCACGTGGCACCTCGCTGGAATGCCACGTGGCCTTCACATTCTCCCCGCGGATGGACGAGTTAGTCGTTCGTTTTGTTAGAAAAAAAGGAGGTTGTTGGGGGATTTGAACCCCCAACCTACTTCCGGCAAGTTTACCGGCTCACCGTTGCACCAGTGAACCCGGGCTTTACTATTTATAGCTCACGGTTGTTTTTGTTATTTTAAATTAGCGGATGGCTGTTTAAAAGCCAGCGGCCGGGAGTGGAACCCGGAACCCGCCGGCCACCAAAAGCTTTAACCACCGTTAGCCCATTCAACGGTTTTGAAACATATGTGGCTCGGTTTTATTTTGTTAGCTTTTCAAAACCGATGCCTTTTTAAATAAAAACAAACTCCTCTATAAGATAAAATTAAAACCAACTATAATCCTTTTTTAAGGATTAAATCCGAACCCCCAAAACAATATTAGCCCGAAAATGAATAATTGAAGGGCTTAGAATAATTATAAGGGATTATTATGAAGAAATGGGGAGGATTTTTCAAATATTTTTACTATGTAAGGGGATTTGGTGTTTGAAAATGTAAAATTGGGAGATTTGGAAAATATTTTCAAATCAATTGGTTAGTGACCAATTTGAGCAAATTTTATGTATTTAAAGGGGGTGTAAGGTGAGAGTTGGTAATCAAGTTTCTTTCAGGTGACGAAGTCTTGAAGCTATGGAGATAATCGAAAGAGAGGTCTTGTGGAGATTCTTTGAGTCATTCTCGCACGTCAGAGCGCTGTTATGCTGCCGAAGTGCTTGGAGAATGATTGTGGTGCTTTGTAATCGATTTTGGAGTTAATCGGATCGGTCTCTCTATTGGAGTGGACCCGGAGACGTAGTCACTTTTGTGACGAACTCCGTTATCAACTGTTTGCACTTCTCTTCTTCTCTCTCTTTTTGTTGCTCATTTCCTTCCTTTCTGTTATAATCACCTTGTTATTACTTTCATTCTGTTATTTCCTTAAGTTAATTTCGATTTAATTAACTTGGAATAATCATTGTAAAAGTTAAGCATTTAAATACTGCAATCTAGTCTAGATCCTATATAGATCAATCAAAGATGATGAGGATGTGTCTCTGGTGATTGGTTTCCAAGTGCTTTTGAGAAAATTTGATAAAACGAGGAAACAATGTGTTGCAGTGCTGTTTTGGGTTGTAGAGGTGTGTTCTAGTTTTTCTTTGCATTTATTCTAGGTTGAAGACATGCTTGTGAGTTTTGGATATGTTGGTTAGAGATGTTCAAAGGTGTTATATTCAAGATTTGGTATGTTTGATCATTGTAAAAAAGAAGTTGTGTTCACTAGTGTGTGGATTGTGTATTGAAGAGGCGTTTGGGAGAAATGTTTTTGCTCCGTGTTTCTCCATAGTTATGTTTAAAGTCTTGTAGATCTGAAGTAGTGTTGATAGTGTCAGGATCTTTGTTAAGTCAAGATGGTTTGATGTTTGGTGCTTCAAAATTTAGTTTCTCAAATAACGATGTATGACAGAGTTGTTTGAGTGTATTGAGTGTGTACATTCTTTAGGTGGAAGTTGTTATGAAGGAGTTTATTGGATTTTAGGGTGTTTGTAGAATATTTTAGATCATGTTCAAGCATGGCGTGTGGTTTGAAATTCTTCCTTGGATTTGAGGAAATGTGTACTTAAAAGTTTAATGGTGTTTACATGGGTAACAACTGACCTCGTGTTTACAAAAATTGTGATGGATGATTATTGTTTATAGAAGCATGTGATAGCGTGGTGTTATAGATTTGGGTCCCAAATAAGGAATGGTGTGGTCCACTTTCACTTCTATCTACCACAGAGGTGTTTTGGCACTTACCTAATTTGAATTTGCACAATTGATGTGTATAGCTGACCTTGGAGAAGGGCTTCAAGGTCGACGATGGTATAAATAAGAGTTTAGTTGTTGAGGGATGATGAGATAGACACAAGAGATGTGAATGATGCAAAGTGTAAAGTTATAGAGTGTGGAATTGAGAATTGTAGTGAGAGATTTCATGTGTTAGATTACTAGATGCAGTGAGAAAAAGGTGTCTATAATTCTTCAGTCAAACTATGAAGGAGTTGATGGCATTGTGGTGGATTCTCTATTGTATTGAGATGTTTTTCTCTATGTAATATTCTTCTCTATCTTCTTTTCTATTATGGTAGTGAGCCTTTCCTTCTTTGGGAAGTGAGCCCTTCAATAGTGAGCCCTATTGTATTTGATATTGATACTATTCTATATTGTGAGCTAATCCTCACCGTGTTTTTTCCTTTCTTGGGTTTTCCATGTAAATCAAGTGTTATCGTGTGTATGGTGTTAAGTTGTTTCAATTTTTGTTATTTTCTTTTCATGATAAATCATCATAACAGATTTAAGGTTTTAATGAATGAATGTGGATCTGAATATTAATGAGGGTTTTGAAGTTTTAATGTACTATTGATTTACCCCTCCTCTTAGTTGTTTTGTGCATTCAAAAATTCACAAGGATTGCAAAAATGAAAAGAAAAATAAAAAAGAAGAGATTTGATTATGATTCCAAGTCCGACAAGGAAGATGGTGATGCATTAATTGCAACTTTGCAAACTCGTGTAGGTAATGATGCATGGTTAATTGACTCAAGTGCATCTTTCCATATGACCTCTAATAAAGATTGGTTTTTTGAATATGAAGAATTTGATGGAGGTAAGGTGTACTTGGGCAATGATTCTTGTTTAAATATTATTGGTTGTGGTAAAGTTAGAATAAGATTTCTTGATGGTAGAATAAAAAGGATAAATGGTGTGTTGCATATCCTTGAATTAGCATAAAATTTGTCATCTGTGAGAAAACTAATAGATGTAGGTGTGTAGGTAGTTATTTTTGACATAGGATGCAAGATGATTAGAGGTTCTATGGTGGTTTATATAGGTGTTAGATATGGAACATTGTATAATCTTGATGCATGCACTATTGAGTGTAATAGTACTTCTGTGAAAAGAAAGCCTACTTCAATGTCAAGAGGTGAGAGTTTCATCTTCAGTAGATGGTCATGGCTTCTAGGTACCCAAGGGTGCTCTTTCTTCTGAATCGAATTTACTTGCAAAGAAAACTATGTTATGACAACACAGACTTGGCCATGTATTGGAGAAAAGGATCTAAAGACCTTGAAAAATAATTTAACCTTATTTAAGGGTTATCTAATTGTAATATTGAAGTTGAATTATGTGAGCATTTCATTTATGGAGAAAAAACCACATTCATTTTAATCGATTTCTCATAAATCTTATGGTGTATTCGGTCTTATTAATTTTGATGTGTTTGGTCTTGTAGATGTTCCTTCAATTGGAAAATCCACATATTATATTTTATTTATTGATGATTATAGTAGGACATGGGTATATTTTCTAAAGAGTAAATCTAAAGTTTTTAGTCAATTTAAAGAATTTAAAGAAATGGTTGAGTTGCAGTTTGGAAAGAAAATAAAATATTTGAGGATTGATAATGGTAGTGAATTTTTCTCTAATGATTTTGATAGATTTTGTAAAGTTTGTGGTATTCATAAATAAAAGATAACTTCGTATTCTCCATGCAATAGATTGGAGTTGCAAAAAGAACAAACAAGACACTAATGGAGAAGGCTAGGAGTATGTTGAGTGGTGCTAGTCTAGAACAAAAGGTTTTGGGCTATAGATATTTCCACTACTTGTTACCTAATTAACAAGTCTCTTACATCAACTCTTGTTGTTAAGATGCCTATAGAGGCATGGTCAGGTCACAAGCTTTCATTAAGACATCTTAGAGTTTTTGGTTGCAAGGCATATGCACATGTGCTAAAGGAGAAGCAAACAAATTTGGAGAACTTGGATGTGAAATGTATCTTCATTAGATACATATATGATGTGAAAGGATACGAGCTTTGGGATCCTATTACACAAAAGGTAATATATCAAAAGTGTTATTTTTAGAGAAACTAAGCCTTCTTAGATATTACATTGCATCCGAAACAAAACTTAAATAGGAAGATGTGATTCAACTTCCTTCTACACCTAAGAAAGTTGAATCAAGGCCCATGGATAGAAAAGAAGTTGAAGAGATCTCATCTAGCTTTGAATCCCTAGAAGAGGAGGAAGAACCTCCAACTCAACTTGTTCATAGGTCTACAAGGCATAGACAACCACATGAAATATATTCACTTGATGATTGAAGATGTATTTTTTCTTTGAATACTAACATGGATGAACCCAAATTGGTAGTAGAGGCATTAGGTATGAATGATGCAAAATATTGGAAGATTGCTAAAGATGAAGAAATGACAACATTGAAAAAGAATGATACATGAGATCTTGTACCATTGCTTGAAGGAATAAAAATTGTTGGTTGCAAATGGGTGTTCAAGAAAAGTTTGGTTCAAATGGAGGTATTGAGAAGTAAAAGGAAAGGTTGGTTGCAAAAGGTTACTCTCAAGTTGAGGGTGTTGATTATGGTGAGATTTTTTCTCCTGTTGTAAAAATGACATCCATTAAAGATTTTTACTTTCTATTACCGCTTCTTATGATTTAGAGGTTGACCAAATGGATGTGAAAATTGCTTTCCTTCATGGTGATTTGAAGGAGGATATTTATATGACACAACCAGAGCACTATGTGGTGAAAGATAAAAGTAAATTGGTTTGCAAATTGAAGAAATCATTGTATGGCCTAAAATAAATTCCTAGGATGTGGTACCAAAAATTTGATACATATGTGTTGAGTTTGGGATTTGAGCATTCTAAATTAGATCATTGTGTTTATTTTAAAACTGATGGTGATTGTTTCCTATTTATTGCATTATATGATGATATGCTATTTATTGGTAAAAAGAAAGGTATGATTTCAAAAATGAAGTCTCAACTTGAAACTAAATTTGAAATGAAAGATCTTGGTGTAGCTAGACACATTCTTGGGATGGAAATTAGAAGAGATAGAGAGAAAATAAATTTATGGCAAGTGGCCAAAGTAAGTATGTCAATTCAATTTTTACAAAGGTTTAATATGCAAGATTGTAGACCATTATGTATTCCTTTTGTAGCTAGAGAACAAAGTTATCTATTTTTAAAATTGTCCAGCATCCCCATTAGATATGAAAGAATGAGTAGAGTTCCTTCCTAGAGTGCAGTTGGAAGTTTGATGTATGTTATAGTTTGTACTAGAATAGACATTTCCCAAGTAGTGGGAGTTCTTTCTAGATATATGTCTAATCTTGGTAAAGTTCATTGGGATGAGTTAAAAGAGTCTTCAAATATTTGCATGGTACCTCAGAGTATTCCTTATGTTATCATAGTAATTTAACTAAAGATGATATTTCCCTTGATATTCATGGTTATGTGGATTCAAACTAGATAGCTGATGTTGATAGAAGATGATCCACCAGTGCTTATGTGTTTACTTTATTTGGTGGTGTAATTATTTGGATGAGTAAGCGAAAGGATATGGTTTCTTTTGTAGCACAAATGGTTGTCGTTGCACCAAAAGATTGACCTGTTAATGTGTGATACAATTGCCAAAGTTAATGAATCCACGAGAGGTGGCTAAGCCGTGTCACAAACCTGGGCAATGCACTACACAACACAAGGAGAGCAAGGGCACACACCTTGCAACAATCCCCCCAGAAAAAGTGAGGGGTTCAAAGATATGTGTCCTAGGCTCTAATACCAATTGTTGCACAAATGATTGTCATTGCACCAAAAGATCGACTCGTTGATGCTCGATACAACCACCAGTGTTAATGAATCCACGGGAGGTGGTTAAGCCATGTCACAAAATCGAGCGTTGTGTTGCACAACACAAGGAGACCAAGGGCACACACCTTGCAACAACTTTTTCCACTACTGAAGCTGAGTATATGACAACTACATGTGCTTGTAAAGAAGCCATTTGACTTAAGAGAATGCACGTTTAAATATTGGAATAAAACAAGGTGCAGTGATAATTTATTGCAACAGTCAAAGTATGATCTGTCTAGCTAAGAACCTGACTTTTCATGCCAGGACCAAGCACATTGATGTATAGTATCATTTTGTTAGAGATATGGTCAAAGATGGCAAGGTGAAGTTGGTTAAGGTAGAGACTTTGATGAATGTTGCTAATTCTTTAACTAAGCCTATAAGCACATAGAAGTTTAGATGGTGTTTAGAGTCTATGGGTCTTTTGACACTTAGAAATTAAGAGACAATATTTATACTCCCTCCCATTGCTCTTACAAGGTGTTCAAAAAGTGGGAGATTTGTTGGGAAATTTTCTCTCAACCTTGCATTTACATAAGGATTACAAAATTGCTAGGTGAGTGTGGGGGTGCAAGGGGTACCCCCTACGACATAAGGGGCCGCATGCCCCAGTGGGAGGTTTGCATGCAATGCCCCCAAAAGCCACATTTTATATATATTTTATTATTTTAAATGTGGACCGTTCATCATTAGGTTTGAGATTTGACGGTAGACATTTTGTTGGCTTATCTTTCCCTAGAAGACAACCTTATTTTATGAGAGTGAACTGTATTATAGCATGAATTTTATGTATGATTAATGTATGTGAAAAATAATAAGGAAAACCTAAAGGCCATGTCTTATCATATGCCCGAGGAGAAGAAAATTGAAGGGACGCTATGGCTATGGGTAGTAAAAACCAAAATGTGTAGAAAGAGGAGGCACGACAGAATGGAGGAGTATAGTGTGGTTGTAGGATAATGAGGTGACAACTTTTGTATAGCCAAAAGGAGGAGGATGGAGCCACATTATAGGAGAAGTAGAAATTACGGGTGAAAGAAGCTGCTAGAAAGTAGTAGAACACTAGACTAAAGAAATTGTATGGGGTGTTGAAAGATGTATACAAGTGAAAAAACAAATAGAGAAAAAAATGAATTAAAGATAGCGAATGGAGCAAAAAAATAGCAAATGGAGAGGCATCATATTGGACTGAGTAGGTGGCGCATAAAGTAATGAGAGATAGAGATATTGTTGGCCACAAAGAATAAGGAAAAACATTGGTTAAAGTTGTAGATAAAAGTGGATATGGTGCGATGAATGGAGAGGGGTAGGTGCAATATAATAAAGAACAATTAAAAAGTGTAGATAAGGGAGTAGATGGGGGCATATCAAGATAAATCCAGTTTCATTATTAATAAAAGACAAAAGTAACATAATGGGGAGTCAAACGGTTGAGGCGACATAAGAGGGGAGAAGAAGTTCAAAATCAGGAAACCTTTTGTGGAAGAGTGGGGCTACATGATATAGTTTTAGTTTGAATTAAATAGAATGTTTAGGTAAAGGATAACTAGCTGTGCAAAGTTTAGAAGAAGAGGAATGATAAAACCAAGGGGAATTTTTTATAAAAGGTGTATAGTAAAATTCAATGCACATCAGGGTGGCACAACTTAGAAGAGGAGGAGTAACAAACAAAGATGTATAGGTAGCAAGGCAATAGTATGGAGAAGAGAGTTAGTGCCAGAGTTAGAAATAATGGTGGCTAACATGTAGGAAGAATGGATGCAAATTTGTGGAGGGTCGAGATTGGTAGGAATCTGTGCTAGAGGACAAAGAAGTTGTATGATGAGGAATACATAGGATATAGAGTTGTCATGAGAAAATATAAATGTATGTTTCTTGAAATCTAGATGAATAAAATATGTTTGATTTTATTTTCAAATATGAATGTAATGATGTGGGTAATCGTAAGTCGATTGAAATTGATAAATGAAATTATCAATTTAATACATGGATTTAGTGTTGAGTCTTTTGTAATCTGAATTCTTGCAAATTTGGGTTGAAATTCAGGAGTGTTTTTCCCCTCTTCATCAAATGGTATTAGAGCTAGAGGTTCTGAGCATGTGGACCGTAGACCATTGTCCATGAGGTAGTCTGCACCAAGACTTGCAGTTGGAGAGGGAAGTGAGAAGAGGTTTTGGACCTGCATAAGCAGATCATCAATCATTAGGAAACTTATGACAAAACTTATGGATTGAGGAAGTGCGATTAAGGAGCTCAAAAGTATCATTGTAGGTGTGTGAAGTCTTGAGTAGTCAAGGGTTGAAAAGTACTAGGTTAAGGAATTGGTAGATTACAATAGACATAGTGGGTCATGGATGTAAATGCAAGGTAGATTGCAAGTGATGTAGTGTGAAGAGGTTGCAAGGGCTGAGTTGTAGCGAAGACATATCATGAGGAAGGCATGGAGAGAGGGAGATGAAGTATTTGGTGGAGGAGGTTGGGCTATTCAACAATGGAGTTTGTTGTAGATTGTTCACAATCTTGAAGGGTGATTCTATCACCTAACTCTACCTTTGTGAGCCCATGCTCACAAATTTCTTACCTTACATGTCTAATTCAAGAGCATCCGGGTCCACAAGCAATCAACATCAACCAATTTTTTTTTTGATTCGGTTTTGTTATTTTGCTTTTGCTTTTCATTTCTCTTGGACATTTCATTTCAATCTCAATGGTCATTTGGGACAAGTACGTATGACATTATTGACATTGATTATCAAAATGTCATGCTTCGAATTTAATATCGATCAAGCATCTTGTTATTGTAATATTTGATGGATTTAAAATTATTTGATTTCATTTAAAACTACGAATATTGTAACAACTACTAAATTGGATATTTATGACGATGGTATAAAGGATTTTGTTCAAGATTTGATACATATGCAAAGAATTTGAAAAGGTAGATGGGTTTGCAAGAGGAAATGAGTGAAGGGAAAATTATAGCATGAATTTAATGTATGATTAATTTGTATGTGAACAAAAATAAGGAAAAACCAAAGGCCAAATCTTATCGTATGCCTGAGGAGAAGAAAATTGAAGGGATGCTATGGCTATGGGTAATAAAAAGAAAAATGTGCATAAAGAGGAGGCACAACATAATGGAGGAGTATAGTGTGGCTACAAAATAATGAGGAGACAAAACTTCTGCACAACCAAAAGGAGGATGGAGCCATGCTGTAGGAGAAGTAGAAATTGTGGGTGAAAGAAGCCGCTAGGAAGTAACTTAGAAAACTAGACTAAAGAAATTGTATGGGGTGCTAAAAGGTGTATATAGGTGAAAAAGAAAATAGAGCAAAAAGCGAATGAAATATAGTGAATGGAGAAAAAAATAGCGAATGGAGAGGCATCATATTGGACTGAGTAGGTGGCACAAAAATTAATGAGCTCATAAAGATATTGTTGGCCACAAAGAACAAGGAAAAACATTAGTTAAAGTTGCAGATAAAAGTAGAGAAGGTGAGATGAATGGAGAGGGGCAGGTGCAATATAATACAAAAAAATTAAAAAGTGCAGATAAGGGAGTAGATGGGGGCATACCAAGATAGCTTCACTTTCATTGTTAATAAAAGACAAAAGTACATGTAATGGGGAGTCAAACAGTTGAGGCGGTGTAGGAGGGGAGAAGAAGTTCAAAATTAGGAAACTATTTGTGGAAGAGTGGGGCTACATGATATAGTTTCAATTTGAATTAAATAGAATGTTTAGGTAAAGGATAACTAGCTGCACAAAGTTGAGAAGAGGAACGATAAAACCAAGGGGTGGCTTTTGTATTAAAAGGTGTAGTAAAATTCAATGCACAATAGGGTGGCACAACTTAGAAGAGGAGTGATAAATGAAGATGTACTATAGGTGGAAAGGCGATAGTATGTAAAATTGGGAGTTGGTTCCAGAGTTAGAAATAATGGTGGTCAACATGTAGGAAGAATGAATGTAAATTTATGGAGGGTCGAGATTGGTAGGAATCCATGCTAGAGAATAGAGAGGTCGTATGATGAGGAATACAAAGGAGATGGAGTTTTCATTAGAAAATGTAAATGTATGCTTCTTGGAATCTAGATGAATAAAATATCTTTGATTTTGTTTTCAAATATGAACGCAATGATGTGGGAAATCATAAATTATCGATTGAAATTGACAAATGAAATTATCGATTTAACATGGATTAGTGTCGAGTCTTTTGTAATATGAATTCTTGCAAATTTGGGTTAAAATTCGGGAGTGTTTTTACCCTCTTCATCAAATGGTATAAGAGCTAGAGGTTTTGAGCATGTGGGAAGATCATCGACCATGAGGCAGTTTGCACTAGGACCTATAGGTGGAGAGGGAAGCGAGGAGGTTTTGGGTGCATAAGTAGATCGTCGACTATGAGGTAGCTTATGACAGAACCTATGGATTGAGGAAGAATGATTGAGAGCTCAAAAGTATCATTATAGGTGTGTGAAGTCTTGAGTGGTTAGGGATGGAAAGCACTAGGAAGGTGATGAGGAAGTGGCAGATTACAGTAGACACAATGGTTTGTGAATGTAAATGCAAGGCATATTACAAGTGATGTAGTGTGAAGAGGTTGTAGGGTCTAAGTTACAATGAAGAAATATCACGAGGAAGGCATAAAGAGAGGGAGAGGAAGTATTTGGTGGAGGAGGTCGGGCTATTCAGTGATAGAGTTTGTTGTAGATTGCTCACAATCTTGAAGGGTGATTCTATCACATAACTCTACCATTGTGATCCCATGCTCACAAATTTCTTACCTGA
The DNA here is from genome assembly GCA_007258455.2 of Sequoia sempervirens. Taxonomy (NCBI): domain Eukaryota; kingdom Viridiplantae; phylum Streptophyta; class Pinopsida; order Cupressales; family Cupressaceae; genus Sequoia; species Sequoia sempervirens. The sequence continues at coordinate 137,813,239 of VDFB02373365.1, forward strand.
CATGTTTGATGTAGGAGCATCTAGGTCCACAAGCAATTGACATAGACCAAACAAAAATTGATTTGGTTTTGTTGTTTTTCTATTATTTTTCATTTCTCTTCTAGATAGTTCATTTCAATCTTGATGGTCATTTGGGAAAAGTTTGGATGATATTATTCACATTGATTGTCATAATGTCACGCTTCGACTTTAATATTGATTAAGCATCTTTTTATTGCAATATTTGATAGATTTAAAATTATTTGATTATAGTCATTTAAAACTATGAATATTGTAACAACCACTAAGTTGGATATTTATGATGATTGTATGAAGGATTTCATTTAGGCCTTGATACATGTATGCAAAGAATTTGAAATGGTAGATGGGTTTGCAAGAGGTAGCGAGCAGAGGGAAAATTATAGCATGAATTGTATGTATAATTAATGTATGTAAGCAAAAATAAGGAAAACCCAAAGGCTACATCTTATCGTATGCCTGAGGAGAAGAAAATTGAAGGGATGCTATGGCTATGGGTAATAAAAAGAAAATATACAGAAAGAGGAGGTACAATAGAATGGAGGAGTATAGTGTGGCTATAGAATAATGAGGAGACAAAACTTCTGCACAACCAAAAGGAGGATTATGGAGCCAAACTACAGGAGAAGTAGAAATTATGGGTGAAAGAAGCCACCAAGAAGTAGTAGAAAACTAGACTAAAGAAATTGTATGGGGCGTTGAAAGATGTATACAGGTGAAAAAGTGAATAGAGCAAAGAGTGAATGAAAGATAACAAATGGGGCGAAAAAATAGTGAATGAAGATGCATCATATTGGACAAAAATGAGGAGGACAGAAGGAAGAAAGGAAATAGATAAAAGGAGATGGTGGATGGAAGAATGGAATGAATATGGAATAGTGGAAGAAGAGGAAGAATGGAACGAAGGAAGGAAGGAACGAAAACCAAGGGGTGGCTTTTGTAAAAGGTGTAGTAAAATTCAATGCACAACAAGGTAGCATAGCTTAGAAGAGGAGTAACAAACAAAGATGTATAGGTAGCAAGGTAATAATATGGAAAAGAGAGTTGGTGCCAGAGTCAGAAATAATGGTGGCCAGCATGTAGGAAGAATGGATGCAAATTTATGGAGGGTTGAGATTGGTAGGAATCCGTGCTAGAGGACATAGAGGTCATATGATGAGGAATACAAAGGAGATGGAGTTGTCATGAGAAAATGTAAATGTATGTTTCTTGAAATCTAGATGAATGACATATTTTTGATTTTGTTTTCAAATATGAATGTAATGATGTGGGTAATCATAAGTCAATTGAAATCAACAAATGAAGTTGTCAATTTAACATGGATTTAGTGTCGAGTCTTTTGTAATCCAAGTTCTTACAAATTTGGGTTGAAATTTGGAAGTGTTTTTCCCTTTCTTCATCTGTTTTGAAAAAAAATAGGGCTATCTATTAAACTTTAATTTACCAAGAAATTGCAATTAGGTGATGTAAACATAGAACTATCAACCTTTGCCTGCATCCTCTTATGATGTAATGTATTAACAAGTATGGAAAATAGACAAGAATAACCAACATTTTTGTTTGTCCTTATGTCTATTTGGAAGATCTAAGTACTTGTATCTGCACTCTTGACTTTGAATGATGAGTTTTCTTTTGTCTTCTTTACAAGGGGAAATGCCCATTGTTAACTCTTACTGACCAATCTAAAAAGATGTTGAATCATTTGGCATTACTATTAATATTAATATTTTTTTGATGCAAGTGTTCCTTTTTGTCTATTTTTCTCTCCTTTCACAAGCACACGATACATGTATTGCATTAACTTTGTCAAAAAAGGCTTAATTTAATTGTACAACTTGTACACATGGAAAGTCTCTTTCCTCGCAAAATATAAGATCATTTGTGACTAATAAGCATGCATAACCTTACTTCTAATTGCTTCTAAATCTAAACTTGTGCTTCTCTATTGTATTCTAATCATGTTCTACCATTTTTAATCCACTTTCAAATGTATCCAAATCTTTTATTTTACAATTTTTGTTTCCTCATTATAATTTGTAAATTGCTTAATCCTATTTCATAACTTCTATTTTTAAATATCTATGTTCAATCTATAATCAATCCCGATTTTTTTATATTTACTTTGAAAGTATATATTCAATTACACAACTCATTTAATTTAAGATTAACTCAAAACATAATTTTATATTTTTATTGTACTTATGTCACTACAATCCAAAGGCAAAAGTGTGAAAAGCAACAAGGACATCATGTAGAGGCAAACAGAGTACCTAGTTCACGCCTTTTATAAACGACAACTTGAAAACTACCACAATTGACAAACTATACAGACAACATGATGGAATTTGCATCAAGCTAAGAAAGTCCATATCAACCAAGAAAATGGTGGTCTCCGAGTTTTTCTCCATAACTACCTCATGGTTTTACAGGGCCAACCAGCTTGTCATATTAAATCTTGCTTTTAAGACAAAGCTTATGTAGCTGGGCCAACTAGAGCGCCCTAAATGGCGGATCAAAATTGGAGCTTTGAGCCTTTAATAAGACACATCTTAATCATAACTATAAACAAATTTAGAATCTTAACTATAAATTTTCTTGTATCTGGCCTCTCATTAAATATTGTACATGAACTGACCTGGTTTAATCAGATCCCTGAATAAAAGCAAATACTTATCATTACATGGCACTTTTTAATCAAGAACGTATACATTCCTCCCTAGCTCTCCACTGAACATTTGTGCTATTCAATCCACTGGATTGAAAGGAGGTCCAATCTTCAAGAACTTCTGTGAGATCATGAACCTTGGCCTTCAATCCCTTACAACAATTTGCATGCATGGTGCACACCACACTTAGATCTGTGCCAGATTCACAAAACCCACTAAAATACTTTGTGTCCAGGAAGCGTGCTCTCAGACCTATTCTTGTAATGTTCTCGGAAGTCTTAATGTCATTCCACACATCTTGGTCATTCAGGGAAGGCCTAGTCTCTGTAGCATTGTTCCACATCTCCATCATCTCAAGAGTCCTATTGTTCGAACGGAAAAACATGAATCCTGTATTCTCCCAATTTCTCAGATCATATGGGTCGTCGAAATATCTATCGGTTGACATTTCAAAATCTGCATCCGTTGAAAATCTCTGAAATGGGTTTCTAAGCCACAGTATATCTGAATCCTGTGCAAAACCAGTGCTTTATGAAGTTAATTATAAAACTCAAATTGCTAAAGCCCAAATACAAATCAATATATCTGATGATAAAAAACAGAAGCAGAAAAACTCACGGAGAAAAGAAAATGGTAGCCTCTGCGTAGCACATTGGTTAGCAAGAGGATTTTAGAGCGCGTCATCTTCAAGTAATCCTGTGTCATGTAGAAGCTCTCCCCTGAGAAATCAACTCCTGGAGTCTTCAAACGATAGCAATGAGGATGGATTTGGGTGCAAGCGTTGAAAGCTTTTTCATCGTGGGCAACCAACAGAAGATTATTGAGCAGTTCGTTTGTTCCTTCCCCAATTTCAAAGCTCTTCATAAACAAGTCAAAAATGCCGCCAGGCTCCATCCACGCTGCGTTCACTGTGGTTATAATCACCGTCCTGTTGGGCATGGAAGCGCCGGCCAGAGCCAATGTTAGTTCGTCCTGTTCAATCAAATTCCACAACATCAATAAGCAAATCATTGCAATTCATTCTTCAGAACATTTCCTGTGTTCCAAATTTGATCTCGGATTATGACATACCGAGGGGTGATTCTTCAACTGTCCTCGAAACGTGAAGACATTGGAGATGGCCGGTTCGAAAAGTGGTTTGTTGGAGAGCAGTACAAGGAAAAACAAAACACAGCAGACCACACCCATAATCTTCTCTCTCTTGCTTAGATCCATTTCAGCCATGACTCTAGACCTCCTCAGAGCTGTACTTGACCAGCCAAACCGGAACTTGCTGACGGTGAGACGAGTCATGTTGAACGAGCCCGCTTTGAATTTTCTAACAATTTTTTTGCAGAACGACTTTTCGTGGTGAGACGGGCGGAAGAGAATGAGTCTCAGGAATCTCTGGCAAAGATTTGGTGGACATTGCAATGGGATGACGAAGGATTCTTGATAATTGCGGGTTTCCAGGAAGGCAGAGAAGCACGCATTAAACCAACTGAAAAGTATATAGTGCGTAACGTGGCTTGCAAAGAACGGGCAATAGAAATTGCCAAGGATTCAGTTGTACACATGGTTTTAGTTTGACCAATTCGTATTTTATAATAAAATAATATTATTAAATAGTTAGAGTTTTGTAATTTCTGATAAAGATTAGGCACTGTTCTACAAAGTCATTAGACACATTTCACGAAAATAATTAATTAATTAATACAATATATTTAATAATATTTCATATTAGTAATTAAAGTGTTTATATTTTAATAAAAAATATGTTATATTATTTTTCATAAAAAATAAAATTAAGTTGATTCATTGATTTAATTTCTTATTAATTAATAATATATGTAAAAATATATATATTTTTTATTGATTTGAGTTTAATTGAGGAAGTTGTATTCTTTCCAAATATAAATTTGATATATATTATTAATTAGTAACATATTTAATTTTTTTATAAAAATACAATTAAGGAAGTTGATTAATTGACTTAATTTTATATTAATTAATAATATATGTAAAAGTATATATATATTTTTTGATTGATTTGAGTTTAATTGAGGAAGTTGTTTTCTTCTCAAATATAAATTTGATATATATTATTAATTAGTTATATATTTAATACCTGTTTAATTAATAATTAATTCAAGAGTTGTTTTCTTTTGAAGTCTAAATTTGATAGGCATGATTAATTTTAAAGGAAATTGTTTATTAATATCTTATACATTTTTAATTATTATTAATAATTATTCATAATGACATCAAGATTCATGATATGGTGATATTAATATTTTTGGAGTTGATGAATATTTAAAAACCAAAAATTATAAAACAAGTCTTAAGATAAATGTAAAGAACCGAACCAATTTTTTCAATTTTTTCAAGAACACATCAACCAAGAAGCACCCGTTAAGGTTAGCACAAACCCAAACCAGCAGTTTGCAAGTAACTCTTTACCAAGAATGCGCACTCAATCTCGAGATGAGAATGATGCTGTCATATGGCAAGAGGGTCGTCAGTATCAACTTAAAAGAAGTACAATGCTGAAAGTAAGCTCAACGCCTAGAATGTGCTTTCCAACCCAAGGTGGGAATGGAGCTACCATAAGGCAGAGATACTAAGAAAGGAAATTACACAGCAAATGATAATGCTAAAAGTAACTCAACGTCTAGAGCGTGCTTTCCAACCCAAGGTGGGAATGGACTTACCATAAGGCAGAGATGTAAGATATTACAATGCAAATCAAAGTAAATAGGTGGCAAGCCAGCCTCTTCCCCTTATCTAGCGGGTATTACAATGAAATAATAGAGAAGAAGTAAGATTGCTGACAGTACTACTATTTAGCTTACAATAATTAGAGATTTTCCTACCAAGTACATAAAATAAGAAAGTCTAACCATGCTGCAATATAGTATAATGTCTCCTCAATGATCACAAAGACTTTCAACCCAAACCCAACTCAAAAGATAGACTTTACGCAAGCTGATATGACAGAACAACAACTTAATATGCATAACCAACAACCCTAGAATCCACTAAAATGCTCACAACTCACTCAATACTTGCCAGAATGACATGAGACTTGATGCAAACGAAAGCTAGGATGATGACAATGAAGACTAGACAAAGAAACAACTGACAAATTGAAGTATTTTTTTTTCTAAACACTTGCCAGGCAAAACAGAATGGTACAGCCTCAAGAAATGTTCTACCAACAAGATAAAATCCAAGACACCTCTAAAAAATCTGCAACTTGGCATAGAGGGGCGCCCAAGGCTAGCAAATGCATGGGTAAACTACCCAGAACCAAAATAAATTCGCCCAAAGACTTATGAGTATAAACTTCAATCTGCAATACAAAATCAGCAACTCCAGATTTTGATTAAAATGCAAGAAACTGAACTACAAATGCAAAACAACTTCTACAATGCAAAATCTCACTACAAATCTCACTCAACTACAATCTAACTCTCCACTAGTTGCTGTCTTTCAAGCAAGAAGTCGAGCCAAGGCTAGGAGGCATTCATTCCTCGAAGCAATCCAAATACCATTCCGGCAGCATAACTTTACTCAAGACATAAGATGATAAAAAGAAGAGAGATGGCCTTCTTTTATAGACTTAGTAGAGAATCTCTAGATGCTTCTAGAAAGTGCGCCCTTTTTCCAATTCGAATTTGACTTCATTTTCCCTCTAAGAGTGGCATACTTCTTGGCTAAATAAAACATTTTTTAAATAAAATATTTCTCTCCTTAAGTTGGCATCCAATTTCCTCAAGAGCAATTTGACTTTAGAAATATAAAAATATTTCTTCATGAGAAAATACCCCTCAAGGTCCCCTTCTTTAAAACAACTTAAAGTCATATTACTAGGACAAGGGGTTATTTTATAAAATAAAACATTATTGTCTTTAAAATACTTATTTCTCCAAAATGAACCCCTTAAGCCAAAAATTAGAATTATCCAATAAACTACCAGAAGAGGAAAGTTGACGGAGCTGGTGCTGACTGGACCATTGCTAAAAATAGAATTTACTAAAAATAGTAAATTCAAGAAGTTGCTCAGAGTGCAATGCATGCAACACCATTGCGAAGTTTTCTGAAAACCCAGAAAGAATCTGCAATCCAAAATCCCAAACTCCGAGATGTAGCCGTCATAACTTACTAAAAATAGTAAGTTCAGAAAGGTTGCCCGATGCAGTTGCAAGTCATACCTTTGCGAAGCTCTTTGAAAACCCAGAAGGAATCCAGAATCCAAACACCCAAACTCCAACAAGCAAAACCCTGAATCTTCAAGAGAACCCATCAAGTAGCTGGAAACCCTAATTATGCCACTGACTAGTTGACAGCACATTGGGAATAGGCTATCAATCACTGAAAAGTGAAGTGCTAAAAACGGGGACATTACATTAAATACAATAATTATTTTTTGTAAATAACAATTGCTTGTAAAAAATATTAATTAAATAAAATAATTTAAGATTGATTTTGAGCTTTTTGAGATAGACATATGATTTAAGATATGCATACTTGTATAGTATATTAGTAGAAACAAGATATTTTTATAGTGATAAATTATAGATAGAAAATTACAAATGATCATAAAATAGATGCAAGAAAAAACTTCATGCCCAATAGATCCATGCATAAATCATAAATCATGTAAGGCTCAATTCAAGAGGAATTAATTAGAAAATTTCCCTTTCAATTAGAGCTCTTGACTTAGCAATCTTATCTAGCTTTTTGGTGATCTTCCTTGACCTTCTTTAAGTCCACACTTTTTTTTTTGCATTCCTTGATCTTTTTTGAGTCCACACTTTACTCCCTTTCACCATTATCTTTCTATTTCAACAAATTTTAGATATTTTTAAGTTATCATAGTTGCATTTATCAACTCCCAAACAACTAAGATATAATTACAAATTGTTATATTACCAAATACAAGTGACAAAAAATGTCAATTCAAGTGGGTATTAATAATTGAATAAATACTTCTAATATTATAATATTTCAAGGTGTATGCCACTTATCTCGAGATTCTCCCACTTGTTGTATACCTTGTAAGAAGAAAATGAAAACTAAAAGAATATATCAAGCTCTAGAAGTGAAAAGGGCCTCTCTTTGCACTAGTTGAACTTCTATGTGCTTGGTGATTAAGTGAAGGAATCTACAATGCTTATTAAGTGTCAACCTTATGTAACATGACCAATAAACATTTTATAGTAAAATTATAATATTAAATATTTATTATTTTTTAATTTATAATAAATATTAGTATTTTACAAAGTCAATGTTTATTTATGATTTATGAAAATATTGAATTAATTAATGCAATATTTTTTTTATAATATTTCATATTCATGACCAAGCTTCTACAGGAAAGATTTAGCCAACCGAGCTAGGGCCCCAACCCCTTATTTTCATTTATTATTAATAAACTATATAAATGTATATAATTTTTTTGATTAATGTGAGTTTAAAGAAGGAAATTGTTTTCTTTCCAAGTTTAAATTTAATATATACTTTTAAATGGAATATATTTAATAGCTAGATTTAAAAGCTACTTTTTTTTGAAGTCAAAAATTGATATGTATTTATTAATTGTTAAGAAAAATGTTTACTAATATTTTATATTTTATATTATTAATTTTATTAATTATATAACAACATCAAGTATTGTGATATGATGATTATTTTTCTTTTAGAGTTGATATTTATTTTAAAAATAATGAAAATTGTAAAATAGGTCTTAAATAAATAGCATAACTCTTAGCAAAGAAGTTTGAACTAATGCATAAAATATTCCTTTGGTTGGGAGTGGAAGAGAAAATAAGGATTGCTAAATAGTTAGTTGGGACAAGGTTTATACTCTAAAAATTAATCATGGAATTGCCCTAAGGAAAAATCAAATAATTAACAAGTCTTTATTAGGAAAGATTGGTTAGGGTTTCATTAAAAATAATAATTTGATAATTTAAATCATGCATCATAAAAGAAAAATAGGGGGTTGGGGTGGGGGTAGATGCCATAGATCTTTCATTATAAGTGAAGAAATTCCTAAGGGTTTAGTTATTTGGAGAAATATTATAAAATCTACAAGCCTCTTGTAGGAAGATAGTACTTGGAGAATTGGTAATTGATTTAAATATTATTTTTGAAAAGATTGTTGGTTGGTTTAGTAATCGTTGAAATTTAATCAAAGACTCCCCTTACCAATCTTTTTGGTCTCTTGGTTTTCTATTATATAGTTGGTCAATTTTTTTTAGTTCATAAGAAAAAAATTCTCCACTCTTTACAAGTGAATGGAAGATTATTCAAGATAGTTACTGAATTGCAAGTAAGACTGCTCTCTTATCAAATTCTTATTTTTCATAGAGAACTTGAGCTTTATTGGGATTGAACAGTAAAGGAAATAAGATTCTTCTTACACTTTACTATTAGACATCCTTATTGCTAACATTTTGAAAATGTATTTGGAATAAGTAAACTTATTCCTAATATTACCAATCTTCCCTCTTCTAATTTACCTATGTTCTTAAAAATGAGAAACTTAAAATTATCATCTAATGGGTACTTTGGGAAGGCTATTTTTAATTACCCTAGTGTTAATTGTTGGTGTTTCAACTTTCATTTGAAAATATTGTCCCTTTAGGATAAAAAAAAACCAAGTTATAACTACTTCGTGGGAGAAAAGAATCTTTTGCTAAAAGATAAAATAGTTGCATATGTCGTTGAAGAAGATACTTGTTGATCCCGTAATGATGAAAAAAGAAAGATGGAAGTATAATTATTTCACCATGTTCTTCTACCACCTTCTAAAATTGTTAACCTTCAAAAATCTCCAAGGAAGATGATAACTAGATCAAAAAAGACAAAAGAGTTCCACCTTTGCAAAAAGACAAAAAGAAGTGTAGGAGATATTCATTCAATGTACTTCTCTATGCATGAGCTATACTCCTCTTTAGAAGGCCATTGAAAAATCAAAATATTTTACACCTTACTATTATCCAAATTAGTCTCTAACTTAAACAAGTCATCAATTTCAAGTTGTTCAAAAGAGCTAAATCTGGTTTTCCATCTTTGTAGATATATGATGACAAAGAGGGAATTATGCTTGCAAATTCAACTTTCCATATGTCTAAATATTTGATGGCCCATGCATTGTCCGTAATCTTTGGCATTATTCCCTACTCCATTACTTTAAACATTTTTAACTTAGATTTAAATTGCATATCCAATTTTGTTTGAAAGGTAGAGACTTCTCTCAATAAATCAATCTACTAACTTATTTTTACTAAATTTATATGAGCATTTCCATCAAAATATCTCATCTTAATGATCTCTTTTATTGAAGTGGCTCTCAAAATCCACTTATTTAAAATTTCCTGGAAACTGCTCTGAAGTTGCATATGCTTAGCATATGCCTTTTGAAGCACATCAAAATCACTTAAGACACCTTCAATTATATGTAATACACAAGAGAGCCTATGAAACAAATGGTCATCAATGATGTTAGTTTCAAATCTCTTTTCCTCTTCTTTGGATTTCTTCTCACTTTTTTTACTTTACTTTAGCTACTCCTTCAGCTCCTTTATTTTGAGAGATAAAGTCTCTCTGTATTGTGTTGAAAGCTCTGTTGATGTAGATCCAGGGGAGGAGGAATAGAAACCTGAGGCTGTGGGAGCTGAGCTACCACTTTATTATACTCATCTTTTAGTTTTACATGCATATCATGTAACCTTTCATACTCCACTTCTTGCCTCGTAGTAGCTACTACATTAAACATGACTTTATGCACAACAAAAGATGTTGCCTACAGAGCTAATGTGTTAGATGTCCTCTATATTATTACATTCCTATGATCTCCTAGACATAATCAACAACTCTTGGACTATTTGTGGTAGGGTCCATTTCCTATATGACCAAGGTTTCCAAATTAGGATGGAAAATTGATCCAAAGTAATCTTGTTCAGCTTGCTCATTTGATGTAAATGCATCTTCATCTTGATGCTTGATGGTATCTAGAGAAATAAATGAGGCAAGGTTCCACTTTGGTAGCAGGATCACTCCACTTTCTTCCACAATTATCATTCCTTCTTCAGGAGTGATCCTTGAGGCATCATAATCCATTTCTTGGAGGACTTATCTAGTAACCTCCTCATATTGTGAAGGATCCACTCCTTCCTTTACCTTATTAATTTTTTCATTAAATTCATTTTGCTTGACCTTAATTATGAAATCTTTGAGCTCCTTAGAATTTATAAAGCTACTATCATCTAGGAATTGGGTACAAGCTAGAATCTTGACATCATTTGCAATTAGATCATCATCATAGAATTCCACTGCAAGCCTATTCTTAGGTACTTGCTCATCTCCTTGATCAACTTGGGGAGAAGGAAAATGCTGATCAACCTCTTCGTCCCAAGGCATGGTCTCTGCAACATCCTCTCAATAGGATTCATAATGTTTGCAAAGGGCCCCTTCTAGGATGGATTATTTATTAGCCTTTTCTCTTCAGATTGGACCATGAATGTCCATTGTTTCTTCCCCTCCTTTACTTCATCATCTATTCAAAGATTCTTGATGACACCATTTGAAGCATGAAATTGATGATAGAATTGAGATCTTCCCCTTTCTAATCTTCTTTTGTTTATGTAACCCTCAGGATCATAGTTCCTGGAAGGGTTCACCTTCATTATGTAACTTTGCAACATTCTTGCAAGGCATCCAACCCTTCCTTTGTAGTTACAATTAAGTGAGAGAATTACATTCCCCCTAGAATAAGTGACCCATGCTTAATCACTCTGAAATGAAACTTATTAGACTCATTGAGTTTCCCCATTATCTCCGTAAAAGAAAGTATATCTATTACAAATTTTGGGAGACAATATGGTTGGAAAAGGGTGCCATATATTTTGAATATTGTGCAATTGGTATGCAAATACCAATCTCACCAATTGTGGTCAATCTTCTTCTCAGGATCAAATTGCAGGGGCCTGAGAAATTTAACAATTTTCTTTGAATTCTTTTCTCTAGAATGAAGGACAAGATTTTTCAAAACATCATATACAAAAACTTTTTCAAAGACCAAATAGATGACAGAGGAGTAATGAGAATCCCAAATATAAGTCCACATTTAGACTAGCAGCCTATTCCCTTCTTCATCACATGTCTTTGAATTTAGGCATCCATTATATATCTTTGCCCCACTATGAAGAATCATGTGTATTAATAAAGAATACCACTTGAAATATAGACCAACCTAGGGGTCTTTTAGGTAGGTTGGTTGTTTGTGCATCTATTATGAAATGTAGGTAGCATAGTCAAAGCTTCTATTGACATCCTTGTGTTGGATGTCTATAGCTAACATCATCATATATATGGGTATCTTGATTTGATAATCATCCTCGAGGACCTAACAAATATATAGAAGAAAATAATTACATGCAAATAAAATAAAATAAAAATGTACCTCTTTGTGTACCCATTACACACTTAAGTGCAATTACTACTTTATATTTAATTATACACATTTATTTGATTAATTTTTTTATTCAGGGTAAATGCTTTGACCGAGCTATGAACCGCATTAAAACCATTCAACAATACCACCCCAACGAGGTTTGAACCTTGTGGCAAGAACAACAATGCCACCATAAACTATCACACCATGCCAATACTGCATTTATTTGATTAACTTAAATCAATATTAATTTTTTTTTTTTTTTTATTGATTGTTTTATTCACTAGCACTTGTACCTAAAGAAGGTTCAAAGATTATGCCCATAGAAAATTATATGTATGCTAATATGTTAAAGAGAAAGTGGTTGGATTATACAATAATAAGTGCTAAATAATTGGAATGAAATAAACTTGGACCCGTAGAACCTTAAATTGCATTAGCTCAAAAACAAAAACCCTTAGTATTGTTAGTAAACCAAAGCAAACAAAAGATCCCCTATAAGATTCATCTAATCACAAGAATAAAGCCAAAGAAACAAGCAAAACATAGAAAAGCATCATTCTAATAATCAAACTAGCATCTTATAGTGGATTGGTGCTTCTATGGAAAGAAGCCCTTTCCCAATCCTTGATTAAGCTCCATGATATGATATTTTGATGATCAAGATGATGGATAGGCAAAATCAGTTCTTCAATGAAGAGTGACTTTGCATAAGCTTTTTGGATGAAATTGTGGAGATGATTCGAGGATTTGCTTGAGGATGAAGCCTCTATTTGTAGATTTTCAAATGCCGAGTGTTGAAGAGGGACCAATGTGGGACTAAGAAACATGCCAATGAAAAGAGGCCACTTGTCATCATGTGATAGTTGATGTGTGCAAGATTTGGGAAATGTGCCCAAGAGGGGGGAAATTTGGTTTGAATTTGGAAATAAATGTTGAGTTTGACCTTTGGAAGGGACATGTAAGAGCCATGTAAGAGCTCATAAATGACTCGTTGGATGTACATTTCAACTTGCCTTTTGAATTCAAACCTGATGGAATATTCCTCATGGATGCCATGTTGAGTGAAAATGATGATTTTAATAAATCAATAAATTGATTTATTTGTGCAAGTGGAGATATCTAGAGGGATTTGACATGCATTAGATTAGATTTAATCGATTAATTAGCTAGGATGATGATTAGGATGTTTTGACTTTTATGACTTAAATATTTGATTTATTTAAATGAGAAATGAGAAATATGAATTGGATTTTAATAAAGTCTTGATTTATTTAATTAAATGGATGATGCAAGATAAAGGTTGAATGATTTATGAGAAATGAAATGGTATTATTTGATTAAACCTTTGGATTGACTTGTATGCATATTTTGGGTGTCTACATGGACAAATCTAAATTTTTTCCAAAAAAGATTAGGTATTATTTGATTTTAAAATATTTGCATGCAAATTTAAAACATAATGAAGATGAAAGTTACAATCAAATTAACAAAAAATACCGCAGATAGAACAATTGGTAAATCAATCTTTATTAGACTTTTACATAAAAGTGAGATTTTGGAAGCTTTTCCATGATAAGCTATCTTTTAATTATAAACTATTCTAAGTTTGGGTATTCGTGTAGAAAAGTTTTCACCGTAAATCGCTTGTAATCGTGAAAACACGCGGTATAGCCTCCTACCCAATAGTTACGTAGATAACGCCATTCCAACTGATATGCAGATTTTCTACCGAAGGAGTCTTTACCAGCATCTTGAGTCTCTTTGAAGGAGTTCTTTATTAGACCTTTACATAAAAGTGAGATTTTGGAAGCTTTTCCCTGATAAGCTATCTTTAATTATAAACTATTCTAAGTTTGGTATTCGTAGAAAGTTTTCTACCAGAAATCGTTGCAATCGTAAACACGTGTATAGCCTCTACCCAATAGTTACGAGATAACGGCCATTCCAATCTGATATGCAGATTTTCTACGGAAGGAGTCTTACCAGCATCTTTGAGTTCTTGAAGGAGTCTTATTAGACTTTTACATAAAAAGTGAGATTTTAGAAACTTTTACCTGATAAACTATCTTTTAATTATAAACTATTCTAAGTTTGGGTATTCGTGTGTAGAAAAGTTTTCTACCAGAAATCGTTGCAATCGTAAAACACGTGTATAGCCTATACCTAATAGCTACGAGATAACGGCCATTCCAATCTGATATGCAGATATTCTACGGAAGGAGTCTTTACCAACATCTTTGAATTTCATGGAGATGTGGACGCCACCCTTAGATTTCTTCACGTTATGTCTAGAACACTATACTTGTAGATATGGTCAAAATTCAGCAAGCAGTTCCGTTTCAAACAGTTGTTCTTAAACATAATTTAGTTTAACAGTTTTAATTTTGGCTATCATAAATATGATAAGATATTTAACATTTTAATAAGGTGAGATACAGAACTCTGAATTGAATAGCGTTTAAGTAAAATGTTTTCGGAATATGTAAAATTGACTAAGAACAGAACAAAAGGAAAATCGAAAACAGAAAGAGGAAACTTGGGTTGTGTAATGGCTTGAAGAGATGATAGGGAGAAATAATCGGTTGGTTATCTTGAACAAGCACGTTATTCAGAAGAGAATTGATTACAGCAGAGTTGGTAAGAAGATATCAGTTGAAATCGAGAAGTTGTGAGTCAATTCTCTTACTTACGCGGCACGCCAATGACTCTTATACGTGACAGCTTATTGGTGGCTTTGGACTTTTATTGTTGTTCATGTGATTTATTTGTTTTGGGAAGCACGAGAAGTTTGATATTTGAAAGAACTCCGAGGAGATCCTAGGTCGTGGCTGATATGGATCTAACCAAGAGAGACAAGATTTTGGGTGTCCTCTGCTGTGTTTTGTTGTTTCTTGTGCTGCTCTCCAACAACCCACTTTTCGAACCGGCCATCTCCAATGTCGTCAACAACAAATTTAGAGGAAAGCTGAAGAATCAAAATTTAGTAAGTCATAATCTGAGATCAAATTTCATTCTTTGAAACACAGGCAATATTTTGAAGAATGAAATACAGTGATTTGCATATTGATGTTGTGGGATTTGAATGAACAGGACGAGCTGACATTAGCTCTGGCCAGCGCTTCCATGCCCAACAAGACGGTGATAATAACCACAGTGAACGCAGCGTGGATGGAGTCAGGCGGCATTTTTGACTTGTTTCTGAAGAGCTTTGAAGTTGGGGAAGGAACACGACCACTGCTCAACAATCTGCTGGTGGTTGCCCACGATGAGAAGGCCTTCAATGCCTGCACGCAAATCCATCCTCACTGCTATCGTTTGAAGACTGCAGGAGTTGATTTTTCAGGCGAGAGCGCCTTCATGTCGGAGGATTACTTGAAGATGACGCATTCTAAAATTCTCTTCCTCACCAATGTCCTACAGAAAGGCTACAGTTTTCTTTTTTCTGTAAGTTTTTTCTTCATCAGCTCTATTCAGATGATATACTGATTTATGTGGCCATTAGCAATTTAAATATGAAGTTTTGTTTTTGCGCAGGATTCAGATATATTGTGGCTTAGAAATCCATTTCAAATATTTTCAAGGGATACAGATTTTGAAATGTCCTGCGATCGGTATTCCGGCAATCCACGTGATATGAGAAATCAGGAAAATACAGGATTCATGTTAGTCCGTTCAAACAATAAGACTATTGAGATGATGGAGGTGTGGCACAATTCCACAATAATGAGACCTCACATGCATGACCAGGATGTGTGGAATGCCATAAAGTTGTCTGAAAATATTACTAAAATAGGTCTGCGTGCACGCTTTCTTGATACCAAGTATTTCAGTGGATTTTGCCAATCTAGCAAAGATTTGAGTGTGGTGTGCACTATGCATGCAAACTGTTGTAGAGGATTGAAGGCCAAGATTCATGATTTGAGAGAAGCTCTTCAAGATTGGACCTCCTTTCAATCTAGTGGATTAAATGGGACAAATGTGTATTGGAGAGCCAGAGAGGAATGCAGACGTTCTTGGCTAACAAAATGACACTACCCAGAAAATATTTGATTGTAAATTGAGCTATTCTATGTTATTCTTTCTAGTCCTTGTCTTTGACGAGGATTCTAATGTTTTCAAATGACTTTTTTAGTCGATGGGCTAGATTTGGGCCTGGAAAACAAGTTTCAGTTGTCACTTAATGGTAAAAGCCTCCAAAATATCAGATAAAAGCTACCAAAATCTCACTTATCACATAAAAGCCAAATAAATATTGATTTACAACTGGATGGGAACATTCTATTTCTATTTGGAGTGTTTTTTGTCAATTTGATGACAACTTTCATTTTTCATTTACATTGCTTTATACATTAAATCTATATGCAAATATTTCATAATTAGATAATACTCAACTTCTTTAAGGAAAAAATCTTATATTTGTCTAAGTTTATTTTATTCCATTATTTAACACTTATTATTAATTGTTTAATCCAGCCACATGCAACTAGAATTTGCAGTACATCCTTGCACAAACACATACTTTCTAACATATTAACATACATATAGTTTTTTATCGTTGTAATCCTTGAACCTCATTTAGGTGCAAGTGCTCATAAATTATTTATCATGTCTTAAATTGTACAAAGGGAAAACAACTTTTTGTTTAATATTTATCATTAATTGTAATTTTTAATTTATATATTTTTCTGAATAATATCATAAATTAAAATTATTAGGGAAAATAATAGTCAATCATAAATTGCAAGCAAGAAAAATTAAACCTAGTGTCTAATGTTCTCAATCAGCTAGTTAGAAGTTGTGGACAAGGGACAAATTTAAGCAATGAAAATTTGAGGATGGACACCTTACGTTTACTCTACATGCTAAGGGAGATGGCATTTGAAAAAGGTTGTAAATGCCACATATAAGGATGCATGTGAGTGATACATATAAGATTGCATGACTTATTTAAGACAAATAATCTTTGTGCAGTGGTCTATTATGGGGCCAAAATCAAGGATCACTCTATATAATTTCACAAAATTTTGCTTTGGTTTGCTTCCTACTACAAAAATACTAGAAAAGAGAGATCAAAGACATTTTTCAAGATTGAAGATTGCAATAGATTTTTTTTTAGTGTATTACAATAGCTATGCTAAGGTGGACAAGACTATGAGGCTATCTACCAAATTACTCATGCATGGAAATTCCCAACTATTACTTTCATATAGTTCTCACTATAAAACTTCTAACCACACAAAGGAAAATGATGCCAAAATTTATTCACAAACCCCTTAGGTACATGGTATCATATATTAAATTATGTAATGAATCACACATCCTCTTTTTAGTGGTAAAATTAATTATAGAGATTTATGAAAATCTAAGACAAGGCATCAAGAAATACAAGAGCATTCAATGTATTACAAGCTTGTATACACATTCTAATTGGACTTTGACAAGAAAATTTGATCTTTCAAATGTTTGTTCATGTATGTAACTAGTGTTTAAACATGTCTAACTCTTAAATTTTATATGCATGAGATGCATTTGGAAATATCAACCACCAAATTATTTTCTACAGTAAAATTTTGTATTATTCTTGTCATTCATATGATTTTGAGAAAATATGATTTTTCCTTATTTTTAATGTCTCAAACCACATACTAGTAGAGAAGAGAAAATCAAAGAGTTTCTAAAGAAATTTAAAGTCTATTATTACTCAAGAAATATAATTTGTTATGTTTCTTGTGTTAAGTTTAAAGATTATTCAAATCATGATTTAAGGGTTGAATGTTATGTGTTTATTTTATTGGGCTCACATTGTCATGTTTCATATATATTAGGTTTATGTTCATGTTTCAATAGCTAAGTGGACTATCATGTCCTCTATTAAATCATCACTATTAAAAAGGAAAGAAAGCTAGCTATCATGCTTATTGCAAGATGTGTACATTATTAAATTTATGTTCAAGTCAAATTTACTTGTATATAAGTAAATATGAATGCATTAAAGGATATTACATAATAGTAGAAAAAGACAAATGAGTTGATCAAGGGAGAAAATGGTGTCATGGAGATATTCAAATCACTATAAGAACAAAACTCTATAGGAGTGAACTTGAGATAATAATACTTTAGATTTCATTTAATCTATTATGTCCATGAGAAATTTTGAATGCAAAATATTAGAAATTGATGGACATAGGTTAGTGAGCATATTTTTATGGAGTAGGAGTTTGAAATCCATAAGGTCCCTAGTGAAAACACAAGATAGTGTCTAAAGGAGGGCATCTAGATATGGTCCAATGATTTTATGTGGCAAATATAAGGAGACTCCAAGCTTTATGTTAGGTAAAGAATGACGTGAAAATAGTACTCGAATGGAATGTATATGGTAACTTGGTTCTATAAAAATTATGCATGTGAAACATATTTCTATTTGAATGCAAGAAATCAAAGAAAATGTAATCTACAAAATTTCTTAAATTTGTGAGAGATATTGTTATAATTTGAATGTGAACTATGTTAGTGAATGTAGGGAAAATTTAACATGTATATCTAAAATTAGGATAAATCCATAGCTAACTATATTTCATAAAGTTTGATGGCTTCATACATTCAAGTTTCAACTTTGATGTTGAGTGTTTAGTGATTTTAGGTAAGAATAACTTATTTTTCTTATTTCCTTTTGAAATAAGACCCATTTTTAAAATTAAAATTCATGGGGGAAAATGCATGATTACATCATTGAGGCATAATATAACCTAACTCCAACTTTCAAATTGGCAAGTGCGTTGCCATATATGAAGGCATCGCCATTTAAAATCTGAAACCCTAAATTCAAATATGGAAAAGTGTCACCCTAGACTTATGCGTCACTATATATCATTTGGGTGTTTCCAATTGAAGTTTGGGCGTCGCCATATAGCGACACCCCCAAATTCTAAATTATAACACCTAATAAATGCATCAAAATTTCAAATTTTGAATCAGGTTTTGAATCACATACCGGTGGCCTTGTGCCTGGAAGCCACTGGAACTCATGAACTCAATCAGACATGTGTCGGGGAAGCTCGTAGTGCACCATTTCGTCGAAGGATCAGAGCTCAAATTGCAAGAATTCCTTAAGTGAGAATGCATAAATGAATTGAAAATGACCTCTCTTAGCCTATTTAAGCTAGAAAATTAGGGTTTTTTGCTCTAATTTAACCTTAATAGTGGGGTTTATTATCATTTTCACCAATTTTTCCAATTGGGACCTAATTTTGCATCATTTTTTGTGTTTTTGGCATTATTCTTGCATCCCAGAACCTAACTGGACCCTTGAGCAAATTTTGAACCTTAATAGAGAAATCAACCCAAAATTAAAAATTTCCACCTAATTTCTTGAGGGGGCAGGGAGTCAGTTTTACCCTTTTGTTATGGCATCTAAAAAAATATGAAATTTTTATTTTTTGATTTAGGCATCATTTTGATATAAAAAGCGTTGTTCTTTGAACCCCAGTAGCAGGTACCTCGCTTCAAAGAGGGGCAAAATGTAGACACTGAAAAATGTCCTAATTGATGTCATACACTTGAATAAGATTTATTAACATCATTTCCTCTTTATCTTTCCTCTTTTCACTTAATTGATTCAATTAGCCTAGCTAATTAATTAATTGCATCATTTTCATCTATTGGCCTAATTAATTAAATTGGGTTAATTCATCTCTTTTCGCACTAACACTTCATCTCATTAAATTAAATAAATCAAAATATTTAATTTAATCTCCTAAGTCATCTTATTTAATTAACCCTAAGTTATTTAATTAAATATCATTTCACCCCTCCCCTATTTATTAAATCATCTAATTATATAAATATCTCTTAAATATTCTAATTCCCTAATTGCATTAAAAATTAAACCTTGTTTAATTAGCAATTAAACTAATTTTCCTCTAATCAAAGGGAATATTCCCATGGAATATTCTTTATCCTTTTTGTAAAATTAAAACTTTGTTTTAATTTGTAAAATACCTTTTTTTCCTCACCCTAAAGGAATATTCTAAGGAATATTCCCTCTCCTCCAATCAACTCACTTAGCTTCAAAAGCAAGCTAAACCCTTCAACCTCTTTAGCAAGTTACCTTTGAACTTTGTGAGTAGGTCAAAAGTGTGTTTGTTTGAGGTAATTGTGAGCCTTTGATTAACTTTCATCATGCATTCTCATCCGTTGATGAGAATATCCATGATCCATGCCTCTCATCCTCTTCATCTTGAATTGTTTATTGAGCTTTTTAATCTTAACCATCCATTCCTCATTTGCTCTCTTATAAATAGATCACTATTTGGAGACAAATGGATCCATCTTTTATTGCAAACTTATGTTGTTAAATTTACTCACATATTTGCTTATCTTTTGCTCACTTTTTCATCTTATTTTCAATTTATTTTTGTTGCATACTAGCTTCAAGCTTTCATTAATGACTTCCATGCATCCATCCTAGTTTGTAAATAAATTAGGTGTTTCATCTTTTACCTCATTTTTAGCTTAAATTAGCTTAGATTAGCTTGGAAATTGCATAATTAGATCATTTATAGCATAAAATCATGGTAACTTAGCTTGCGTCATGTTCATTTTTACATAATTTAGGTTTTTCATACACCAAACACCATGGTTTCATTGATTCTCTTCCATATAATCGATTGAGACAAGCTCACTATCATGGGATTGGGAAAGGGTCGTCGGGCCACACCAAAGCAACACCAATTACACAACAAGATAAATTTTGAATGGATTAGAGTATATGTTTTAGTATCTTTCATATTTTAGTATGTTAGGTTTTTGATAAAATGTTTGGTTTTAATCTCGTTTGACCAATCTTGTTGAGATTCGAGTATTGGTGGCTCCGTTATGCTTCGATTCTTCATGGATCACTTGGCGTAATTCAACCAATATCAACAATCCTCGCATAAACAACTTCCTACCTAGGTTCATTTTCCTAGCCTCCCTTTGGAGTTCTAGGATGAAGAAATTATTGCGGGAGTGGCCAACTCCTTTGGCAACTTCCTTTCTTTGGATTATGGCACCAAAGAATGGTCCAAGTTGGTGTTTTCTCTCTTTTGTGTGAGTATTGAACCAAATAAGGTTCCCTTGACCTTGATTATTCTAGAATCTAGGTTTGGTAAGTGGTCCCAAATTATTGAATATGAAAACTTAGCTCTTTTTGTCAAAATTGTTCTTCTATTGGCCATATTTGCAATACTTTCCCCAAGGGTTTTTTCAAGTCCCTTGTTGGTAAATAAAAGGTTGTGGTCTCCCCATACTTTGATCTTAGGGCAAGGGGATTAGTTCTAGCACCAACGTCATCCATTTTGACTCCGTTGCTTACCCCTATGGTTCCTATTCCCTCGTCTTGTGAGATTCCTCTTCCTAGCTTGCTAGCCTCTCGCCCTCCTTTGTCTCCTATGCTTTCTAATCCTGTTATCTCTTCCTAGCTTCTTGTGTAACCACTCTTCTCTCCTATAGTTGACCAGTGGTTGTCCCTAGATTCCTCAAAGTTCTATTTGGAGGTTTCTACTTTCAACTTGTTGCCTTTGTTGAGTGTTGATGGCTCGTAGTCGGTGATTGATGTGATCCCTATTGAGGTTTCTTTGGTCATCCCTCATGTTATTCCCCCCTCTCCTATGAAGATAGGTCTTGTCACTCCTAATTTTTTTATCCCTTGGAAGTTGGCTGATGTGGGGACTATTGCTAAGGTAGGAAGGAAGCCTGGTAAAGTTACCAGCTAGAAGAACATGACAAGATATATTGTGAATAGAAACCAGTCAACCCTAGGGTAGGTTGGATCTAGACGTAGTAAGAAAATTTGACCCTCTCTTGGAATATTTAAGGGCTTAATGGCCTTCATAAGAAGCATATTGTTAGGGATTTCATCAAAGAGTTCAATCTTGACATACTTCTCTTGTAAGAAACTAAAATGAATTCTAGTAAGTTTGAAAAATTTGGTAAGTTCATCTGGCCTAATGCAATTGGGGTCTCTGGTGGGTTGGTCACAATGTGGAAAGCATTTCTCAAAGGCTCCCTAATTGCTAAGGAAATTTTTGACTTAATGTCAATTTCTTTCAAAGCTTCAGCCTCCCTGAGTGGGTTTTATATAATGTCTATGCGCCTACTAATGTGGTCCAATGGAGGAATTGAACCTGGTTCGACCTACTGGGATGTAGGAATAATTTTTTGCATAATAAATAGATGGTGATGGGGGATTTCAATAAACCTCTTTTCCCTCTGAGAAGCAGGGGGTACTTTGGATTTGTTAGATAGTATGCTAGACATTAACTCTTTTTTGTATGATGGAGGTTTGACTCATTTGGACCTCGAGGGTAGCTCTTTTACTTGGTCTAATAAATGTTCAAGGGACAATATCATCTGGTTTCACCTTGATCATTGTTTGGTTTCTACTAACTAGGATACTTCTTCCCTTTCCTTGTCTTCTCTCCTTAGGATTGGTTTGGATCACACCCCGCTACTCCCATGTTGGAATACTCCTCCCCCTAGTCTAAGAGGCCTTTTCAATTTGAATTAATGTGGACATACCACCCTCAATTCAAGGGTATTAATCTCTCCACTTGGTGGAGTGGCCATGGCTATGGCTTTGCTATGTACAATCTAGCCTTTAAACTCAAGAGCCTCAAAAGCAATATGAAGGAATGGAGTAGGAGCTATTTTGGTAACATATTAAAAAAAAATTCTCTCAAAGAATGACTCAAAGAGGTTCAAAATGAGATGGATTTTGGCATCTCGAATGAGCTGGTTGCTAAAGAAAAGACCTTGTTGAGTGAACTTCATAATATTATTGAAAAAGAGGAGGTTTATTGGAAACAACAATTGAGGAACCAAAGGTTTTGCGAAGGGGATAAAAACTCTATATTCTTTCACATGATAGATTTGAGACATAGGAAGAGGAATACTATCTCTGAGTTTTTCCTTGATGATGGTTTTGTGCTAACTAATGAGGATGATTTGGCTCATGCTGGTGTTTCCTTCTTCCATAACCTTCTCAACCTGCATCCAATAGATTTTTAGGTGGGTGGCATTATTAATGTTATTCCTCCTTCTTTATCTTAGCATGAGGTTGGGTTTATGGAAAGAGATGCTTTAGTTGAAGACATTTAGGAGGTTGTGTTCTCCCTTATCCCTTTTAAGGCTCCTAGGCCTAATGGCTATCCTCCTTTCTTCTTCTAGATGTTTTGGGACATCGTTGGGCATGATGTCACTACTACGATGGTTGATTTTCTGTCTACTAGTAATATCCTTAAGGAATTCAATAATAATTTCATCTTTCTCATTCCCAAGCATTCAGAGGCCAACAAATTATCTCAATTCAGGCCTATTAGCCATTGTAACATATTCTACAAAATCTACTCTCTATTATTGGTCAATCACATTAAACCTCATTTGAACAAAATGATCCACCCGGCTCAAAAAGGATTTGTTCCAAGGAGGAAAATAACTGATTCTATTATGCTAGTGCATGAATCCCCCAACTCCATGGAAAAAAGCAAAAAAGAAAGTATGGCTCTCAAGCTAGATATTTCCAAAGCCCATGATAAGGTGTCTTGGGATTTTCTGTTTGAAGTCCTCTACAAAATTGGCCTTTTTGGTAAAAATTTGAAACTCATTCAAGGTTGTTTCACTTCCCCCAAGTTCTTTGTGATTGTCAATGACACCTCACAAGGTTTATTCTCATCTTTAGGTGGAATCTTCCAAGGAGACCCCTTGTCTCCTTATCTGTTTATTATGATGGCTAAAGTCCTTAGATGCAATTTTGAGTGCAAAGTTTTGAATGGTACCTTGTTGGGTTTTCCCCCCTCCTTTGCGTCTCAATAGATCTCTCATCAACAATTTGTTGATGAAATGATTTTTCTAGGGGAGGCTATGCTAGATGAGGCTAAAGGATGGATTGATGTCATAAGAAAATTTGCAACAATTTCTGGACAGTGTATCAATTTTTCTAAAAGTTCCATCTTTTTTTTGAATGTTGACCCTACTCTTCAAACCAGGATATCCAAAACTCTCAAATTTATGATTCTTTCCCTTCCCTCGATACATTTTGGCATGCCACTTTCTATTGGAAAGGTGGATAATTCGATTTGGTCTACTCTCCTAGAAAGAGTTCAGTGAAAGCTTGCTACTTGGAAATGGGCTCTTCTCAGCAATGATAATAAGCTTCTCCTTCTTAAATCCACCCTTCAAAGTTCAATTGTGTACCTAATGTCTCCATTTTTTATGCCTACCACATGGTCAGATAAACTTGAACAAATGTCATGAAGATTTCTTTGGTTGGGGACCAAAGAGGGGAGCAAGTTCTTCCTAGTGAATTAGGATACTGTGTGCTCTAGGAAATTCCATGGTGGCCTATATTTTCAAAAAACTAGATTGATGAATATGGTTCTTATAACTAAAATTTCTTGGAAGATTTTGAAATAGTCAGGCAGAATGGATTTCTATCCTCAAGGAAAAGCATTTGTAGGGACGAGATTGCCTCTCTTTGCAGGACAATGGCATTCTTCCTACTGGTTTTGTTATCTGGAATAAATTCTTAAAGACCAAGAATTTACTCTCTTTAGGCTCCTCTTGGCTAGTTAGATTGTGTAATTTGGCCCTTTTTTGGGATGAAAGATGGCTCTCCTCACTGGCTCTTGGTCTTCATTAATTTTTTTTAGTGGTGAAGAGTGACCTCTGTGCTTGGTTGGGGTCAAAGGTTTTTGATTACCTAGATACTTCTATTATTCTACTTCTATTATTCCACCTAGATGGAAGATTTATCCCAATTGGTTTGATCCCCCCCTTTGGCTAGCAACTGAAGAGCTCCTTAGAATTGTTAAGAATTACAAGTTCTTTCCTTCCAACTTTCCAAACTCTTTGGTCTAGTAAGCTTCCAAGGATGGTATGTACTCTGTTAAGAACAATTACAATCTTCTATCCAACATTTGGGGTCCTTAGTTTGATTGGATACGACTCTAGCAAAGGAATTCCCTCCCTAAAGTCAAATTTTTTTGGTGGATAGTTTGTCATAAAATTATCCTCACACTTGATAACTTGGAAAATAAAGGTTTACAACTTGGTAATCAATGTTTCTTGTGTGAGAATGAAGTAGAGTCTATCCCCTCACCTACTCTTTCATTGTTCCTACTCTTAGAAGGTTAGGCAAAAAGACAATCTCTATTCAATCTCTGTTGGGTCTGGCAGAAGGATGTTCATGGAATTATGGATAGCTGGTGTCCCTTGATGTCTCACCCTTTGATTGTGGAGCTTTGGTTGAAATCTCTATTCTTTACTAGGTGGGCACTTTGGAAGGAGTGCAATAACAAGGTCTTCAAAGATAAAAAGTCCCTGTGGTTGGTGGTCGCCAATAAGATCGCCAGTCAGGTTGTTGAAATTATCTCAGTTACCTAACAATATGGAGGTCTCTATTGTATTAGCTTGGAACTTGTCTGAGGTTCTTAATTCACTCAACTCTCTCATTCTATTGGATAGGCATAATACTCCCTGCCCCCCTGACCCTAGTTGGCTGAAGCTTAACTTTGACAGCTCTACTAAACCTAACCCTGGTCGAGCAGGTGGGGGTGGGATTATGTGAGATCACAAGGAGAATTTAATTTTAGCTAATATGATTAACTTGGGGGTGCATACTTCTAGCTTTCCTAAGGTGGCAGCGACTTTCCATGAAATACAAATTTCCACATAGGCTGGGCTTTCCAACTTAGTAATCAAGGGAGATTCTAGAAACATGATTCTCATGTTGATGGGGAAGGCCTCTCTTTGTTGGATCCTCTAGGACCCCATGTATTTGGCTTGCAATATTATGATCACTCTTGGTAATTGTAGGACTATTCACATGTTTAGAAATGACAATAAAGTTGCCAACGCACTGGAAAATCTTGGCACCTTTACACCAAATTTAGTAATGGGATAATATCCTTAATATCCATGGTCACAATGTGCAAGTTAATTCATCATGATGCTAAAGTACCACCAATTTGAGATTGATTTGGATATGTTGGGTCAGTGCAGGATCATGGGGGTCCAAACTAGGCCTCTAAGTGGTGATGGAAATTTAGAAAATCAGAGTTAGGCAACTTGAAATAAAAATTTAAATAGGTTATTAACATAATTTGAAAATATGTAAGAACAAAATTTGTAGCAAATTGAATGTAGTTTCTAGGTTACTAGTCCTTTTTTGGATAAAAGTAAAATTGTTTTGACAAAATTTGAAATTTCAATGTGCAGTGGTACTAAATTTTTAAGAAAAAGACAAGAAACAGGTGTATGTCTGACCACCCTAAGTATAAGATTTTTTTTTTTCTAAATTTTTCAATATAAGTCTAGAGGACACATGCCTGGATGTGCTGAATTTTTTTTGTAATTTTTTTCTATGTAAATAATTAGTTATGATTTTTTTATTAGAACTTTTTCAGAATTATTAAAACATTTGTGTTTGACCACCATAACTTGGTCAAAAATTTATGAAATTCATTTTTTTTAATCCTATGGTATGTGAAGCATAGAATGTGGTGCATTTTGTAGATTCGAAGAATGTTAAGTAATTTGAAAGTTATATAATTTTTTCAATCAACCTATCAATTAGGACTTTAGATGTAATGTAGGTAGAAAATCAATAGTAATTATTTATTAAATTAAAAACAAGGCAAAAGTTATATTGGTGGAAAGCTGATTTTTTTTTCTACAAAATCTTTTTGTTTGATGAAATTCAGATAAAAAAAAGTCGTCAACCACAAGGGTGAACTTGGGAAAACTAAGCAAATTTTCAAAACACATTTTTTGGGTTGGCTTTCTAGGTTAGCCAATCCTGAACCAAATTCAGAGCCAATACCCATTTTGGTTTGGTAATACCAAACCAAAACGAATATTCATTTTGGAAAGCGAGAACCAATTTTTTTGAAAAAAAAATGGATATTAGTTTTGAAAAATGAAATGGATATCCGTTTTGAAAATCAAAATGCATATCTATTTTGAAGACCTAAAAAACCCTCTTTAGTAAAATGGGCATAACTTTTGTGTTTCTTATCGCAATTTCAACTTTTTGCAAGATTGGAAAGGTGATTGAGAGATATATGCAATGGAATAGGTAGTGTTTCTATATTTTATACACAAAATAATTATAATCATGGGTATGTGAAAGATCATCATGGAAAAAATAGGCCCTTAAGTGGCGAAAAATTTAGAAAAATCAGAGTTAGGCAACTTGATGTAAAAATTTGAATAATTTATCTATATTATTTCAAAAATATGTAAGAATAGAATCTATAGAAAATTGAATGTAGTTTCTAAAGTACTAGGTTTTTTTTTTTTAAAATCTATTTGGTAAAATTTAAAATTTGAATGTGTAGTACTTAAATTTGGGAAAAAGTAAGAAGTAGGTTGTTTGACCACCCTAACCACAATAAAATGATAATATTTTTTTATAAGATTTTAGATATAAGTAGAGGACTCATGTCTCGATGTGATGCATATTTTTTTGTAATGTTTTTCCAAGTAAAAAATAATTATGAATTTTTTATTACAAATTTTTAAAAATATAAAAACTCGTATGTCTGACCACCTTAACTTGGTCAAAACTTCATGAAATTCATTTTTTTTAATCCAATAATATGAAAAGCATAAAATGTGACACATATTTTGGATTCAAAAAATGTGATACCGTTTGAAATCTATAGATGTTTTTCAATCAGCTTATCAATTAGGACTTTAGTTGTAATTCAAATAGAAAATGAATAGTAATTATTATTAAATTCAAAGTAAAGCATAATTTATATTGGTGGATAGCTAATAATCTCCTTTAAAAACCCTTTTCGTTTCATAAATTTTGGGTAAAAAAATTCATCAACCACATACCCTATGCATACCCATCATATCACCACTTTTTGGCCCATCATGATCCTAAACATACCCTTATTTGAATGCAATATTTCATTTTTGAAACATCAAATGCTCACTACTTTCACATAAAAAGTCTCATTTTCATGATTTGTTTGTAACACTCATCTAAAAATACCTGAAACTTTAGAAAAAGTAATGAATAACAAAATATTTATATTTTTTGTAGTAAAGACAAAAAAATCTTCATAAATCATCATATCTCTTTGTCCCTTTCTCTACCTCTCTATATATCACTATCTCCCCTTAAAATATGGACCTATCCCTCCCTCCTTTATTCTCTTTTTGTACCTCTTTATACCTATCTTTCTCACTCTCTCTCTCCTTGAGCTCTAGACCTATCTTTCTACCTCTATCTCCATCCTTCATTCTCTCTCCCTAAGGTCCCTCCCACTCCCTCTCCCTTTCTCTCTCCCTCTACATCTCCCTCTCACTCTCATCTCTCTCTCTCTCTCTCTCTCTTCCTCCCTTTGAAGTCTCTATTCCTCTTAAGTCTCTCTCTCTGGGTCTCTCTCTTAGGTCTCTTCGACTCCCTCTCTTCCTCTTAGGTCTCTCTCTATTAGGTCTCTCCCACTCCCTCTCTCTCTCTCAGTCTCTCCTCACTCACACCTCTCTCCCTCTAAGGTCTCTCTCTATCCCACTCTCTCTCCCTCTCTCCCTCCCCTCTCTCCCTCTCCCTCCCTCATCTTCCTCTCAAGTCTCTCTCTCCCTCCCTCTATCTCTCTCCCTCTCTCCCTCTCTCTCTCTCTCTCACTCTCCATCTCCCTCTTAGGTCTCTCTCTCTCTCAAGTCCCTACTACTCCATCTCCCTCTCTCTCCCTCTCCTTCTCACTCTCCATTTCCCTCTCCCTCTCCCTCTCTCTCTCCATCTCTCCAAAGTATCTCTCTCTCACACACAAACACACATACACACACACACACTCTCTCCATCTCCATATTAGGTCTCTACCTCTCTCCCACTCTCTCTCTCTCCTCTCTCCCTCCCTCTCTCCCTCTCAAGTCCCTCTTCCTCTCCCTCCCTCCCTCTATTTCTTTCTCTCCATCTAAAGTCACCCTCCCTCCCTCCCTCCCTCCCTCCCTCCCTCCCTCTCAAGTATCTCCCACTCCCTCCTCTCTCTCTCCCTCTCTATTTCTCTCTCTCTCTCTCACTCCATCTCTCTCTTCTCTCACGTCTCTTACTCACACTCTCCATCTCCCTCTTAGGTCTCTCTCCCACTCTCTCATTCTCAACTCTCTCTCTCTCTCACACACACTATCTCTCTCTCTCTCTTAGGGATCTCTATCTCCCACTCACTCTCTCCCTCTCTCCTTCCCTCTCTCCATCTCAAGTTATTATACCTCTCTCTCTATTAGCTCTCTCTCTCTCTCAATCTCTCTCGTCCACTCCCTCTCTCACTATCAGGTCCCTCCCTCTCCCTCTCTCACTCACTTTCCACCTCCCTCTTAGCTCTCTCTCTCCCTCTCTCTCTCTCTCACACACACACACACAATTGTCTCTTTCCCACCTTAACTAGATAACTCTCTCTCCCCCCTCTCCCCCCCCTCTCTCTCTCTCTCCTTTCTCCCTTCCCTCTCTCCCTCTCTCTCAAGGCTCTCCTTTGTCTCCTCTATCTATCTCTCTCTCTCCTCTCAGATCTCTCCCTCCTCCCTCTATCTACTCCCTCTCTCTCTCTCTCTCTCTACCTCTCTCTCTCTCTCTCTCTCTCTCTCTCTCTCTCTCTCTCTCTCTCTCTCCCCCCCTCTTGGAATTTCTCTCTCTCTCTCTCTCACACACACACACACACCATCTCCCCTCTTGGGTGTCTCTCTCTCCTCCCTCTCCCCTCTCTCAAGTCTCACATCTCTCTCTCTTTCTCACTCTCAGAGTGTCTCTATCTCTCTCTATCTCACTTGGGTCCTCTCTCCCTCCCTCTCCTCCCCTCTCTCTCCCTATCAAGTCTCTCTCTCCTCCCTATCTCTCTCTCTCTCCCTCTCCATATGCCTCTCACTTTCTATCTCCTCTCCCTCTCTCTCCCCCCTCCCTTTGAACTCTCTCTCTCTCTCTCTCTCTCCCTCTTAGGTCTCGCCCACTCTCTCTCTCTCTCTCTCTCTTAGGTCTCTCCCACTGCCTCTCTCTCTTCTCTCATGTATCTCTCTCTCACTCTCTCTCTTACACTAACACTCTCCATCTCCCTCTCTCCCTCTCTCCCACTCTTAGGTCTCCAACTTCCATTCTCTCTCTCTCACTCACTTTCCACCTCTCTCTTAGGTCTCTCTCTCCCACTCCCTCTCTCTTAGGTCTCTCCTTCCCACCCTAACTAGATAACTCTCTCTCTCCCCTCTTTCTCCCTCTCTCTACCCTCTCTTCCTCTATCCCTCCCTCCCTTCCTCGCTCCCTCCCTCTCTCCCTCTCAATTCTGTCTCCCTCTCCCTCCCTTTATCTATCTCTCCCTCTCTCCCTCTCATGTATCTCTCTCCCTCCCTCCCTCTATCTCTCTCTCTCTCTTTCCCTCTCTCTCTTCCTCTCCCTTAAGAAGTAACTTGAGATTGGGGACAAAGAGAGAGAGAGAGTGACTTTATATGGAGAGATGGAAGGAGAGAGGGGGGGAGAGAGAGATAGTGTGTGTGTGTGAGAGAGAGACTTTAGAGAGAGTTGGAGAGAGATACCTGAGAGGGAGATGGAGAGTGTGACTAAGAGAGAGAGTGAGAGAGAGACATGAGTGAAGAGAGAGATGGAGTGAGAGAGACTTGAGAGAGAGAAAGAGAGAGAGGGAGAGGAAGAGAGAGAGAGGAGGGAGTGAGCGAGACTTGAGAGAGAGACCTAAGAGGGAGAGGGAGTGGAAGAGACCTAACTGAGAGAGACTTAAGAAGGAGAGAGACTTCAAAGGGTGGGGGAGAGAGAGGGAGAGAGGAGATGGAGAGTGAGAGAGAGGGAGATGGAGAGGGAGTGGGAGGGACCAGAGAGAGAGAGAGAGAGAGAGAAGAGGAAGGATGGAGAGAGAGGTAGAGATATGTCTAGAGCTCAAGGAGAGAGAGTGAGAAAGATAGGTATAAAGAGGGACAAAGAGAGAAGAAAGGAGGGAGGGATAGGTCTAGAGCTTAAGGGGAGACATAGTGATATATAGAGAGGCAGGGAAAGGGATAGAGAGATATGATGATTTATGAATATTTGTTCATCTCCTTGCTACAAAAAATATAAATATTTCATTATTCATTAATTTTTCTAATGTTTCAAGTATTTTGAGGTGAATGTTACTTAAAAATCATGAAAAAAGGCTTTGCATGTGAAAGTAGTGAGCATTTGATGTTTCAAAAATGAAATATGAAGTTCAAATGATTATAATTATTTTTTGTGTACAACATATAAACACCACCTATTCCATTGCGTAGAGCTCTCAATAAACTTTCCAACGCCTATAAAATGTTGAAATTTCAATAAGAAACACAAAAGTTATGCCCATTTTACTAAAGAGGGATTTTTAGGTCTTCAAAATGGATATCTGTTTCAAACATATATCCATTTTGTTTTTCAAAAAAATGGGTTCTCGCTTTCCAAAATGAATATTTGTTTTGAAAAAAAAAATCGTGGATATCCGTTATAAATAGAGATCCGTTTCGGTTTGGTATTACCAAACCAAAACGGATATTGTACCCAAGCTTGGAAAAAGTCAAAGAATTTTGTTTGCATTTTTAGGCATGTTAAAAACACCTTTTTTTTACATCGCCACTTTTTGGACCCCCATGATCTTGCACAGACCCTGATGTCAAATCTTGTTGATATTAGCCACACATTTCATTTATGGAAAATTAATCCCTCTAAATTTCCTTTTCATAAACACATTAACTAGTGGCTCTGGTTTTTATCTAGTCATTTCTATAGTCAATGTGGTCATATTTTGAAGTTTGATATTTCTGTGATGGGGGGTGATATGGTTCAGGAAGAGCCTACTAGTTGCGAGGTGTGGAAACAAGAAAAGGATGTCTGGACCATTGTGTAGTGGGGAAAGTTGGCCTCGTTTGTGGAAGGGATGTAGGGGCATGATCCCAAGATTTTAGTGGCATTCGTTACCTCTTGGGTGAACAAAACTATCACTATTAGTGAGACCTCATTCATAGTGACTATTCAATTAATTATGGAGGTGATAGGGCTATCTTTGGAGGGAGTGTACATCCCTCATAAATCCAAAGGCCACTATCAAAAGGATATGGAAGGATTCTTGAAAGAAGGTGAGAAGGTGAATAGGCTTTAGAATGACTTTAATTATTTGAAACTTCCTGGCGTTTGGAGCAAAGTCACAGAGGTCCTCATGAAGTATGTTACACTTGAGGGGAGAATCTGTCACTTTCATGCTCATTTATTCCCAATGCTTAATCACCTCTGGTATAATGTTAAAATGAAATTTTCCTTTTGGCTTTTGTCCTCACTTGAGCAAACTGTCAATATCATGTCACAGTGTTACCCCCTGCCACTATTAAAGTGAAAACTTTAACCATTCATGACCCCATCAAACCCCCTGTAGACCCCAGTCCTTCCATTACCCTTGATGAAACCCCCTGCCATTCAACATAGCTCTAGAGCCTGTGGTAAAGCCCCTGATAATGAGGATTCCACTCCCCACCCCATAAAATACATCCCCCTATTGGAACACATGCCTGACACTTCTAATTTAGATGAGTTAGACAACTCAAACAATGATGTGTCATGGAACCCTACCCCTACCAACTCCCACATGAACTCCCCTACCCAAGCAAAGGTCTCTGATGTTTGTACCACCCCCTATTTTAAACCCTAACCTACAAAATTCCCCCAACCTCTACATAAATTTGGAGGGGACCCATGTCGAACCTAGGGTGGGTTTTAACTTTAGTGCTTCTAGTGATCCCCTTTACAAAAAAATCAATGAAATATCATAGAAGAATAATGTCTAGAATGATATTGTGAAGTGGTTGTTGGGTCAGCTAGTTACAACCAAAGAGAGAATCCAGTCATTGGAAAGTAAGGTTCTACAATAGTAGGTCCCATGGTTGGGTGAGGTAGAGGAAAAAGCCCACTGGGATCTAATTACCTCCCTAGCCAAGTCTTTCAAGAGGTGGTCCAATTGGGAGAAGGAACTAAAAGAGTTGAGAGCCATCACTGGTATGGAGGATGATAACAACAATTTACAAATGGAGATCGATGTTATTCATAATAACCAAAAGAAAACCACTCAATTCCTCAAGGTTATCACTAACTACAACAAAGAAACTATGAAGAACATCACCCTCACCATTCAAGTGTTTCAACAAGAATTAAAGAGGTACAAGGGTAAAAGGGTGGCTGATGATGGTAGGGATGATAGTCACACGTAGAAGAAGAAAGGAAAAATGGATGAAACTTTACCTGGGATGCCACAATGGACACTGAGGTTGTTCAGAAAGGCTCCCTAACTTTTGACGAGAAGCTCTAATTTTTGTCTCAAGAATGGAATGCTATAAGTGGTCTTAATTTGCTGTGAGAGTTGTAGGTGTCTTATGGTCTTGTGTTGGTCTCTACTCTGTGTTTTCACTATTTCTTTTTGCTGGATGGTTTGTTTAAGTTTATGTTTATGTTTTAGTTTTTTCTATGCATCTCACTTATCCTAATCCCATTGTTCATCTCTATGGCTATTTTGTAATGGGTACTAGCCCTTCCAATTTTAATCTAATCAAAACAATGTCAAATTCACATTGGTCTAGACATAACCATACATCCATGGTCCTTGTTCCATAATCACTTAAGGTACATGATTCATATATCACTGTCTGTCACATATCAACATTGGCTTAGAGATCTTTGAGCATCATTCACATCATTTCAGTCTTTGGATCATGTGGATCATTCAAAGACATTTACCTTAATTGTTGCATATTCCTATTTGGGATGGGAATTCATTTTGCAAATATTTGTGGTGTTGTTTCTTCCCAAGGGAAAAAATGTTTTTCAACTTTCATGGATCATCTTCAACATCCAATTTTGAGCATCTACCAACACTAAAAGCATCATTTTGAGGGGAGGCTACATGGTTTCTCTTCTAATCTCAATTTTGGGAGGAAGGATTTACTCACATAGAGTTCATCACTACAAAATTTTTTGGGGGATCACATGACCTTCTCTCTTTTATATCCTATGGAGAGAAAATTATTTGTACTTTGGGCTAGAAGTAGTCCTTGGGGGTTCATCATGATTTCTGCCTTATCACTTATC
>VDFB02373365.1:137847590-138043043 GCA_007258455.2 Sequoia sempervirens
CTTGAACAAATGTCATGAAGATTTCTTTGGTTGGGGACCAAAGAGGGGAGCAAGTTCTTCCTAGTGAATTGGGATACTGTGTGCTCTAGGAAATTCCATGGTGGCCTAGATTTTCAAAAAATTAGATTGATGAATATGGTTCTTATAACTAAAATTTCTTGGAAGATTTTGAAATAGTCAGGCAGAATAGATTTCTATCCTCAAGGAAAAGCATTTGTAGGGACGAGATTGCCTCTCTTTGCAGGACAATGGCATTCTTCCTACTGGTTTTGTTATCTGGAATAAATTCTTAAAGACCAAGAATTTACTCTCTTTAGGCTCCTCTTGGCTAGTTAGATTGCGTAATTTGGCCTTTTTTTGGGATGAAAGATGGCTCTCCTCACTGGCTCTTGGTCTTCATTAATTTTTTTCAGTGGTGAAGAGTGACCTCTGTGCTTGGTTGGGGTCAAAGGTTTTTGATTACCTAGATACTTCTATTATTCTACTTCTATTATTCCACCTAGATGGAAGATTTATCCCAATTGGTTTGATCCCCCCCTTTGGCTAGCAACTGAAGAGCTCCTTAGAATTGTTAAGAATTACAAGTTCTTTCCTTCCAACTTTCCAAACTCTTTGGTCTAGTCAGCTTCCAAGGATGGTATGTACTCTGTTAAGAACAATTACAATCTTCTATCCAACATTTGGGATCTTTAGTTTGATTGGATACGACTCTAGCAAAGGAATTCCCTCCCTAAAGTCAAATTTTTTTGGTGCATAGTTTGTCATAAAATTATCCTCACACTTGATAACTTGGAAAATAAAGGTTTACAACTTGGTAATCAATGTTTCTTGTGTGAGAATGAAGTAGAGTCTATCCCCTCACCTACTCTTTCATTGTTCCTACTCTTAGAAGGTTAGGCAAAAAAACAATCTCTATTCAATCTCTATTGGGTCTGGCAGAAGGATGTTCATGGAATTATGGATAGCTGGTGTCCCCTGATGTCTCACCCTTTGATTGTGGAGCTTTGGTTGAAATCTCTATTCTTTACTAGGTGGGCACTTTGGAAGGAGTGCAATAACAAGGTCTTCAAAGATAAAAAGTCCCTGTGGTTGGTGGTCGCCAATAAGATCGCCAGTCAGGTTGTTGAAATTATCTTAGTTACCTAACAATATGGAGGTCTCTATTGTATTAGATTGGAACTTGTCTGAGGTTCTTAATTCACTCAACTCTCTCATTCTATTGGATAGGCATAATACTCCTTGCCCCCCCTGACCCTAGTTGGCTGAAGCTTAACTTTGACGGCTCTACTAAACCTAACCCTGGTTGAGCAGGTGGGGGTGGGATTATGTGAGATCACAAGGAGAATTTAATTTTAGCTAATATGATTAACTTGGGGGTGCATACTTCTAGCTTTCCTAAGGTGGCAGCGACTTTCCATGAAATACAAATTTCCACATAGGCTGGGCTTTCCAACTTAGTAATCAAGGGAGATTCTAGAAACATGATTCTCATGTTGATGGGGAAGGCCTCTCTTTGTTGGATCCTTTAGGACCCCATGTATTTGGCTTGCAATATTATGATCACTCTTGGTAATTGTAGGACTATTCACATGTTTAGAAATGACAATAAAGTTGCCAACGCACTGGAAAATCTTGGCACCTTTACACCAAATTTAGTAATGGGATAATATCCTTAATATCCATGGTCACAATGTGCAAGTTAATTCATCATGATGCTAAAGTACCACCAATTTGAGATTGATTTGGATATGTTGGGTCAGTGCAGGATCATGGGGGTCCAAACTAGGCCTCTAAGTGGTGATGGAAATTTAGAAAATCAGAGTTAGGCAACTTGAAATAAAAATTTAAATAGGTTATTAACATAATTTGAAAATATGTAAGAACAAAATTTGTAGCAAATTGAATGTAGTTTCTAGGTTACTAGTCCTTTTTTGGATAAAAGTAAAATTGTTTTGACAAAATTTGAAATTTCAATGTGCAGTGGTACTAAATTTTTAAGAAAAAGACAAGAAACAGGTGTATGTCTGACCACCCTAAGTATAAGATTTTTTTTTTTCTAAATTTTTCAATATAAGTCTAGAGGACACATGCCTGGATGTGCTGAATTTTTTTTGTAATTTTTTTCTATGTAAATAATTAGTTATGATTTTTTTATTAGAACTTTTTCAGAATTATTAAAACATTTGTGTTTGACCACCATAACTTGGTCAAAAATTTATGAAATTCATTTTTTTTAATCCTATGGTATGTGAAGCATAGAATGTGGTGCATTTTGTAGATTCGAAGAATGTTAAGTAATTTGAAAGTTATATAATTTTTTCAATCAACCTATCAATTAGGACTTTAGATGTAATGTAGGTAGAAAATCAATAGTAATTATTTATTAAATTAAAAACAAGGCAAAAGTTATATTGGTGGAAAGCTGAATTTTTTTTCTACAAACTTTTTTTGTTTGATGAAATTCAGATAAAAAAAAGTCGTCAACCACAAGGGTGAACTTGGGAAAACTAAGCAAATTTTCAAAACACATTTTTTGGGTTGGCTTTCTAGGTTAGCCAATCCCGAACCAAATTCAGAGCCAATACCCATTTTGGTTTGGTAATACCAAACCAAAACGAATATTCATTTTGGAAAGCGAGAACCAATTTTTTTTAAAAAAAATGGATATTAGTTTTGAAAAATGAAATGGATATCCATTTTGAAAATCAAAACGCATATCTATTTTGAAGACCTAAAAAACCCTCTTTAGTAAAATGGTCATAACTTTTGTGTTTCTTATCGCAATTTCAACTTTTTGCAAGATTGGAAAGGTGATTGAGAGATATATGCAATGGAATAGGTAGTGTTTCTATATTTTATACAAAAAATAATTATAATCATTGGTATGTGAAGGATCATCATGGAAAAAATAGGCCCTTAAGTGGCGAAAAATTTAGAAAAATCAGAGTTAGGCAACTTGATGTAAAAATTTGAATAATTTATCTATATTATTTTAAAAATATGTAAGAATAGAATCTATAGAAAATTGAATGTAGTTTCTAAAGTACTAGGTTTTTTTTTTTTTAAATCTATTTTATAAAAAATTTGAAATTTCCAAATGTAGTAATTTCTAAATTTCAGTGAAAGTAAGTAGGTGCTTGTTTGACCACCTCTAAATCACAATAAATGATAATATTTTTTTATAAGATTTTAGATATAAGCAGAGGACCCATGTCTCATGTGATGCATATTTTTTGTAATGTTTTCCAAGTAAAAATAATTATAATTTTTATTACAACTTTTTTAAAAAATATAAAACTCTCAGATGTCTCACTCACCCTAACTCTGGTCAAATTCCTAAGAAATTTATTTTTAATCCACACATGAAAAGCATAAATGTGACACATATTTTGGAGATTCAAATGCCAATTGCTTTGAAAGCTATAGATGTTTTTCAATCAGCTTATCAATTAGGACTTTAGTTGTAATTCAAATAGAAAATGAATAGTAATTATTATTAAATTCAAAGTAAAGCATAATTTATATTGGTGGATAGCTAATAATCTCCTTTAAAAACCCTTTTCGTTTCATAAATTTTGGGTAAAAAAATTCATCAACCACATACCCTATGCATACCCATCATATCACCACTTTTTGGCCCATCATGATCCTAAACATACCCTCATTTGAATGCAATATTTCATTTTTGAAACATCAAATGCTCACTACTTTCACATAAAAAGTCTCATTTTCATGATTTGTTTGTAACACTCATCTAAAAATACTTGAAACTTTAGAAAAAGTAATGAATAACAAAATATTTATATTTTTTGTAGTAAAGACAAAAAAATCTTCATAAATCATCATATCTCTTTGTCCCTTTCTCTACCTCTCTATATATCATTGTCTCCCCTTAAAATATGGACCTATCCCTCCCTCCTTTATTCTCTTTTTGTACCTCTTTATACCTATCTTTCTCACTCTCTCTCTCCTTGAGCTCTAGACCTATCTTTCTACCTCTATCTCCATCCTTCATTCTCTCTCCCTAAGGTCCCTCCCACTCCCTCTCCCTTTCTCTCTCCCTCTACATCTCCCTCTCACTCTCCATCTCCCCCCCTCTCTCTCTCTCTCTCTCTTCCTCCCTTTGAAGTCTCTATTCCTCTTAAGTCTCTCTCCCTCTTAGGTCTCTCTCTTAGGTCTCTTCGACTCCCTCTCTTCCTCTTAGGTCTCTCTCTATTAGGTCTCTCCCACTCCCTCTCTCTCTCTCAATCTCTCACTCACTCACACACTCTCTCCCTCTAAGGTATCTCTTTATCCCACTCTCTCTCCCTCTCTCCCTCCCTCTCTCCCTCTCCCTCCCTCTATCTTCCTCTCAAGTCTCTCTCTCCCTCCCTCTATCTCTCTCCCTCTCTTCCTCTCTCTCTCTCTCTCTCACTCTCCATCTCCCTCTTAGGTCTCTCTCTCTCTCCCTCTCCCTCTCACTCCATTTCCTCTCCTCTCTCTCTCCATCTCCAAAGCATCTCTCTCACAAACACACACATACACACACACACTCCAGAGACCTCCATATTGGTCTCACCTCTCCCACTCTCCTCTCTCCCTCCCTCTCTCCCTCTCAAGTCCCTCTTCCTCTCCCTCCCTCCCTCTATTTCTTTCTCTCCATCTAAAGTCACCCTCCCTCCCTCCCTCCCTCCCTCCCTCCCTCCCTCTCAAGTATCTCCCACTCCCTCCTCTCTCTCTCCCTCTCTATTTCTCTCTCTCTCTCTCACTCCATCTCTCTCTTCTCTCACGTCTCTTACTCACACTCTCCATCTCCCTCTTAGGTCTCTCTCCCACTCTCTCATTCTCAACTCTCTCTCTCTCACACACTATTCTCTTAGGATCTCTCTATCTCCACCTACTCCTCCCTCCCTCCTCCCACCCTCTCCTCCTCTCCCCGTCCTCACTCCTGCCCAAAGTCCTCCTCCCTCCTGCCCTCCCAACCCTCCCCAGAGTCCTCTCCCACCACCGTCCTTCTCCCACCCCACCTCCTCCCAGGCCCCCTCCCCCTCCCTCCTCCCTCCCTCCTCCTCCTCTCTCTGCCCCCTCCTTACCTCCCTCCCTCCCCCTCTGCCCCTCCTCCCCCTCCCCTCCTCCCTCCTCTCTCTCTCCTCCCTCCCCCCCAGGGCCGTCCCCTCCCCTCTCTCTCCCTCCTCACACACACACCACACAACACCCATCCTCCAGACATTTCTCTCTCCCTCTCCCTCTCAAGTCTCTATCTCTCTCTTTCTCTCACTCTCAGGTATCTCTATCTCTCTCTGTCTCACTTCAGTCTCTCTCCCTCCCTCTCCCTCCCTCTCTCTCCCTATCAAGTCTCTCTCCCTCCCTATATCTCTCTCTCCCTCTGCATATGCCTCTCACTTTCTATCTCCCTCTCTCCCTCTCTCTCCCCCTCCCTTTGAACTCTCTCTCTCTCTCTCCCTCCCTCTTCTAGGTCTCTCCCACTCTCTCTCTTTCTCTCTTAGGACTCTCCCACTTCCTCTCTCTCTTCTCTCATGTATCTCTCTCTCACTCTCTCTCTTACACTAACACTCTCCATCTCCCTCTCTCCCTCTCTCTCACTCTTAGGTCTCCAACTTCCATTCTCTCTCTCTCTCTCACTCACTTTCCACCTCTCTCTTAGGTCTCTCTCTCCCACTCCCTCTCTCTCTCAGGTCTCTCCTTCCCACCCTAACTAGATAACTCTCTCTCTCCCCTCTTTCTCCCTCTCTCTACCCTCTCTTCCTCTATCCCTCCCTCCCTTCCTCGCTCCCTCCCTCTCCCTCTCAATTCTGTCTCCCTCTCACTCCCTTTATCTATCTCTCCCTCTCTCCCTCTCATGTATCTCTCTCCCTCCCTCCCTATATCTCTCTCTCTCCCTCTCCCTTCAGAAGTAACTTGAGATTGGGGACAAAGAGAGACAGAGAGTGACTTTATATGGAGAGATGGAAGGAGAGAGGGGGGGAGAGAGAGATAGTGTGTGTGTGTGTGAGAGAGACTTTAGAGAGAGTTGGAGAGGGATACTTGAGAGGGAGATGGAGAGTGTGACTAAGAGAGAGAGTGAGAGAGAGACATGAGTGAAGAGAGAGATGGAGTGAGAGAGACTTGAGACAGAGAGAAAGAGAGAGAGGGAGAGGAAGAGAGAGAGAGGAGGGAGTGAGCGAGACTTGAGAGAGAGACCTAAGAGGGAGAGGGAGTGGAAGAGACCTAACTGAGAGAGACTTAATAAGGAGAGAGACTTCAAAGGGTGGGGGAGAGAGAGGGAGAGAGGAGATGGAGAGTGAGAGAGAGGGAGATGGAGAGGGAGTGGGAGGGACCTGAGAGAGAGAGAGAGAGAGAGAGAGAGAGAGAGAGAGAGAGAGAGAGAGAGAGAGAGAGAGAGAGAGAGAGAGAGAGAAGGAAGGATGGAGAGAGAGGTAGAGATATGTCTAGAGCTCAAGGAGAGAGAGTGAGAAAGATAGGTATAAAGAGGGACAAAGAGAGAAGAAAGGAGGGAGGGATAGGTCTAGAGCTTGAGGGGAGACATAGTGATATATAGAGAGGCAGGGAAAGGGATAGGTATAAAGAGGGACAAAGAGAGAAGAAAGGAGGGAGGGATAGGTCTAGAGCTTGAGGGGAGACATAGTGATATATAGAGAGGCAGGGAAAGGGATAGAGAGATATGATGATTTATGGATATTTGTTCATCTCCTTGCTACAAAAAATATAAATATTTCATTATTCATTAATTTTTCTAATGTTTCAAGTATTTTGAGATGAATGTTACTTAAAAATCATGAAAAAAGGCTTTGCATGTGAAAGTAGTGAGCATTTGATGTTTCAAAAATGAAATATAAAGTTCAAATGATTATAATTATTTTTTGTGTACAACATATAAACACCACCTAGTCCATTGCGTAGAGCTCTCAATAAACTTTCCAATGCCTATAAAATGTTGAAATTTCAATAAGAAACACAAAAGTTATGCCCATTTTACTAAAGAGGGATTTTTAGGTCTTCAAAATGGATATCCGTTTCAAACATATATCCATTTTTTTTTCAAAAAAATGGGTTCTTGCTTTCCAAAATGAATATTTGTTTTGAAAAAAAAAATCGTGGATATCCATTATAAATAGAGATCCGTTTCGGTTTGGTATTACCAAACCAAAACGGATATTGTACCCAAGCTTGGAAAAAGTCAAAGAATTTTTTTTGCATTTTTAGGCATGTTAAAAACACCTTTTTTTTACATCGCCACTTTTTGGACCCCCATGATCTTGCACAAACCCTGATGTCAAATCTTGTTGATATTAGCCACACATTTCATTTATGGAAAATTAACCCCTCTAAATTTCCTTTTCATAAACACATTAACTAGTGGCTCTGGTTTTTATCTAGTCATTTCTATAGTCAATGTGGCCCTGTTTTGAAGTTTGATATTTCTGTGATGGGGGGTGATATGGTTCAGGAAGAGCCTACTAGTTGCGAGGTGTGGAAACAAGAAAAGGATGTCTGGACCATTGTGTAGTGGGGAAAGTTGGCCTCGTTTGTGGAAGGGATGTAGGGGCATGATCCCAAGATTTTAGTGGCATTCGTTACCTCTTGGGTGAACAAAACTATCACTATTAGTGAGACCTCATTCATAGTGACTATTCAATTAATTATGGAGGTGACATGGCTATCTTTGGAGGGAGTGTACATCCCTCATAAATCCAAAGGCCACTATCAAAAGGATATGGAAGGATTCTTGAAAGAAGGTGAGAAGGTGAATAGGCTTTAGAATGACTTTAATTGTTTGAAACTTCCTGGCATTTGGAGAAAAGTCACAGAGGTCCTCATGAAGTATGTTACACTTGAGGGGAGAATCTGTCACTTTCATGCTCATTTATTCCCAATGCTTAATCACCTCTGGTATAATGTTAAAATGAAATTTTCCTTTTTGCTTTTGTCCTCACTTGAGCAAACTGTCAATATCATGTCACAGTGTTACCCCCTGCCACTATTAAAGTGAAAACTTTAACCATTCATGATCCCATCAAACCCCTTGTAGACCCCAGTCCTTCCATTACCCTTGATGAAACCCCCTGCCATTCAACATAGCTCTAGAGCCTGTGGTAAAGCCCCTGATAATGAGGATTCCACTCCCCACCCCATAAAATACATCCCCCTATCAGAACACATGCCTGACACTTCTAATTTAGATGAGTTAGACAACTCAAACAATGATGTGTCATGGAACCCTACCCCTACCAACTCCCACATGAACTCCCCTACCCAAGCAAAGGTCTCTGATGTTTGTACCACCCCCTATTTTAAACCCTAACCTACAAAATTCCCCCAACCTCTACATAAATTTGGAGGGGACCCATGTCGAACCTAGGGTGGGTTTTAACTTTAGTGCTTCTAGTGATCCCCTTTGCAAAAAAATCAATGAAATATCATAGAAGAATAATGTCTAGAATGATATTGTGAAGTGGTTGTTGGGTCAGCTAGTTACAACCAAAGAGAGAATCCAGTCATTGGAAAGTAAGGTTCTACAATAGTAGGTCCCATGGTTGGGTGAGGTAGAGGACAAAGCCCACTGGGATCTAATTACCTCCCTAGCCAAGTCTTTCAAGAGGTGGTCCAATTGGGAGAAGGAACTAAAAGAGTTGAGAGCCATCACTGGTATGGAGGATGATAACAACAATTTACAAATGGAGATTGATGTTATTCATAATAACCAAAAGAAAACCACTCAATTCCTCAAGGTTATCACTAACTGCAACAAAGAAACTATGAAGAACATCACCCTCACCATTCAAGTGTTTCAACAAGAATCAAAGAGGTACAAGGGTAAAAGGGTGGCTGATGATGGTAGGGATGATAGTCACACATAGAAGAAGAAAGGAAAAATGGATGAAACTTTACCTGGGATGCCACAATGGACACTGAGGTTGTTCAGAAAGGCTCCCTAACTTTTGACGAGAAGCTCTAATTTTTGTCTCAAGAATGGAATGCTATAAGTGGTCTTAATTTGCTGCGAGACTTGTAGGTGTCTTATGGTCTTGTGTTGGTCTCTACTCTGTGTTTTCACTATTTCTTTTTGCTAGATGGTTTGTTTAAGTTTATGTTTATGTTTTAGTTTTTTCTATGCATCTCACTTATCCTAATCCCATTGTTCATCTCTATGGCTATTTTGTAATGGGTACTAGCCCTTCCAGTTTTAATCTAATCAAAACAATGTCAAATTCACATTGGTCTAGACATAACCATACATCCATGGTCCTTGTTCCATAATCACTTAAGGTACATGATTCATATATCACTGTCTGTCACATATCAACATTGGCTTAGAGATCTTTGAGCATCATTCACATCATTTCAGTCTTTGGATCATGTGGATCATTCAAAGACATTTACCTTAATTGTTGCATATTCCTATTTGGGATGGGAATTCATTTTGCAAATATTTGTGGTGTTGTTTCTTCCCAAGGGAAAAAATGTTTTTCAACTTTCATGGATCATCTTCAACATCCAATTTTGAGCATCTACCAACACTAAAAGCATCATTTTGAGGGGAGGCTACATGGTTTCTCTTCTAATCTCAATTTTGGGAGGAAGGATTTACTCACATAGAGTTCATCACTACACAATTTTTTTGGGGATCACATGACCTTCTCTCTTTTATATCCTATGGAGAGAAAATTATTTGTACTTTGGACTAGAAGTAGTCCTTGGGGGTTCATCATGATTTCTGCCTTATCACTTATCTTCTTCACTTATACATTTCTTTTCATTGCATTTCTTTTTTTGGAGGGGTTTTTATTTCCCACTAGGTTTTTCTCCTTTACTCCACTTTATGAGATATTTTTACATGAGTACCTAACATGGTCTTACAGTAGGGAATTATCACTAGTGCATGTACATTACTCTTTAAGTTACACTTAAGGGGGGGGTGTGTTAGTGTAAATAGTGTCATTATCTGCCTAGTTAGCCAATCACCTTTCTAGGATTGACCTATTCACACCTAGCTTAAGTTTACTTACGTTTCTTTTAATTTTGTCTCATTTAATAGCATTGGTACATAAGTCCTCATGACCTGAGACACCTATTGCCACTTGCTCACCCACTTGTCAAGTGAGCTTACAAGTGTCCCACCTTTGGAGGGGTAGTTAGAGTTTCACTCCTACATTCTCACCTCCTCATCCTTGCCTATATATGCAAGTAATGATCATTTTACTTATATTCTTCATTTTATATTTGATAGACATAATATTGTGTATATTTTATTCACTTATGGAAGTTGTTTCATGCTC
Organism: Sequoia sempervirens; assembly: GCA_007258455.2. NCBI lineage: Eukaryota > Viridiplantae > Streptophyta > Pinopsida > Cupressales > Cupressaceae > Sequoia > Sequoia sempervirens. The sequence continues at coordinate 137,857,868 of VDFB02373365.1, forward strand.
TCTAGTTTTGATATTATCCAATAGATAATATCTAGCCTAAACACTTGTACATCCACATAAAAACACACCAAGGTCCATGCATTTGTGACTTATCATTATGAGTGAATGAAAGGGAGGCATGTGGAAGAGAGTATCTTGGCATGTTAACTAAGGTTAATAAACATTTGAAATTAATATTGCTTGAAATCAATCATCAAAGGAAATCCGTGCATTCATCAACGAGAGGCATTGAATCTAATGCAAGAATATGCATGAATTAAAAGGAAAAGAAGCAATAAATGATCAACACTCAAACATGAAAAACAATTAAGTGGGATACATTGAATCTAGGAACATAAGTCCACATAGGAACCGTAAAATCTTCTTTAAAGATGCATAGGTTCTTTGTTTTATTTTAAAAATCTTTAATACTAATTAAAAAACTTCAAATTTCTCGAGAAAGTAAAAATATGTTGCCTCTAGTCTTGGCTAGTGTATGGTTTATTCATTATTTCATAGATTAGAAATTGCTTGCTTCTTTTGAGTAGAACATATTACATTTATTTTTCTTGGATAAAGAAGACCAACTTTATTAATTTTCTTAAAAAAACCTTTGATCCCAACACAAGGTACTTGATCAAAAGGGTCAACCTAGGAGAACATAACCCTTACAATTTCACAAAAATCCCAAAGCATTTTTAAATATTGTCAATCCTTAATAGTCAATAAAGATAAAAGACTTTGACAAATTAGAAAGTAGAAGTGCACAACTAGACAAATCATTTCCATAGGATGCAAACAAAACTTTCATGACACAAAATTGATCCATTACTAAAAAAGTACTCATAGTCTTCCATGTCTACATAGATTTTAGAAATATCTTGTACTTTAAGATCACTCATTTTCCATAGCGAGGTGAATTAATTCTACAAAACATCAACTTTTACATTACCTCTTTAATTTTAAAGCTAGTACTCTAATCCTTCACATTTAATTTCAACATTATCTTTTATATTTTTATCATTTCTAACTATCATTAATTTAATCTATATTAATTTTTATTTGATTTACCTAATCAATATTAAATATCTATATATATTTTCTTTTACAAATATATTCTTTTTATATTCATAAACAAATTGTACATAGAGATTTGTTTTATTTATTAGAAGTTTTAAGCTATCTTTTGATTATGATCTATTCTAAGATTGAGTATTTGTGTGCACTCATAATGCTTGGAAATTATGTTCTAGGCGTAGAAGATTTCTCTACTAAAATTAGCTCAAGGTATTCTCGTTGCAATCATAAAATCTGTGTATAGACTCTAATAGCTGCGAAATAATGGCCATTCTGATCTGATACACAGATATCCATTGGAAGGAGAATCGTTACCACCATCTTTGAATTTCATTGAGCTGTGGACTTCTTCACGTTATGTCTAGATATGGTCAAAATTCAGTAAGCAGTTCCGTTTTAAACATAGTTTACTTCAACACTTACAAAAGCAAGTTTGATTTTATATATATGAAAATGAGATGAAACTATTATAATTGACAAGTTAAAATTGACTGATAGCAAAACAGAAGGAAAATCGAAAACAGGAGGAGGAAACTTTGTGTTGCGTGATGGCTTGAATAAAAGATAGGGAGAAATTATCAGTCGGTTAATCTTAAACAACTACGTTATTCAAAGTTGAATTGATTGCAGGAGAGTAAGATAAGATTATATCAGTAGAAATCGAGAAGCTGCCAATCAATTCGATTACGTAACCTGCACGGTAACCACTGTTTACGTTACAGCTTATTGGTTGGTTGGGACTTTCATTGTTATTTATTTGTTTCGGGAAGCACGAGAAGTTTGATATTTGAAACGTTTTCAATTCCTGGTCAATATGGATCCAAGCAAGAGAGATAAGATTTTGGGCGTGGTCTGCTGTGTTTTGTTGTTTCTTGTACTTCTCTCCAACAACCCATTTTTCGAACCGGTCATCAACAACAGATTTCAAGGAAAGATGAAGAATCAAAGCTCGGTATGTTATAATCTGATATCATTCTTTGAAACACGGGCAATATTGCATTTACTCTACATGAAGCTAAGTTCTTTTCAAACTATTCTCACCGATTACACTGGGATGAATTGAGAGCTTTAAACCTACTTAAATTTACACTGATTATCCTTTATTAAGATTTTGATTTAAAAAATAAAGTAAAAGTAATTAACAAACATACTTAAAGAAAAAAAAACTGGTGAAAATATCTTAAGATAGAGAAATAAAAATAACATTCTAATCACATAAATAAAATATATAGAGAATGGGGAATCTAGAGTTAAGGAGGAAGTCACTAGCCAAGATGCTAAATAGAAATATAGAGAATGGGGAATCTAGAGTTGAACAGAGGAAGTCATTAGCCAAGATGTCAGTGTGTCATGCAGACATCCACATGTTGCATTATCATCCATATGCCCGCATGTTGCAGTATCATTCATATGAACAACATGGAGAAAAATACCTATAAATTTTGAAGATTCAACCTTGCTATTTAACTAACCTGTAAACTAGAAATGGAAAAGCATGCCAACTAATACTATACAAAAATAAATAAGGAGATAAACTAAATGATAAAAATTTCAAGATTTAAATGAATAATATTAATGAATCTACAAGTAAGAAACCACTTGCAAACCTCTAAGTAGTTGAGTGCTCTCATAATATCTACAAACACAAAGGAAGAGGAAAAATGTTTGGGGTTGCTCTCAAATTTACCCCAATCAAATCTTTACTTTGGTTTTTCTACCTCCATAGTAGTCAAGATAGAGAAATATAGATACATAGTGTGTGTATTCTTCACCTAAGTGCATCTAGAGTTAATAATACTGACTAAATTGAAAGAGAAGGGATGTGATAATCCCAAGGTGCTCAGGTGCACTATGAAAGAAAATTATTTCAATAAAATAATAAAAAATGAAAAATATTATATGCAAGGCTTGAGAAATTCAAGAAGAAAAGGATAGTCAAGAAAAATGGTTGTAAGAACACCATAGAGAGTTATAAAATGTAAGAGAGCTATGGGAGAGATTGAGAGTGTTGTGTGAGAGACCAAGAGAGAGTGCTCAAAATAAAAGTATAGATTTAAAAATGGGAAGAGAACGTTGTTGGAAAGCCATTTAGATTCGTCTTGGGTTGTTTCCACTAACTTGGGAAAGTGACAAGTGGAAAATGCTTAGAAATGATCTCAAAATGATTTTTTTTAATAAGGATGCTAGTGTGATGTGCAAACATCCATACAATGCACTAGTGTTTGAACAATTTACACTACTAAATAACGAGAGACTAGAAAAATATAAGGGTAGTTGTAGTAATGGAAAAAGTTATCCATTTTTCCTTAGTTTGAGAATGAATAATTAATATTAAAATGAGCCTAATGCTACCTTGATCTAGTGTTGTAATGTCTTTTACACATTCACATTAAGTTTAGGGCCCTTTTAAACTAAATAGACTTAAATTTTCCTTATTTTGGGTGTTGTAAAGTGTATCTTTACACTTTCACACTAATGTAGGGCTTTATTAATTAATTGGGGTTAATTGGCCACTTTAATTCAAATCCAATCCTAATTAAATACAAATTTTGAGGGATAAAATGTGACATTCATAAATTCCCTAACACAACACTTAATTTTTGAATGTGTGTGTCCTAGGTCAGTGACCTAGGACCCATTCACCACTTGGTGAATGGGTCCTTACTATGTCCTAGGACCCTATTTTCACATCATATTTCACATTGTCCAAAGCGTGTCCTAGTTAAGTGAGCTAGGGCCCATTTATCACATGGCGAATGGGTCCTCACTTAGACCTAGGACCCCTCTTTGAAATATGTTTTTAGTGGCGTTTTAAAGATTTCAAATCCTAGATTTGATGTCGTCTTGTGATATTTAATTTTTTGGAATTAATGTTAAAATATGTATAAATACAGGGGTATTTCACTAAGTAATCTTAGAGAATTTTATAAGCAATCAAGAGTACTTTCACAAGAGCATTGATCGAGAATTCAAGAGTGTTTATAAGCTATTCAATGATAGATTATTGAAGGATTATTGCAGCAATCAAGATCCCTTTCATCATGTCAAAGGAATAATGCATAATGCATGTTGTTGAGCTAATGTGTTGATGTAGGATTCAAGATCAATCAAGTATATTCAAAGGAATTGCTTCTACTCAAGTTTCATGATCAAGATCTACATCCATGGATGCCACTTCATGCTAGATTGTTGATTTGCTATCCAAGGTTTCAATTGAGGATTGGTGAGTTGTGACATTACATTTGTTCATTCATCTTTCCTTTCATGCTTTAATTCATTTCAAGATTTAATTACCAAAATAGGGTTTGACCAAGGAAAACCCCTTTTCCCTAACAAAACAACAATTTTATCTCTTTTGATGTGTGATTGCAAGTTTTAGGTTGAAGATCATTTGGAGAGAAAAATTACAAAGTTGTCAAAGTTGTCACCTTTCTTGCAAAATCATGGAAACTAAGCGAAAAGATTTATTTCTAGCTTTTTGAAAATGCCTAACTAGAATTTGGAAGTGTAGATTGAGAAGATAACCTAGAAATTGATTTTCCAAAACCCTAGCCAGGACACATTTGCCATAGGGCGAATGAGTCCTTAGTGAGGTATGAAAAAGCATGTTTTGCAATAGGTACACAACATTTTACCCTCTTAAAACCTACCTTTTGATTGCTATATCATTTGGGTTTAATTTCTGATTCTCAATTACACATCATAGCCCTCATACTGAATGAAATCATAGTGAAATTAGGTTCATCATTTTGTTAATTCATTTTGGTGAACCTCTTTTTTTTTCATTTCATTATGGTGAATTGACCTTTGAGGATTGTAGTTTTTAGATTTTAGAGTCCTTTTCATCATAGATTTAGATCTTGCATTCATTTGCATCCTTTTGCATTGAATTAGATCTCATTTAGGGTGTCTAATTTGTAATCAACTTTTCATTGCATCTAGGGTTTTAGGATTGCATTGCTTACATTCTTTAAATTTGAAAAATAGATAAAAAATCAATCATCTTGCATATCATTTACATCATATAAACTTGGATTTGAAAATTGAAATAAAATTGCATATCAAACTAGGTGTTTTAGCTCATCATTTTGTCACATTTTGTACTTAAATTTTACATTGCATTCTATAGAAAATCAACCTGAAACTTGATATTTTGGACTTGATATTTCCTTGATCTAGTGCTGTGATGTGTTTTACACATCCGCATTAGGTCTTAGGCCCTTTTAAAGTTAAATAAACTTAATTTTTCCCTAATTTAGTGTTCTAAAGTATATTTATTGACACCTTCACATTAAATTTAGGAGGCTTGTAAACTGAATTGACCTAATCTAATGTTATAATGTGTTGTACATATTCACATGGGATTTTGGGCTTTTCTTAGCTAAATAGACTCAGATTTTCCTTAATTTAATGTTGTAAAATGTATTTATTTACACTTTCACATTGAATTTTGGGCCCTTTTTCATTTATGGCCTTAATATCATCATTAATAGGCCCTAAGACCCTATGTTGTGCATCCCAAGGCATATTTCAATAAAAAAACTAACAAGATCAACAAATAAGTTTAATTTACACACTCCCCCACACTTTAGCAATCAAAATATGCCCTATGGGACCCATTCACCACTTTGGGTGAATAAGTCCCATCTAGGTGGGACCCATTCACCTAGCTTGGCAAATGAGTCCCATTTGGCCTATTTTCAAGGTTTTGATTGGGAAAAATTGGGTTTTAAGTTCAAATTTTATGTATGTTGGCCTTTGGGATCTAATACATGGGATAATAGATGGATTTCTTATATAAATGAACTTTAAAATAATTATTTCATCAAGTCTACATGTTATCAAGTCAAGCCTTCAAGATTTAAGAATTTGAAGACTTCATAAGATCATCTAGAGAGCATTCGAGATCATTTTTAACGCATTCAAGGGAAAAATTCTTCATCAATTGTTGCAAAAATTCAAGACCCATCATCATGTCAAGAATATAAAGCATCAAGCATGTTATTGAGCTAGTGTTGTTATGTAGCATTGAAGATCCAAGATCAAGCATTATTCTACTCCTATTTTCAAGATCAAAATCTACATCCTTCATGGCCATTTCATGTTGAGTTGTACATTTACAAGACATCATATACAAGGAATTATTCAAGGTATTATTGTCCATGATTCATGTTCTTTGTTTCATGTTTCATGCTTTTATTTCATTTTCTCATCATTTGGTTTAATTACCTATAAGGGGTTTGACCAAGGAAAACCCCTATTCCCTAGAACAATCAACACCTTTTATCTCTCTCTCTTTGTTTAATTGCAGATCTAGGTGCTTTGAAGACTTGAAGGAATATTGAAGATTAGGTTACAAGCTTGGAGAAAGTTGTTTGAGTTGTCTCCCCAATTGTAAGGTCATAATCTTCAACAAAAAGTCACCTACAACCCCAAAACCAAAGTTTCAGATTCAGAAACAAAGAGGAACATAAAGAGCAGACATTTCAGACTTTGAAATTCTAGAAAACCCTTACTAGACTCATTCACCCAAATTGGTGAATGAGTCCCAATTTAGGTCAATTTTGAGATTTTTGCAATTTTGGATACCCTTTTTCCAAAAACTTGTTCCTATGCAGAAACCTTGATTTGGGATTGATTCACCTAGAATGGTGAATGAGTCCAAGTAGGCCAAAATTTTAGGTTATTTGAAATTTTAGGCCTCTATTCAAGCTCTCTTAGATTTACAAGTGCTCCTCTGTACTTTTCCAATTTTTTGTCCCTATTTATTTGCATTTATAGTTCATATAGTGAAGTTTCTTGCATCATTGAGTTCAATCATTAGATCTTGCATTTCATACATTTTTCCAAGCCTTAGCTTGGTGGTGAACCCCTCATTAGTTTACAATTATTCCTTAGTAAATCCCTATTGTAAGATCTCTTTCTCCTTTGTATTGAGATCTTTAGGGTTGCCCTTTAATGAAGTAATTGGAAAGTGGGTGTGCTCTATGTTCTAAACCATATGATAGCATTCAAACCCATTTTTCAGTTACCACATTTTGGTGAACTTGCATTTAGAACACCTTAATTCTGATTTGGAGTACATCATCATCCTATATGTAGATTTAATTGACTTTGCAATAGGGTTTGTATTAGTTAATTGACATCTAGGGTTTCTAAATTTTGTATTAGTGAAAGTGAATATAGGTTGCATATTTGCATCTCAAATCATATAAAATCTACATTTCCATTTAGTTTTTAGGTCATACAAACTAAAAAGCATAAAAATCACTAAAAATTATTCAAAAAACTCTCATTAGGACTCATTCGTCCCCCTAGGCGAATTTGTCCTAGTGCACATCTGAAACTACCTTTTACAACATTAAAAACCTTTTTTCTACACTTTTTTTTGCTTCCATTGGTTATTTGTTTCAATGGGTTGACTTTCTGTTAATTGCATTTCACTAAATCTAGCTTAAATTGGTCCATTTCATGCATTGCTTAATTCCACATTTGTATTTACATTTTATTTTCAGATGATTACATAGTGTAATCAACAAATTATCTTATTTGAAATCTAAAAATTACATTTCATTCTAGGTCTTGACATTGCATTTTAAGTTTGCATAGATTATTGTTCAAAACTGTTAGTTTCGGTCTTTTCCAAGTTTTTAAAGAAACAATTAGTTAATAAACATGTTAGTCACTCATTCAACGCATTCCCTAGTTATGAGAGTCTCTTAGTGCAAGAGAGTGAAAATTTTGACAATTACCTTAAACCTAAACCGCCTCTTATCTCTCTTATTTTTGGGAATGATGTGATAGAAGATAAAAATATAGACATGTAAACAATGATTTTGGCATCCTAATGCTCTCTAACTCTTCTAGGGTTTTTTAGCTAAAAGGAGAGAGATGGGAAAAAATGCTAATGTCTACACTCAAGATTAGTGTAATGAAGGATGAAATGTATCTAAATGTAATGTCCTAAGTGCAATAATCTAAAAAAGAAGATGATTTATTAATATAAAACCTAAGAAATACAAAGTACTGAAAAACACATTGTGATATGCAAACATGAACTAAATGACCTAAAAATGAAAATAAAAAAAAATAAAAAGATTTAAGACAATAGGTGTGCACCTGGAAGTGTGTTGCATAGTTGAAGCAACTCTGACATTCTAAAAATTTTGATTTTTATGCCAACTGGGACACTTACGCTAGGCTGGGCAACTTAGTCCCAAATTGAGGAAACTAGTTCGAAGCCCGTTTCGGCCAAATGGGTATCCAAATCTATAAAAAAATATGAAAAATAAGTTCAATGGGACTAATTTTCCACTAGTGGTGACTTATTCCACTTCTAAATCTTTGAAAATTCGGAAGTAGAAATGGAAGCCCTAGGTCTTCATTCTAGTTTCCCATAGGTGTTTGCTTTTGAAACTCTGATTTTCGGGCTTGAAGGTGAGTTTTTGTTGGTATTTTGGCTAGGTCAACAAAGAGATGTCTTCAATAAGTTTTCAACCTAATCTTCAATGATCTTTAAACCCTCAAAGTGTCTAAATTTGCAAACACACAAAGAGAGAAGGAGAAAGTGTTGATTGTTAGGGCATGGGGGTTTGCCTTGGTCAAACCCGTTTTAGGTAATTAAACCAAATGGATAAAGAATATAATGAAGCATGAAACAATGGAGTTAATACCTTTCCATGATGTTTTATCTTTAATTTCTACAACAAAACATGAATAATTTTCCCTTGAATGTATTAGGAAGCTATCTTGATGACTCAAAATGATAAAACCCTAGCTTGCTTGATTTGAGGGATAAGATAGATGATGAATGAATGATGAGAGATAGGAGATTGAGTTATGAGATGTAAATTAGGGTTTAGATACTTTATTATATAGGAAACTCACCTCATTTTCATATTAATTGGATCCCCAAGGTTGACAGGAAGACAAAATAAACTTAAAATCCAAAATTTCCTACTCAAAACTCAAAAATTGGCCAAATTGGACTAATTCGCCAGGCTAGGTGACTTAATCCTACCTGGAAAGGACTAAGTCACCCAAATGGGCAACTTGGTCCCACATAGGCCATTTTGCCAATTGGAATGATGGGGAATGAGAATTTTCAATTCTTATGTTGATTTCATCAGGTATTTGATCAATTCAATTCTCAGGATGCACAATATGGGGTAATAGGGGCCTATTAGTGATGATGTAAAGGTCAATTAGGGATTGGGACACAAAATTCAATGTGAAAGTGTGATTTGATACACTTTACAATATTAAAATGAGGTCCACATAGCCTAGAAAGGCACAACATCGAATGTGAATGTGTAAGACACATTACAACATTAGATTAAAGCCAAGTTTAGTTTACAAGCCTTCTAGATTGATGTGATAATGCAATTAAATAGGTTTTACAATGTTGTATTAGGGGAAAATGGATTCATTAAGCCTAGAAAATGTGAAAGTCTTTTACAACTCTTTACAATACATTTACAAGACATTGATAAATGCATTTGTAAGGGTCCAAGACCTAGTGTGGATGTGAAAAACACCTCACAACACCAACTCAAGGCCTCATTAAGTCTAATTTGTCATCAATTATTCCCAAATCAAGTAAAGTATACACTTTTTGGTGACACATTAAGTCCCCACTTTAGTGAGAAGATGAACTTGCTTCAAACTCAAGCTAAAGTAGCCATTCAAGAGGAATCCAATTGTACCAATGTGGATGACAAGGAATGACAAAGATCAAATGAGGTTGCACAAGCCTCCAAGATCCAAGATCCGAAGTCAAGTCAACATAAGCACAATAAGACATGCACAAGGTGAATGAGTTGTAGCAAGACAAGATACATGATCATGCAATGGGAGGAACTAAAAAGAAATGAAAATGGGGTGAATCAAGCTTCAACTATTTGTCCAACGCGTTGTGGATTAGATATATAGCCTTGTGTACTCACTCTAGGGTGATGGAACTCTGGCTATCTATTGGGTGAGAAGACCCAAGTATACTCACTTTGGGGCCATGAAACTTCTGGTTGTTCATAGGGTGAAAAATCCCAAAAGGTGAGACACATGGCCGATATGTGCTCACATACACATAGGTGGCCATGGGGAAATTTCATGCCTTGGAATGGGCTTCCCACTCAACCATACTAAAGTTGTACTTCCTGATAAATTTAATAAGGTGCCACAAAAATGGTCTTCAAGCTCTATGAGGTAAGTGAAACTTTGTATTCTTGACACTCATAGACATTGTCAATGCAAGGTAGTGTAAGGAATATTCAAAGGGATTTTGCTTAGTTCATGCAAGGTCTCATCTTAGGGACCACTGTACTTAATGTCTCCAAAAGAGGATTTTCAAAAGGAGTATCACACTCTTGGAGAGATTCAAGCCTAATGATTCCAATAAGAAAATGACACATCACAAGAAGAAAGAAATCATGTAATGAAATGTGAGTGTCGATCTATGCCCCCACTTTAAAGTGGTTGCGAACACCAATATTGTGAGCAATTTATTTAAAGTAGAAGAAGAAGAACATGAGAGCTTACTCAAAAATCCCTATGCCAAGTCATATGTTTCCAATAAGCTATGTCATGAAAAGGGTAGTATGTCACATGCAATCCAACTTAAGGCATGTCATCCACATCCCAAGCTTGCTCTTATAAGTTCATGAAAGGTTAACAACTAGCCGAAGGAGGCAATGAAAAGTGACATATGAGGACAAGGCTACCTAATCCTTTTCCCCCACTTAGTGAAGGACAAAGGTGAGCTGAAATGATTAATGAAATGCATGGTAGAGTGAAAATCAGTATCAATTATAGGAATTAGGTGCCCCCATCAGAAGGAAGAAGACCAAACTCCTAAAAAAATTGGATTGTACTACTCAAAGCCTTACATTCATTAGTGGAATAACCATGAACTCTGTGATATGTGCAAAAGGAAGTCTTGTAATAGAATTTCTTGCGAGTTTTTGGAGGAAGGGTGATCAAGGGGTCCTAGAGAATTCTTGATAAGATATCCTCTTGATTAGAGGTAGAAGGTTGTCCTGTAGTTTGTGACAAAGATACTCCTTGCTTAGATGTACAAGATGCAAAACCTACACAAGACTATTTAGATTGCAATATTTTGGGCTCTCCTTTATAGGAGGGTGTAAAATATATTAACGAATTCAAGTCATTAGTGTTTTGCACGATGACATTGAAATTAAGCGAAGATGTGTCAAGATGTTGAGTGAAGGCTTGGAGATTTCTATAAAAGGATAATAACCAAGACCATGTGTTGTTTGTTGTGTAATAGGATCTATAGGGTTGCAGATTCCTTGTTTGTGAGCACCACATCCTTTTCCACTATAGCCAAGTTGCTTCATAAGTTCATAACCTTTTCCATAAAGCTTTGTCATTGCTTTTGAATCAGGTGGTTGTTCATTGTTGTGTTTGTCAAAGGTTTTTGTGTAATTGGTTGTGTTTTTATCTAAAGTGGTTGAGGTGGATGATTTTGAAGGATCATCCATAAGTGGTGGTGTGAAGTCTAAGGAACCCAAAACATCATCTAATAGATTTGTGACTTTGTCATTGTGCTTTTCTTTGTCATTTTTTTGCACGAGTTCCACTTGTATAGTTGGTGTTAATGTGTTTAAATGATTGACTTTGTGTAAATATCAAGGTTCAAACAACTATTTGGATTAGGGTCAGCTTCAAGGATGTGTACTGTGTTGTTGTAGATGTATTTCATTTTACAATGAAGAGTGGAAGCCACACCATTCATTTCATGAATCCATGGTCTTCCTAAAAGAAGATTATATGAAAGATCATGAGGCATGACATGGATCGATGTTTGCAATGTGACCACTCCAATTGTAAGAGGTAAAGTGATTCCACCAAGTGGTTTCTTTTCATCATTTTCAAAGCCTTTAATAGATAAAGAATTGGGTTGAATTTGTGATCTATCCACACGAAGACTATCCAAGATGTTTACGCTACACACATTAAGAGTGGAGCCATTGTCAACAAGGGTTTTCTTTATCCCTATTGTTTTGTATTGAGATAGGATTATGAAAGCTTCATTTTGTTTTTGTACATCGAAAGGGGGAGTTCACTTTGGTTGTGCATTAGAAGGGATAGGAACTTGTTGTAAAGTCGTTTGAAGCATATTGTGATAGGTAGGTAAATTCTAAAGAAGGTCCCAAAGGGATATCTTGGCAAGAGTATTCTTAAGTTGTTCGACAAGATCATACTCCCTTATGTGTGAATTTAATCGAGGAGCACTAGGAAATATGGGATTAGGAAAAGGTAATGGTGAAACTAGGGTGGGTTGCTGAGGTGATTGATTGTTTCTAGTGTAGTGTGTGTGAACAACAACTCCATGATTAGGTGGGTAAAAGGCAAAATCAGGATTAGGTGATGGTGGGTAAAGGATGAGTTTAGGTTGGCATTGAGTTTGTTGTTTGTGTGAAGGTGTGTAGAGAATTAGATGGTTCTTAGGATGTCCCACGGGGTATGTATGAGGTCCATTGATCGAGGGGGATCTAATGGACACTTGTGCATTCATAATATCAGTTGTCTTAGTTTTATGTATCTCTAATGAAGGGAAATCGAGAGTCACCTTTTTATCTAAGGAAGACACATTACTATTGTTTTCATTTTCTTGCACCATGATATTCTCCCTAGGAAGAGAGTTTTTAGGAGAATGACAAACCAAATGTTCTTGACATTCAAAGGTTGGTTCTTCTAAAAGGAATTCATCACAAGTAGGGGAATGATCAATGGTGGAATGTTCTTTCTCAAGAAGGGTTTCGCTAGATAAAGGGGGAAAATTAAGATATTCATGACTATCATTGATTGTGTTTTCTAACAACAAAGTATCTTCTTCACAACTATGAGAGATACTAGGAGAAGAAAAATGTTAGTGTCATGATTACCAATGGCTATATTATTTTGTTTAATAAGAATTTTGTGAGGTGAAGGGGGAAAGCTAAGATTCTCATGATCTTCACAAAATAGGTTTTCTAACATCAAAGTATCATCTTCACAACAAGGAGAGATACTAGGAGAAAAATAAATTGTCATGTCACGATCTTCTAAGGTTGTGTTATGTTGGTTGTGAATGTTTTTTCCACTAAGAGAGGTAAAAGGAGAGAAACAACTAGGATTCTCAAAATTCTCATTAATTGATTCTTCTACTAAAATATCTCCATCACCAAGAGGAGAGATATTATGAGAAGAATAAGTATGATCGTTAGGAACGGCCCAAGTTGTAGTCTCTTTCATTAAAACACTCTCATAGGGAGGGGATAGGAAATTTTTCTTAACATGTATACATATGTAAGGTGCTATGATTGTTTGAATAAGAATAAAAAGCACATGTAACCATTTTATGCCATGTTTCAGCAATATGAACAATGTATGTGCAAAGATACAAAACACTCTTATCCAATGTATGCAACACCTTAAGAATGTAAACAATGTATGTGTAAGAATGAAAAGTACTTTTACCAAACTAATGCAAAGCATTATGAATAGAAATAGTGTATATGCAAAAATGAAAAGTAATTTTATCAATGTTATGCAAAATTTTAGAAATGTGAGCATGTTCAGATCTAATTATGCTTGTAATTGAAATGTGACTACCCTAAATTGATGTTTTTGAGCTAAATGCATAAAAAAAATGATCCATAAACTTTTCAGAGTTATAGTATATGATACTAGGAGGCTAAGGAAGCATAAAAATGAGGTTTATGATGCTGTAATAGACAATGAAAACTCAGGACTGGGACTAAGTCGCCTAGAGTGGTGAATTAGTCCTAGTTAGTGTTTTTTTCAAAATTTCCAGAAATTTTTAATGTATTTTGATGCTTTAGATGTGGTATGATGTAAACCTAAGAGGAAAATGTAAATTTTTTTTAAAAAATTAATGATCTTAGATGTAAAAAATGCAGCCTAAATGCACTTTTTATGAATGCAAAACTTGAGACCTAGCATGCAAATTAATCCATGTAAACCCTAATGCAAGATTAATATGAGGCTATATCTATGGTGAAGGACTCCAAATAAAAAAAAAAGTATTCAAAATTTGGGTTCAACAAAATGTAAACAATGATTTTGGCACCCTATTGCTCTCTAACTCTTTTAGGCTTTTTCACCTAAAAGGGGAGAGATGGGCTAAAATGCCAATGTCTACACTTAAGATTAATGTAATGAAGGATGAAATGTCCTAAGTGCAATAAAATAGAAAAGAATATGACTTATTAATGTAAAACCTATGAAATACAAAGTACAATTGGAAAACACATTGTGATATGCAAACATGAACTAAATGACCTAGAAATGCAAATAAAACCAAATAAAAAGTTGTAAGAAAAAAGGTGTGCACTTGGAAATGTGTTGCAAACTTGAAGCAACTCTGAAATTCTCAAAATTTGATTTTTATGCCAATTGGGACGCTGACGCCAGGTTGGACGACTTAGTCCCAAATTGGGGAAGCTAGTTTAGATCCCATTTCGGCCAAATGGGTATCCAAATCTACAATAAATTCTGAAAAATAAGTTCAATGGGACTAATTTACCACTAGTGGAGACTTAGTCCACTTTTGAATCTCTAAAAATTCAGAAGTGGAAAGGGAAGTCCTAGGTTTTCATTCTAGTTTCCCACAAGTGTTTTCTTTTGAAACTCTAATTTTGGAGCCTGAAGGTGAATTTTTGTTGGTATTTTCACTAGGTCAATAAAGAGATGTCTTCAATAAGTCTTCAACCTAATCTTCAATGATCCTCAGACCCTAAAGTTTGTAAATTTGCAAACACATAAAGAGAGAAGGAGAAAGTGTTGATTGTTAGGGCATGGGGGTTTGCCTTGGTCAAACTTGCTTTAGGTAATTAAACCAAATGAAGAAATAATATAATGAAGCATGAAAAAATGGAGTTAATACCTTTCCATGATGTTTGATCTTGAATTTTTGAAACAAAACATGAAGAATTTTCCTTTGAATGTATTAGGAAGCTATCTTGATGACTTGCAATGATAAAACCCTAGCTTGCTTGATTTGAGGGATAAGATAGATGATGAATGAAAGATGAGAGATAGGATATTGAGTTATGAGATGTAAATTAGGGTTTAGAGAATTTATTTTATATGCAACTCACCTCATTTTCCAGTTAATTGGATCCCCAAGGTTGACATGAAGAAATAATAAACTTAAAATCCAAAATTTCCTGCTCAAAACTCAAAAATGGGCCAAATTGGACTATGTTGCTAGGCTGGGTGACTTAGTCCCACCTAGAAGGGACTAAGTCACCCAGATGGGAAACTTGGTCCCACAAAGGCCATTTTGCTTGCTGGAATGATGGGGAATGAGAATTTTTAGTTCTTATGTTGATTTCATTGGGTATTTGATCAATTCAAGCCTCAAGATGCACAATATGGGGTGATAGGGGACTACTAGTGATGATGTAAAGGTAAATTAGGGCTTGGGACAAAAAATTCAATGTGAAAGTGTGATTAGATACACTTTACAACATTAAAATGAGGCCCACATAGCCTAGAAAGGCACAACATCGAATGTGAATGTGTAAGACACATTACAACACTAGATTAAAGTCAAGTTTAGTTTACAAGCCTTCTAGATTATTGTGATAAAATAATTAAATAGGTTTTACAATGTTGTATTAGGGTAAAATGAGTTCATTAAGCATAGAAAAACATTAAATTATTTTACAACACTTTACAACACCTCTACAAGACATCAATAAATGCATTTGCAAGGGTCCAAGACCTAGTTTCGATGTGAAAAACACCTCACAACACCAACTGAAGGCCTCATTAAGTCCAATTTATCATCAATTATTCCAAAATCAAGTAAAGTATACACTTTTTTGTGACACAAGACAATCCTAATGATTATAGTTGCTCTTCCCCTAATACCTATCCTACATGTGATCAAGGTATTTTGATGTTAGAAGATGCACTCATTGAGAATCATGACATTATTGAAATCTCCTCTTCTATAAACTCTTCTACATTGGAAGATATTATAGCACAAGAGAATGGCATCATAGACACATTTCTAAACATTACCTTACCTAATTTTCATCTCCCCTTGTGACAATGATTTAGTGGAAGAAGATGACATTATAAATGATGAAGATATATTGGTGTTATATGATCAAACATTTAAAGTCTATAACAACCCTCTTTATGATCCTTCCCCTACATATCCTATTTCAGAAGAAATTATGGAACAAAGGAATGAAATCATAAATGATCATGAAAATCATACTTTTCCTTCTCCTAGTATCCCTCCTAGTTGTGAAGAAGATACATTGATCAATGAAAGTCATGAGAATCTTAGTTGCCTCCCTTCACCTAGGGAAACCCTTATGGAGAAAGAAAATTCAACCATTGATCATTCCCCTACTGGCGGTTAAGTCATTTTGCAAGAACCAATCCTTGAATTTCAAGAACACCTGGTTTGTAGTTCTCCTAATAACTCTCCTCCTAGGGAGAATATCATGGTGCAAGAAAATCACAACAATATTAGTACGACTTCCTTAGGTGATGATAAAAGGTAATTCTAGTTTCCCCTTTATTAGAAATACATCAAACTAGGACTGTTGAGGTTATGAATGTGAATATTGGACCTCCTACATACCTCGTGGTACATCCTAAAAATCATCTAGTTCTTTACCCACCATCGTACTAACAACAAACTCAAAACAAACCTGAACTTATCCTTTACCCACCTAAGAACAATGTTTTGCAGCAACTGAGTCATAATGTAGTTTCTCACATATATAACATCAGAAACAATCTGCAACCAAGACAAACACCTTCAACAACCTTACCTTTTCCTAACCCCATCTTACTAGGTACTTCTCATTTATCTCCACAAAGTGGAAAGGAGTACAATCTTGTTGAACAACTAAAGAATACTCCTGCTAAGATATCATTATGGGATCTTATTCAAGCATCCCCTCATTATCATAACATGATTCAAAGTGCCTTGCAACAAGTTTCTATCCCTTCTAATGTGAAACTAAATGACATAGCATCCATGATTCAAGGAATAAATGCTGACATTATTTTCCACCAAAGTGAGCTCCCTCCTTTAGAAGTGTAAAAACAAAATAAAACTTTCATAATAATAGCTCAATATAAAAGAACAAGGATAAAGTGAACCCTTGTCGACAATGACTCTACTCTTAATGTGTGTAGCGTAAACCTTTTGGATAGGCTAGGAGTGGATAAATAAAAAATTCAACCTGACTCTTTATCTATTAAGGGATTTGACAATGTAGGAAAACAACTGATTGGTGTGATCACTTTTCCTATTATAGCTGGAAAGGCCACAATAGAGACACTAACCCATGTTATACCTCATGATCTTTCATATAATCTCCTTTTAGGCAGACTGTGGATTCATGCAATGAATGGGGTTCCTTCTACTATTCATCGTAAAATGAAGTATATTTACAACAATAAAGTGTTCACAATTGAAGCTGACGCTGACCCAAACAATTGTTTGAACACTGAGAAAAACAAGGAGAATCCTTTAAAAACATTAACACCAACTACACATGCAGAACCTGTGCAAGAAAAAGACAAAGAAAAAAACATTGGAGAAATCACAAAGCTATTAGAAGATGATTGGGGTTCCTTAGATTTCACACTAACATTCATGGGAGAATACAAGATCATAAACAAAGAATATGAAATGGGAAAAGAAAAAAGTAGTATTATCAACACAAAATTCAAAACCCTTCAAAAGCACCCACCTCAACCACCTTAAAAGAAGAAAAAAATTACACAACAAACTTTGATGAACTTAATTATGAGCAACCACTGAATTCAAAAGAGATGAAGAAACTCTATGGAAGAGGTTATGAGCATATGAAACAACTTGGATATAGTGGAAAAGAATGTGGTGCTAGAGAACAAGGTATCCGTGTCCCTATAGAACCTAACACATAAGAAACACCTAATGGTCCTAGTTATTTTCCTTTGATATAAATAAACAAACCTTCACTCAATATCAACACTATTACAAAAGATTTTTCTAAGCCGAATTTAAAAGTAGTACATCCTGAACTAATAGACACTAGTGGTCTTGATTTTTATCCTTTGAATGAAACAAAAGAAAAAAATAAATCCTCACTTAATGTCAATGCCATCTTTCAAAACACTAGTTATTTTAATTTGTTAGATTTTACATCCTCCTTTCAAGGAGAGAACAAAATCTCACAATCTAAAGAGTCTTGCATAGGTATGACATCTTGTACAAAGCAAGAGATATCTCTGTCACAAAATAAAGGAACATCTTCTACCATTGATCAAGAGGGTATCTTATCAAGAATCTTCCAAGATTTTTTGATATCCCTTCCTCCAAGAACACGAAATAAAATCTACTACAAGAGTTCATTTTGCACATATCATAGAGTTCATGGTCATGCTACTAATGAATGGAAGGCTTTGAGTAAAAAAATTCTATATCTTAAGGATTGTGGTGCACTTCCTTGGGTTGAAGAACCTAGTCCCTCTTTTCATTTTGGCTCATTCTTTCCTTGCACTAAGTGGGGTCAAGGGGTTATTTATCCTTGTCCTCATATGTCACTTGTCACTACCCCTTTTGGCTAGTTGTTGCCTTTCATGAAAATATAAGAGAAATATTGGGATGTGGACGACATACCTTAAAGTTGGCTTGTACACAACATACTTGTTCATGACATAGCTTATTAGAAACATATGACTTGGCATAGGGATTTTCAAATAACCTTTCATGTCTTCTTCTACTTTAAGAAATTTCTTATAGCAATGGTGTTAGCAACTGCTTTAAAGTGGGGGTATACATCGAAACTCATGTTTCACTGTGTGATTTCTTTCTTCTTGCAATCTCTCCTTTTCTTGGTAGTGTCATTGGGCTTGATTTCCTCTGAGAGCATAATATTTATTTGACTTTTCCTCTCTTAGAGACATTAGGCACAATGTTCCTTAAGAAGAGACGTTGCATGAACTAAGAAAAATCCCTTTGAACTTTCCTTACACTATTTTTCATTTACAACACTAGTTATATGGCCACCTTGCATAACACACTTTACTTTCCTATGGTGCTATCTTGTTTGTTCATGAGCTCCAAGCATATGAAGTTTTTCTTGTCTCATGAAGCTTGAAGTTCATTTTTGTGTGGAAGCTTATCAAAGTTATCAGGAGGCATACGTTTGGTATGGTTTGATGGGAAGTCCATCCTAGGAATGACTTCCTTAGCCAATCATGTGTGTTTGTGAGCGTATATCGACTGTATGTGTCTCACCTTCTTGGATAACTCACCTAGTAGACAACCTGAAGTTTTGTTGCTTCATAGTGAGCATACATTTTTGGACAATTAGCTTAGATCTTATCCACATTGCATTGGACAAATGGTCAAGGCTTGATCCACATATTTTTATTTTTCTTTCGTTCTTTAGTCATTGATATTGCATGTTTGTGTATCTTGATGTTGCACATCATACACCTTGTACATTTCCTTTTGTTCTTATGTCAGTTTGATGTAGGATATCAGATCCTAGGGGCTTGATCACCTCCTCGATCTTTGTTATCCTAGATCATCTGCATCGGTAAACTTGGACCCCTCTTGAATGTCTACTTGAGTGTGAGTTTGAAGCAAGCTCATCCTCTCACTAAAGTGGGGGCTAAATGTGGTAACAAAAAAAGTATACCATTTCCTTGCTTAATTTAGGAATAATTAATGATAATTTTGACTTGATATTTCCTTGATATAGTGTTGTGATGTGTTTTACACATCCACATTAGGTCTTGGGCCCTTTTAAAGCTAAATAAGCTTAACTTTTCCCTAATTTAGTGTTGTAAAGTGTATTTATTAACACCTTCACATTAAATTTAGGAGGCTTGTAAACTAAATAGATGTAATCTAATGTTGTAATGTGTTTTGCACATTCACATGGGATTTTGGGCTTTTCTTAGCTAAATAGACCTAATTTTTCCTTAATTTAATATTGTAAAATGTATTTATTTACACTTTCACATTGAATTTTGGGATTTCTTGCATTTATGGCCTTAATATCATCATTAATAGGCCCCTAAGACACTATATTATGCATCCACATGTATATTTCAATCAAAAGCCTAACAAGATAAACAAATAAGCTTAATTTACACACTCCCCCACACCTTAGCAATAAAAATGGGCCCTATGGGACCCATTTGCTACTTTGGGTGAATGAGTCCAATCCAGGTGGGACCCATTTTCCTAGCTTGGTGAATGAGTCCCATTTGGCCTATTTTCAAGGTTTTAAGTGAGAAAAAATGGGTTTTAAGTTCAAATTTTATGTATGTCAGCCTTTGGGATCTAATACATGGGATAATATATGGATTTCCTATATAAATGAACTTTCAAATAATTATTTCATCAAATATACATGTTATCAAGTCAAGCCTTCAAGATTTAAGCATTCCAAGAGTTCACAAGATCTTCTAGAGAGCATTCAAGATCATTTTTAAGGCATTCAAGGGAAAAATTCTTCATCAATTGTTGCAACAATTCAAGATCCATCATCATGTCAAGCATATCAATCATCAAGCATGTTATTGAGCTAGTGTTGTGATGGAGCATTGAATATCCAAGAGAAAGCATTATTCTACTCCTATTGTTAAGATCAAGATCTACATCCTTCATGGCCATTTCATGTTGATTTGTAGATTTACAAGACATCATTATAAGATATCATTCAAAGTATTATTGTGCATGATTCATGTTCTTTGTTTCATGTTTCATGCCTTCCTTTCATTTTCTCATCATTTGGTTTAATTACCTACAAGGGGTTTGACCAAGGCAAACCCCTATTCCCTAACAATCAACACTTTCTCTCTCTCTCTCTCTCTCTCTCTCTCTCTCTCTCTCTCTCTCTCTTTGTGTAATTGCAAATCTAGGTGCTTTGAAGACTCGAAGGAACATTGAAGATTAGGTTACAAGCTTGGAGAAAGTTTTTGGAGTCGTCTCCCCATTTGCAATGTCATAATCTTTGCCAAAAAGTCACCTACAACCCCAAAACCAAAGTTTCAGACCCGAAGACAAAGAGGAATAGAAAGAGCAGACATTGAAGACCATATTCATACTTTGAAATTATAGAAAACCCTAACTAAACTCATTCACCTAGATTGGTGAATGAGTCCTTGTTTAGGTCAATTTTTAGATTTTTCTAATTTTAGGTACCCTTTTTTTAGAAACCTGTTCTTGTGCAGAAACCCTAATCCAGGGCTGACTCACCCAGAATGGCGAACGAGTCCCAATAGTACAAAATTTTAGGTTATTCAACATTTCAAGCCTCCATTCAAGCTCTCTTAGATTTCCAGATGCTCTTGTGTACTTTTCCAGTTTGTTGTTTTGATTTATTTGCATTTATAATTCATTTAGTGAAGTTTCTTGCATCATTGAGTTCAATCATTAGATCTTGCATTTCATACATTTTTCCAAGCCTTAGCTTGGTGGTGAACCCATCATTAGTTTACAATCAGCCCCTAGGACAACCCAATTTCAAGATCTCTTTCTCCTTTGCATTGAGATCTCTAGGGGTACCCTTTAATGAAGTAATTGGAAAGTGGGTTTTCTCTATTTCCTAAACTATACGATAGCATTCAAACTTGTTTTTCAGTTACCATAGTAGCAAACCTAAATCTGAAAACCACTATAAAAGAATTAAAAATCTATAAAAATCAATTTCAAAAACCTCATCTAGGACCCATTCACCATAGGGTGAATGAGTCCCTAATTAGGTCATATACTGAATTTTTGGGCATTAAAATATTCATTTTTCGTGCTTTTGTTTGCTATTTTCATACTTTTGTTATTATTTTCTAAGTTTTTGTTTCATCAATTCCATCATATTTATCTTAATTTGGTACATTTAGTGCATTGTGTGATTTTGAAAATTGCATTTACAAGAATTCATTTTCATATTTTTGCATAGTGTAATAAAAAACTTATTTTGTTTAGAATCTAAAAATTACATTTACATAACATTCTAGGTCATTGTATTGCATTTCTTAACTCAATATTAACACCATCATGTGTACTTCCTATAAGATAAATCTCACTTTGAAACATCCTAAATTGATTGGTACAACATGTGAGGAATATGAAGCTTTGAAAGAACTGTTAGGATTTTATGATGAGTCATCTACTCCCCCTAAGAAACAAGGAGTCACTTGTGCTATGGTTAGTACTAAAAAAATGAATGAACAAGAGAAAACCAATGATGTTGACAATAATAAATATCAAGGTAATAAGTCTATAGCTCCTCCTAACCAAAAATTACAAATCTTTACAAATCCAATTCCAAAACACACTATTTCATTTGTCAAAGCTAGTGAAACAAATAATGATGTCATGAATTTCAACACATATGATGAAAAAGCAAAAGATGACAATGAAGAAGAACCAATTAAAATGGTGTTGTTTATTGAAGGTAAGCCTCGTTAGGGCTCAGCCAAAATGTCTCTTGATATTGCTTTCTCACAATAAGACATACTTAAACATGTGCTTGATGGTCCTCTTTACATACCTGGAAGAATCAATGACATGCTTGCTAATGGGATATTAGTTGATCCCATATGTGTAGAGAATGTGATCACTGAAGAATTCCTATTTGTGCATGAACTCTATCAAGAGACATATGACAAACTGAAAGTGTGGATCAAAATGTATAATGGTTTTACTTGTCCTATGATAGGATTGATAAATCTCCTTTTGAAAGTTGGACCAAAAATATTAAATGTATCATTCACCATCATCCCATCATTGAACCAATTTCGTGTAAAGTTAGTCTACCCATGGATTCACTCCATGAATGTCATCCTGTTGGTTGTGCATAAATGTTTAAAGTTCCCCTTTGGAAATAAAGTATTTATTGTACATCATAGTGGATTTAATCTTGTGTCTTCCTATGGGAATTTTTCATTGGATTTATTTTGTCTCGAGCCTATTGAACCTATTAGACCTTGTGAGGAATACTTTTTCAAAACATATAAAAAGTTTAAGGCAACACAAATAGCAAAATGATCCCTTAGAAACATGCCTCCACCTGTGATTGAGCCAATATATCCTTAATGAAACCATGATTGAACTAAAATCCCTTCCAAATATCAAAGAGAAACCTATGACAAATCCTCCTACCTGAAAGGTGGAAAATGGCCGAGTTTACTTCTTTGTTGTTTTTCTATTTTAGTATTCCAAATGTTAATAAGACATGAGAGTGTTGTTCTCATATCATTGTTTGGTTAGTTGAAATGGGATTAAACAATTTTAATCAGAGATCTATGGGGCCACAAATCTTACAGTTGTTTCAATCACTGAGAGGTGCTCAAAATTTAGGAGAAAGATGTTTTGTTATAAAGTTTGGCACTTCTTTTGATTTCTGGTCATATGAATTTTTAGACCAAGGACAAACATGTTTTTTTATGAAGTTTGGCTCTCCTCATGTTTATTTTTTATCATATTTTTTCTCAAAATTTAGGCCATGCCTGTTTTTCTATGAAGTTTGGCTCTTCTTTGATTCCTGTGATTATAATGATTGATCTTTGGAATTTAGGAAAAATATATGTTTTTCTATGTAGTTTGGTGACTTCTATTGATTTGGATCCTATAATTTTTCCTAAAATTCTTGAGTTTACTTCTTTGTTGTTTTTCTCTAGTATTCCAAATGTTAATAAGCATGAGATGTGTTGTTCTCATATCATTGTTTGATTAGTTGAAATGGGAGATTTAATCAGAGATCTAGGAAACAAATCAACAGTCTAAGAACCACTGAGAGGTGCTAAAATTTAGGAGAAAGATGTCTTGTTATAAAGTTTGGCACTTCTATTGATTTCTGGTCATATTTTTTCTTGGAATTAAGGACAAACATGTTTTTTTATGAAGTTTGGCTCTCCTCATGTTGATTTTTTATCATATTTTTTCTTAAAATTTAGGCCAAAGATGTTTTTCTATGAAGTTTGGCTCTTCTTTGATTGATTTGTGATTATAATTTTCTTTGGAATTTAGGAAAAATATATGTTTTTCTATGTAGTTTGGTTCTTCTATTGATTTGGATCATAATTTTTCCTAGATTCTTTAAAGGAGTCTACTTTTATTGTCTCTGCATACTTGACCCCAGTGTTGAGCATTGCATGATGAAATGTTTCATCTATTACTATCACACATATGGTAGAGAAGATACATCTTCTCTCTTCTAGCATAAGGAAAAATTACAACCTAAGAAATGTTTCAACAAGTAGGCTAATCAAATATAGCATATGATGCCCTGCTTTCTTTGTATCCTGTGCATCTGATAGCTAGCATGTCATAGTGTGGCATATAAACTAAGCCTATTCTAGCATCTCATAGTTGCATATAAACCAAGGCCATTCTAGCATCACATAGAGTTGTTTATTAACCAAGTACATTGTAGCATTTCAATGAGTAATATATAAACCAAATCCATTCTAGCATCTTGTGGACCTTAGTTCTTTGTGTCCATTCTAGCATCTCGTGGACCTCTTGAGGAGAAATGTTTTGTGGATGCAATGCATTTAATTCCTCTATCATTTGTGATTCATAAACATATTAAAATTATTCAATCAATATTTCTTTTTATTAGGATAGATGTTTCTTGGAATGAAAAAAGTAGCTTGATACTTTGACAAAGTAGCTTTATTATAGATATCCATCTAGGGATAGACGGTACAAATATAGTAGAATGATAAAGATAGATTAAACAAAAGAAAATAAGGATGAGAGTAATGGAAGCTATGCTTATTTATGGGTGTATTTATTTTAGAAATTGATGCAAACTTCATGTAAGATGATCAAATGTAATTATGTAGGATGCCAAAAGTTTGAATGAAGTTTATATCTTAACCAAAAAATTGCATTTGTATTCTACCATTTTATAGAAAGAATTTACAAGAAATAACTACAAGGGATGCTCTATCACCTAAAAAAAAAAGACACCTAATTAAAAGATTGGTAACCAAATGAAAGGAAAGTTTATTTGTATTATACTTTCAAAATAAATCGACTTGATGCTTGACATTGTGGCTGAAGCATTTACTATCCAACATTTATAAAAAACACAAGATAAGAGTAATTAACATTCTGTATTGTTGTTAATGGTACTCACAAAAATGATTGGGTATAAAATTTGAATTTATTTTGAAATCTATCATGAATTTCAAAAGCATCCTTGAACATTAAATTTTGAAAATTGTCAATGAATGATTATTGTATTTAGGTAAAAATTCCCACTCACCAATAAAAAGAATCGTCATCCATTGTCATAAAACAATGGATTGTAGTTTCATGTCTCTTGACAAAGATTGATACATATTTATCAATTACTCTTCTTTTTGAAGAGAACTTTCATCTACTACGGAGAAACAAAACACTGTTGTTGATTTTTAGAAAGAACTATTTATCCATAGGGAGCCTTAACCTCAAATTATCTAGCATTGGATTTGATCATTCTTTGTTTCAAGCTTACAATTAATTAGGTGAAGAATGCTAACAAAATTGAGGGGTACAAGGTCATATTGGACACAATATCTTGTAGAATTGACTAACATACTTCATCAAATAGGCTCTCCTACAATATTCTTCACTTTAAGTGCATCAAATATGTATTAGCCCAATTTGCATGCATTAATGCTAGGAACATCACCAACTACTCGGGAGGCTCAAATATGGTGAAAATAAAATGTTATTGACTATCCTCATATAGTCACATAGTACATGTACTTGAGACATTCAATGTTTAGAACAAAAATACTAGAAAAAGGAATGACAATTAAGGATTTTTTGTCTAGATATGAGTGGCAACAAAGGGGCTCACCACATGTGCATGGATTCATATGGATACATAGAGCACCAAATATAGAAAAATTGGATTGGTCAAATCAAGAGCAATGAAAAAGTGCAGAAAGATATTTCCATTCTATTGTTCAAGCATGAAATCCTAGAAAAGATCCACATCAGGGAAACATCTAGGCATGCTAAAAATAGTTAAACATATGCATATCATATATGATGTAAACGATTTGTAGTTTATCACATAACTAATAAATTTATTTGTATATCCAATTGTAGACATTCCAAAATTTTCCTCAACATCCATGTCTGAAAAATATAAGACAACTACTAGAGATAGATGTTGATCATGACTATGAAGTGATACTAAACTATGTAGAGCAACACATGATCTATAGGGAGGGTGCATGCCTGCGAAAAAAAGGAAGAATGGTTTGTAGGAAACAATTTTAATAAGTTAGAATGTTTATATTAAAATGAAATGTAATATGATTCAAAATGACTAAAATACATTACTTATTCATATTCACAATAGGTATAATGCTCCTTGGGCATTGAATTTGGAGGGATGCAAATTATATGAAGACATATAAATAGGTGAAAAAAAAATTGAGCTAGGAATGATGATAGAGTAAAATCACACAATTGCGACATATTGAAATTGTAGAGAGAAAATATAGATTGGAAACCTGTTCTTCCCAAACATTTTGTAATCAAATATATTGCAAATTATGCAACAAAAGTAGAAATTGTTTTGGAAACATACCAACAGATGTTGATGTGCCTTGCAAACATGGAAAATCTAGATGATTTGGTTGCAAGAGCATATAGAATACTTTTGAATAAGACTATCATAGAAAGAGACATTGGAGCTCAAGAGACATGCCACATGCTACTTGAACTTCCATTGATAGAGAGCAGTAGAAGGATTATCAATTTAAATGTGTCACATGAGGTGTTCAAACTTGTAAGTGTAAATGATGAAGAAAACAATGAAGAACAAACAACATATTTCATTCAAGGATATAAAATAAGGCCTTTGTCTATGGAAGGTATTACACTAATTGATGTAGCCAAATCATGGATATATAATCCTAAAAGAAGAAGAGATAACAAATGGGAGCCAAGATAAAAAGTAGCTATTGTTAGAGTATGTCCTAAGTTTTTATCCATTCCTCCACGTGAGTTAGATAAATGGATTGATTTTTGTTATTCAAAATTATTGTTGTACAAACCTTTTCATGATGTGGATAGAGATATTGGTCATGATAATGATTCAATAAGACAAAACTAGGAGTCATTCCATTATAACCCTTGGCATGTGGAACGAATAGCAATTGAAGAAAATGATGAAAACATTAGTGATTCTGAAATTGAAGGAAATGAAGCTATTCAAATAAATACTACCAAGCATGAATGGGAAATAATATCTTGACTACATCATGGTCAAAATGTACAAGTTTCCAAAATATATATGTTGGGAGTGAGAGATATTGATAAACAAGAAGATTGGTGTACTGAATATCATGGTGAAATGTACACAAGCCAAGCAATGAATTTCATCATAGCGTGAGATAATATGGATGTCTCATACATGATGAAATACCATAGCCTATGAACTACACAACCCTTAGTGACAAACAGAAAAAGGCACTCAACATAATCATGGAACACTACCATAATAATCAAAATGTATCACCCTTGTTGATGCTAATTCAAGGAATAACAGGAACAGAAAATCCATATCTAATTGGTGCTATTAGTTAAGCTTTTCAAAATGCAGCATATATTGATTGTTTTCCTTTTCTATTACTTGTAGCAACTAGAGTTGTAACATTCAACATAATAGCATCCATAGTTCATTCAAAAATATGAATCCCAATTAGAGATTTTGCACAATTGGAAGCAGTGAGCCTCACAAGTTTTCAAGAAGAAATAGCAAAAATCAAGGAAATTCTAATTGATGAAATGAGCTTCATTGGTCAAAAGTTGCTAGAGAACATTGATTCTCAACTCCGACAAGCATTCCCACAAAATGCAAATCATAACTTTGTAGGTAGATATATATTTGATTAATCAAATTAATCATTTGATATTGAAATACAAAAAAATCATGTAAATGAAAATTGTATAACTATAAAGTTCTATAGTATTGACAATAATTGTTATCAATTTTCTATTAGGAATATCTATCATTTTTGTTAGAGATTTGGGTCAGTTACCTCCTGTTAATGATAGACCAACATATGAAAACAACACACAAGCTAAGTTGCTATGGAAAGAATTCAAAACTATGGTTACTCTAGATAAAATTTCATACAAGATGGAAAAACATCCACCAACAAGGATTTTGTCAAATTTTGACAAATATGAGAGATGCAAACCCTACAATCGATGATTGGAAATTGCTTATGACAAGAACCACTATTACATTGGATGCAATAAGCAATGAGGAGTTTGACAGTGGTGTTCATTTATTCTCCCCAAATGAAAATTTTATTAACCATAACAAGAAAATGCTATACTCATTGAAGCATATTGTTGCACATAGCATTGCAACAAAATCAGGAAGTAGTAATGCAATAGAAGAATACTAAAATGATGAGATGTATCTATAATTATTGATATGTAAAGATTCCAGGGTTATTTTAGCCTCAAATCTATTGATACAAGCAAGTCTTGTCAATGGAGCTTTAGGATATATACGAAATATTGTATACAAACCTAGAACTGGTCCACCAAAACTGCCAACATATGAAATGATTGAGTTTGACAACTATTCAAGAATACCATTTGATGATTGTAACCCACATACAATTCCAATTATAGTAATATAGAGGGGCAGGACAATCCAAATTACATTAAGATTGGCTTCGGCATTGACCATTCATAAATCACATGGTTTGACTCTATCAAAAGCTACTATTGATATAGGACCAAGAGAAAGAACAAGATTGACATTTGTAGCTATATACTATGTAAAATTCATAGAAGGCTTAAGAATTATGCCACCATTCACATATGACCATTATGAGAATGAAAAAGGGCAGACAATTTTCTAAGAGAAAGGCTAAAGAAAACATATTGAAAAATTTAGAAGATACTTGATGTAACATGCATATGTTCTTCAATTTTGGTTCCATGAATGTAAAATTTTAAAATGTAATATATGAGTATGATATTTAGTTTTATGCTACTTTCAATTCTTCTATTGTATTAAAAATTCAACAAATTATAAATGTTTCCATTTACTCTTCCATTTTTTTGGTCATGTTCGAATTCTATTGAATACTATTTTTCTTATATGATGATGCAGGCATGAATCCTACCAACAATCCATATCATCACCCAATTGCTGGAAAAAATGAACCTCCTACAAGAACCATTCCTATTGTAACTTTGAATCCGTACTAGAATAGCTGGTCAATAAAGGCGAGTGTCACTAGAAAGGGTCAATTTCATCATTTTAACAATGGAAAAGGAGATGGAAAATTGTTTAATTTTGACTTGCTTGATTCAGATGGTGGTGAAATAAGAGTAACATGTTTTAATGCAATTGTAGAACAATTTTATGATCACATAAAAATTGGGAAAGTATTTTTCATCTCAAAAGGGAGACTCAAGCATGCACAAAAAATGTCATTCAATTAAAGAATGAATGGGAAATCTTATTAGAAACTAATTCGATAGTTGAGTTGTGTTTGGAGGAGGATAGCTTTATACCAAAACAACAATTCCATTTTACACCGATAAGTGAAACTAAGAACATGAAAATCAATTCTAAGGTTGATATCATTGGTATTTTTTTGTCAATCGACACACCAAACAAAATATTTATAAAGAATGCCACACAAACTCAAAAAAGAACCTTCAACTGAAAGACATGTTAGGTTCTATGGTGGAATTAACAATGTGGGGTGGTTTTTGCAATAAGGAAGGTCAACAACTCCAAGAAATGTACAATTTAGAACTTTCCCCATTCTTGCTATAAAGGATGGATGAATTAGTGATTTTGGTGGAAAATCTATGAGAACAATAACTAAAACCCAACTCCTTATAAATCCAGATCTTCCAAAGCCACAACAATTGAGATTTTGGTTTGATATAAAGGGAAGAATCTCCATTCTTGTTCTATTGCAAAGGAAATCTTATCTATAATAGAAGATAAAATGTTAAAAAGTATCACACAAATAGAGGATCAGGAACTTGGTAACTTTGATAAACCTTATTGGATAGTGATGAAAGCTACCTTATCTTTCATAAAGGTAGACAATTTTTGTTATATAGCTTGTCCCTTGAAAATTGGAGGTAGGCACTGCATAAAGAAGGTAAAAAATAATGGAAATGGTGAGTGGTATTGTGGAAGATGTGATAAAACTTTTCCTAAATGTGATTATACATATATACTTTAATGCAAAGTGCAAGACCATACTGATTTCACTTGGATTACTGCTTTTGAAGAAGTGGAAAAAGAAATTATGGGTGTTACAACAAAAGAATTGAAAATTTTGAAGCATGAAGAACAAGATTATGTTAAGTTTGGACACATTATACAAAACGTCCTTTTCAATAGATACATATTTAAACTTCAAGTGAAAAGAGAGACTTATAATGATGAATAGAGGATTAAATGCACTGTCATAAAAACAAAAAAGTTTGATTATTCATCTAAGAGCAAAGCTTTATTAGATTCAATTGCAAATCTCTAGGTTTCATTGCATTCAAATGCTTGAATGTATATCTTGTTAATAATGTATTTAAACATTTCAAGTAAAATTAGTGGATATATCTAAGTTAGTTGATGAGATTTTTTCTGTTATATTGTTCTTTGTTGTTTTTAATACTAAATTGATGATTGATGAAAATTTATGAATTGATAATAATACATGAATTGTCAGATTGTTCCACTATTTTTTAATATTGTTGAAAAGTTCTTACTAGTGCATTAATGTTTAACTAAATAAAACTATTGCTTTAAACAAATAAAAAGTATTTGAGTTCTAATTAAATGGAAATAGTTGATGTTGATGTTATGTTTTGTTATATAAAAGTTGGTATGATTTTAAGTTAATCTTTACAAAATCTAAAATCAAATGCTTACAAAGATACTATTAATCAAAACATTAAAGTATAATTTTGGGGGAAAATACAATAAATTTGAATGTGTACCCTTATATATGGGAATTGAAATAAACAATGATAGAAACTATAATGAAATCATATATATTACTTTTGAAATTAATGTTAATGAAGATGTAAGCATTTTTTCTCAAACCAATAGGTGCCTCAAATAATGATAACTCTCAATGTTTTATATATATATTATTAATTAATATATGTATGATAGTTTAATGTAAAATACAATATTGAAATATCATTGTGTATATTCTCAACTAAAACTTATAATAAGTTATAGAAACATGGATCTATCTACGTTGATCAAATGACTGAAATTTTAAACTTATTATCGCAATCTTAAGATAATAGATTCATCTAAATGCAAATTTACTCTGAGTCAACTTTTTATATTAATAATCTGAGCTCATATAAAGGAAAAGTCAATAATATAAATGCAAATAATCTAGACAACATGAATAATTATAATAACAAAATTTGATAAATTGATACACTTCAAGCTGAACTAACTATACCTTCCACTTTATTAAAAAGTTAAATGGTAATTCTTGACTACACAATTTGATATGTAATTTCATTGCATAGAAAGTATTTCCTTTTTAATAATTTAAAACTCAACATTCACGTACCCATGGACCAATTGACAGCTTCATGAATTAATATTCCTGCATGCATATTAGATAGTATGTTGATTGCATTCTTGTCAGGGTTCTCCATTGCATTCAGATTTGAATTAATTTGTATTATTTCAATCTTATATTTATATATTTAATTAAATAATATTTTATTATTTAACTAAATGAGAACTAATTTCTATTTTTCAATTAAATTTCCTTTTCTAACTCATAATTAACTCTTTGTTTCTCTTTAGTCAACTCGTTCATTTAATCAATAAATTCAATTTTTATTTAGAAATTTCATCTTTACTCCATCACTTAACTTAGTTTTCATTTACAAACATAATTTTCATCCATTAGTCAACTCAATCTTTGATATTTGTATTAATAAATATCATAAAAATCATTTATTCATCCTCACATGAATTATGCATTTATTAATTGTAATTATTATCATAATCTATATTTATCTATTTAATTAAATAATATTTTATTATTTAATTAAATGAGAACTAATTTCTAAATTACTAATTCATAAAACTCCTTTCTCAGCCAACTCTATCTAATTTCAATTAATTCAATTTTTATTTAAAAATTTCATCTTTACTCCATCTCTAGTTTTCATTTATCAACTCCTTGTTATTTCTTTAAAATTTTCCAATTAAATTTCCTCTTCTAACTCATAATCAACTCCTTGTTTCTCTTTAGTCAACTCCTCATTTAATCAATTAATTCAATTTTTATTTAGAAATTTCATCTTTACTCCATCACTTACTAGTTTTCATTTACAAACTTAATTTTTATCCATTAGAAAACTCAATCTTTGATATTTGTCATTAATTAATTAAACATCAGATCAAATCTTAAAAAGTTATAGTTTTTATTTACAAAATTAATTTTCATCCATTAGTCAACTTAATCTTTGATTTTTATTCATTAATTAATTAAACTTCATATCAAGTTATTTATTAATCATTTATTCATAATCATATAGTATAATTTTTTAATTAATAATATTATCATAATCTATATTTATCTATTTAATTAAATAATAAATTAAATGAGAACTAATTTCCTTTTTTCCAATTAAATTTCCTTTTCTATCTCATAATTAACTCATTGTTTCAACTCCTTGGTTCTCTTCAGTCAATTCCTCATCTAATCAATTAATTCAATTTTTATTTAAAAATTTCATGTTTACTCCACCACTCAACTAGTTTTATTTTGAAACTTATTATCTTCACAATCATCTATCAATTTAATTAAAATTCATTATTGTCTAGCCCCATGCATTCAAAATGACAATTATTTTTAGTGCTCAACTCTCAGTTAATTAGGGTCTCCAATCTTTTCCTAAGAATAGTCTGCATGAACCAATTCTACGAAACATCAACTTTCACATTCACTCTTCAATTTTATAACTACATACCCTAATCCTTCACATTTAATTTCAATAAAATGTGAAAGGGTGAGATATAGAACTGTGAATTGAATAGCGTTTCAGTAAAATGTTTCCAGAATATGTAAAATTGACTAAGAACGGAACAAAAGGAAAATCGAAAACAGACAGAGGAAACTTTGGGAAGAGATTATCTTAAACAAGCACGTTATTCAGAAGAGAATTGATTACATCAATCCCTCTTGAGTTGGTAAGAAGATATCAATTGAAATGGATCAGAAGATATTTGAAAGAACTCCGAGGAAATCCTGGGTCCTCTGCTGTGGTTTGATGTTTCTTGTGCTGCTCTGCAACAAACCGCTTTTTAAACCGGCCATCTCGAATGTCTTCACATTTCGAGGACAGCTGAAGAATCAAAATTCAGTAAGTTACAATCTGAGATCTAACTTCATTCTTATTGAAATTTTGAAGAATGAATTACAGTGATTTGCTTATGAATGAACAGGACGAGCTGGCATTGGCTCTGGCCAGCGCTTCCATGCCCAACAAGACGGTGATAATAACCACAGTGAACGCAGCGTGGATGGAGTCAGGCGGCATTTTTGACTTGTTTCTGAAGAGCTTTGAAGTTGGGGAAGGAACACCACCACTGCTCAACAATCTGCTGGTGGTTGCCCACGATGAAAAGGCTTTCAACACCTGCACGCAAATCCATCCTCACTGCTATCGCTTGAATACTGCAGGAGTTGATTTTTCAGGCGAGAGCGTCTTCATGTCGGAGGATTACTTGAAGATGACGCGTTCTAAAATCCTCTTCCTCACCAATGTCCTACAGAAAGGCTACAGTTTTCTTTTTTCTGTAAGTTTTTTCTTTATCAGCTCTATTCAGATGATATACTGATTTATGTGGCCATTAGGAATTTAAATTCTATAGTTAACTCTATAAAGTTTTGTTTTTGCTCAGGATACAGATATACTGTGGCTTAGAAATCCATTTCAAATATTTTCAAGGGATACAGATTTTGAAATGTCCTGCGATTGGTATTCCGGCAATCCACGTGATATGAGAAATCAGGAAAATACAGGATTCATGTTAGTCCGTTCAAACAACAGGACTATTGAGATGATGGAAGTGTGGCACAATTCCACAATAACTAGACCTCACATGCATGACCAGGATGTGTGGAATGCCATAAAGTTGTCCGAAAATATCACTAAAATAGGTCTGCGTGCACGCTTCCTTGAGACCATGTATTTCAGTGGATTTTGCCAGTCTAGTACAGATTTGAGTGTGGTGTGCACTATGCATGCAAACTGTTGTAGAGGATTGAAGGCCAAGATTCATGATTTGAGAGAAGCTCTTCAAGATTGGGCCTCCTTTCAATCGAGTGGGCTAAAGAGGACAAATGTGCACTGGAGAGCCAGAGAGGAATGTAGGCGTTCTTGGCTAACAAAATGACACTGCCTAGGACAGATTAGCTTGTAAATTAAGCTATTCTAAGTTATTCTTTCTAGTCCTTGCCTTTGACACAAGGATTCAAATGTTTTGAAATGTCTTTTTTTCAAGCAAATTGTAAAAACAAAAAACTTCTTCATGTTTAATATTTATTACTAATTGTAATTTTCGATTTACATATTTTTTTTCAATAATCTTATAAATGTTTCTCATTAAAATTATTAGAGAAAATAATAATCAATCATGAATTGTAAGCAAGAAAAATTAAATCTAATTTTCAATGGTCTCAATCAGCTAGTTAAATGTTTGTAGGTAAGGAAAAATTGTAAGAACGAGAATTTGAGGATAGACACCTTAAATTTACTCTACATGCTATTGAGGATGGTTGTAAATTTAGGGTGCATGTGAATGATACGTATTCTGATTGCATGACCTCTTTAAGACAAATAAACTTTGTGCATTGGGCTATAACAGCCAAAATCAAGGATCACTCTATATAGGTTTTACTAAATTTTGCTTTCGTTTGCTTTCTAGTACAAAAATACTAGGAGAGAGACAGATCAAAAACAATAGTGTCAAGGTTGAAGAATACAATATATTTTTTTGAGTGCAATTCTAAGGTGGACAATCTAAGGTGGACAAGCTTATGAGGCTATCAATTAAATTAATCATGCATGGAAATTTCCAACTATCACTTTATATTATTTTCATTATAAAACTTCTAACCACACAAAAGCAAGTAATGTCAAAATTATTCACAAAACTCCATGCATAAATTTAAGCAGTGGGAGTGTTTCAATGCATAAATTTTATTGTTGGGAAAGGATAAATTGGAATCTTTTCCTATTTTAATGGAGCAGCTACTGTTTAGGAATTGGAAATAAGCTGTGAAAAAAAGGGGGGGCTAGAAATAAGCAGCAATTGCATATTGCTAAAAATCCACGTGGCTCCACAAATTTCTTTCGAAATTTCTTTTTTAATATTTGCTTTCATTTTTCCATTTCTAGTTTTTTAGTGTACAAATTATTGTTAATACTATTAATACAAATTTAAGCTGGTTGCTAAAAAATAAGTAGAAAAATTAAGCATTTATGGGGCCATCCGCTCCACAAATAACTCCTAAATAAGTTGAGCAGTAGTTGCTATCCAAAATAAGCTAAACAACCACATGGGGACTTGCTCTTAGCCACATGGTATCATGTATTACAGTTTGCGATGAATCATACATTTTCTTGTTTAGTGGTAGAAATAATTATAGAAATTCAGAAAATTCTAAACCAAAGCACCAACAAAAGTCAAGAGTATTCAATGTATAACAAGCTTGTATACACATTCTAATTGGATTTTGACAATAAAGCTTGATCTCTTAAAAGTTTGTTCACACAACTTGTAATGTAGTGTTTAGACATGTCTAACTCTTAAATTTTATATGCATGAGATGCATTTGAAAATCTCAGCCACCAAATTATTTAAAAAAAAATAAAAATTATTATGAACTTACCATTCATATGATTTTGAGAAAAAAATATTTTTCCTTATTTTTATTTCATCTTAAACCACCTACTAGTATTAAGACAAAATCATATTCAAGAAGTTTCTAAAGAAATTTATAATATATGACTCCTTTAGTAATCTCATTTGTTATGTTTCTTGTGTTAAATCTAAAGATTATTTAAATCATAATTTAAGGGTTGAATGCTATGTGTTCATTTTAAGGGGTGTACATTGCCATGTTTCATATATATTAGGTTTAGGTTCATTGTTCAAGATCTAAATGGATAATCATATCCTTTGTTAAATCACCACTAGTAAAAAAACAAAGAATAATAGCTATCATGCTAATTGCAAGATGCATATATTCTTAAATATATGTTCAAGTAAATCATTGGTCAAACCTAGGATTAAATGGGTTGTCAAATTTATTTGTATGGAAGAAAATGTGGAGGCACTAAAGGATATAACATAATGGTAGAAAAAGGAAAATGGATTGAACAAGGGAGCACATGGCATCATGGAGACATACAAATCACTACAAGAACAAAACTCTATAGAGTGAATATGAGATAATAATATTTCAGATTTCATTTACTCCATTGTGTCCAAAGAAGTTTAGAATGCAAAATATTAAAATTTTATGGACATAGGTTAGTGAGTATATTTTGATGAAGTGGAGTTTGAAACCCATAGGGAACAAACTAAGGTCCCTATTGAAAACACAAGATAGTCTCTATTAGAGGGAATTTAGATATGGCCCAATGATTATATGTGGCAAATGTAAAGAGAATCCAAGATTTACATTAGGTAAACAAGGATATCACAATAGTACTCGGGTGGAATTCCTATGGTAACTTGGTTCTATAAAAATTATGGGTGTGAAACATGTTTCTATTTGAATGCAAGAAATCAAAGGAAATATAACCTACTAAATTTCTTAAATTTCTGAGAAATATTCTTATGATTTGGAAGTGAACTATGTTAGTGAATTTGGGTGAAATTTTACATTTGGATCTAAAAGTGGAATAAATTCATAGTTAACTAGATTTCATAAAGTTTGATGCCTTCATACATTCATATTTTAGATTTGATGTTGAGTGTTTAGTGATTTTATGTAAGAGTCACCTAATTAAATCAGATTTACTATCACTTAAGTTTTAATTTCAGAATAGAAACAAAATATGGAGCTCAAAATGACATAAAATAAAATAAATTAACACACTACCATATGAAAGAAATTTTTTAAAAAATAAATTCAATGACTTGACTAATAGAGGGAAGATTCATTAATCTAGATATATGTGTCCAAATAGTTATTATTATAATAATAAAGTAATAAACTAGAGGGACATGATGATCTAGAAAATGCTAGAAGCATGGAAATTAGGAAAACATGTCCCATATTTCCAAGGGAAAAAATGGTGTGTTATACTAAGTAGAAATAATGGTACCTCTTAGGGGAGTTCAAATACTAGAACCTCTGGTTAAATGATAAAATTAAACAAGATAAAACTATAAAATTATTATGCTATTTTAATCTACAATAAACTAGATATGATAAATAATGAACTGGGTTATTTAAATTATATTGTGTGTGCAATGAATTGTTTTCCTCCTTTCTATGTCTATTGTGATTAACATTGTGAAAGAAAAGGGAATAAATTAAGTATACATTGTTGCGAGTATGATTTTTTGGTGTTGTCATTGATGTCAAAAAGCTTATGTTTCCATTGGTGTCAATTGTATGAAGAGGAAGAAGATCATTGTTGGGAGAGATTGTGAACAATAGGTGTTGTCTATGCTTTGATTAGTTGCATTATGTTGTCGCTAGTAAGGTACTGGTGTCAACCTCTAGTGTTGCTTTGATAAGCTTCTGTCTATGGATGTATGGTTGATAAAGTGATGAAGATGATGAGGATGTGTCTCAAGTGCTTGGTTTCCAAGTGACTTTGAGAAAATTTGATAAAAAGAAGAAATAGTGAGTTGCAATTTTGTTCTGGGTTGTAGAGTAGTATTCTAGTGTTGCTCGACATTTCTTCTAGGTTGAAGATTTGCTTATGCATTTTGGATATGTTAATAAGAGATGTTTAGAGGTGTTATATCTAAAATTTTGTGTGCTTGATCATTGTGTGGAGGAAGTTGCGTTCACCAATGTGTGAACTATACATTAAAGAGGTCACAGTGGGAGAAATCTTTGTGCTCTACATTTCTCTGTAGTTTGGTTTTAGGTCTTATGAATCTATAAGTGTTCTAATGGTCTTCGTATCTTTTTCAAGTGAAGTTGTTTGAGTTTTGGTGCTTTGAAAGTTAGTTTCCTAAGTTATAGAGTACGTCAGAGTTATTTTGGTGTATTGGGTGCGTACATTCTTTAAGTGAAAGTTTTTTCCAAGGAGCTTGTTGGATTTTAGGGTGTTTATGGAATATTCCATATTTTGTTTAGGTGGTATTTTCCGTTTGCAAGTTATGTGTAGATCAAAGGAAGTGTGTAATTAAAATTTTAATTGTGTTTACATGGGTAAAAACCAACCAGCTTGGTGTTTACACTAATTACAATGGATTTTTACTGCTTGTAGAAGCATATTATAGCATGGTGTTAAAGATTTGGGTCTTAGATAAGGTGTGGTGTGGTTCACTTTCACTTCTTTCCATCACAAAAGTGTTACAAGTATGAAGGTGTTGTCATTGATGTTAACTAGTTGCCATTGCCATTCATGCCATGGATGATGATTATTTACTGTACATGTTGAGGATATTGAGAAAATTCTAATGAAGAAAGGTTGCAGTTGTTCAGTGTTGGCTCTAGGTTTTGCTCTAGGATTTGTTGCTATGTTGGTAAGGATTTGATGTATTATTCATAGTTGTTGGAAGTTGCTACATCCAAATTTTGGGTTTTTGGATCATTGCACAGTGCGAGTTATATGTTCACCAGTTGTGAACTATGCTTTTAGTTGTTCAATGTCGGCTCTAGGTTTTTCTTTAGGATTTGCTTCTATGCTGGTAAGGATTTGAGCTATTGTTCATGGTTGTTCGAAGTTGCTATATCCATATTTTGGGTTTTTGGATCATTACACAGTGCAAGAAATGTTCCTTAGTTGTGAATTGTGCTTTTCTGTGTATCTAGTTGAGGTCTAGGAGAAATTTTGTTGCTTCGGATTTCTTCTTGTTCGAGTCTTATGACTTGTGGTTCTTAGGATAAAATTTTGAGGTCTTGTTCAAGTTAATTATTTTATTTGGAAAGATTGGATCATGCTAAGGTTGTGTGTGATTAATTGATTTGTGTTTTACACTGGTTTGATTGACCTTGTGTTAAAAATTACTTATAAAGTTTGTGGAAGCATGTTGAAGTGTGTGTTTGGGTCATCCTCATTCTAATTCCATTGTAGAATGTTTTAGAACTAACCTAATTTAAATTTGTAAATGCAAGTGGTGTGTGGCTGACTTTGGATGTGTTTCAAAGTTGAAGATGATATGAATACTAGTTGAGATGTTTGTGAAATATATAAAATGTAAGGAAGATAGATGTGAGATATATGTGAAACAGTGTGTACATGTGATGTAATTTTGAGAAAATCAGTGCAAAATCTAATTGTGAGTTTCTAGATCTAGTGAGTTGAAGACCTGTACTCTATCATTCAAGAATGTTTGCAAGTGTGAGTGAATTATGGTCAAAATCTCTATTTCATTGAGGCTATTTTCTCTCTATAAAAAATCTCTTCTATCTTCTTTGTAATTTTGTGGCAATGAGCCCTCCAGGTGGTTAACCCTTGTTGGATAGTGAGTCCTAATCTGGATAGTAAGTCCTGTTTTGGAAATGAGCCTTCTCTAGTAGTGAGTCTTTGTATTCAATTTTTATATTCTCTATATTGTTAGCTAAACATCACCATGGTTTTCCCCTTATTGGGTTTTCCATGTAAATATGGTGTTATTGTGTGTGTGATGTTTTTCAATTTTTTCTCTTGCACTTAATGATTAATTTCACATTAGCAGAGTAAAGGATTTGTGAATGATAATTGATCTAATCTCTAGTGGAAGTTCTTAAGGGTTAAAATTTGTTACAATTGATTCACCCCCCTTTTAGTTTTATTGTTCAACAATTAGTATTAGAGCCTTTTTCCTTGGAGAAGAGCTTAACCACTTAAGGAAGGTTTGGGATAGCAAGCAAGATCACTATTGAGTGTCATAGGTTTGATGGGACTAACTATGCCCTATGGTAGATAAAGATGGAAGGATATCTAGAGTACTATGGATATGATGTGGAGAATGCTTACAATACTACTTACACTCCTACAAATGTTTTGACTACAACTGATGAGATCAAGGCACATGAAACAAACAACAAGGCGAAGTTTATTATGAAGAATAGTCTTTCACATTTTGAGCTAATTAAAGTTGTAAATCTGAAGACTACTAAAGAGGTCTGGGACGAATTGGAAAAGATGCATTCAAAGGTGATGAAAGATTCAAAGAATAAAAATTATAGAATTTGGAAGCACAATTCGAGATCCTACAAATGTATGAAGATTAGAACATTAAATCCTTCGTACATAGAGTGGATGGACTAGTAGGTGGAATGTGAAGACTTAGTGCTACAATGGATGAATCCAAGATTGTGAAGAAGATTCTAAGAACTCTCCTTGATGCATACAATGATTTAAGGTATCTGCTATTAAAGAATATATAAATTATAAGACATATACTAAAGACAAGTTGTTGGGTATGCTAACATCTTATGAAATGAGAAATCCTAGCTTGAGAAATGGATTGAAGATAGATATTTATTTTAGGACTACAGGAGCTAAAGATTTGGATGAAGATAAATTTGATTATAGAAGCTAACTTTGTAAGAAGAACGAAAAAGGGCTTTGGTTAGTATGAAGGTAAGTTACCTTTTAAATGCTTCAGTTTTGGAGGAATTGGTCACTATGCTTCGAGATGTCTAGAAAAAGGTAAGAAGAATAAACATAGATTAAGCAAAGAAAATAAAGGGAAGGTGATTAAGAGAGCATATTGTGTAAATGAATATGGTGGTATTTCTAATGAAGAGTATGATTATGGAGATTTTGATGATAATGAATGCTTTTTCTTGGCTATAAAAGATGAATCTACTCCTACTAACACTAAAAGACAGGTGAAGGAAAGTCCTCCAAAGAAAGATGAAGATATTGTGATCTCTTCCCTACATCCTAATAAAGAAAAGAACTATTGGGTTGTTGATAGTGGCTATTCACATCAAATGACTAGTGATAAGAGAAAGTTTGTTAAACCTGAAAAATATGATGGAGGCTTAGTTAAATTTGGAGATGATACTAGTGCTAAGATTTTTGGGATAGGTTCAGTAAGTTTTGATAGCAAGCATAATACTAATGATGTCTACTATGTTAAGGGATTAAGGCATAATATATTGAGTGTTGGAAAGATGTGTAGTAAAGGATATAATCTTGTATTTGAAGATGAGATATGTAAAATCAAGAAAGAATCTGGAACTATGATTAGTAGTAGTAAGAAGTCTGAAGGACATCATCACACAACTCATGGCCCAATTAATCCACTCCCTACTAAACCCCAAGGCTCCTAGAATTTTGGCCAAAAAACCCCATTTAACTCTGTCATAAGCCTTAGCCATGTCCAACTTTATAAACATGGCCTTTTCCCTTGAAGAGGCCATGTAATGAATAGTCTCACCCGCTATAACTATTCCATCCAAATTATTTCTACCTACAATGAAGCCCCCTTGTTCCCCCAATATCAACTTATCTAGCCATGGCTTCAAACACTCAACAATTATCTAAATTGTAATGATTTTATACACCATATTACACAAAGCAATAGGTTGAAAAAGATCCAGAGAATCAGAACCCTGACGTTTTAGGATAAGAGTAAGAAACATGGCATTCATGGCCCTAAATTTTTTTTTATTCCTTCAAGACTCTTGCACAACTTCCAATAGATCAAGGTTGATCACTATTAAAAATTCCTAAAAGAACTCTGCCGGAAACCCATCTGGACCAAGAGCCTTCACTTTTTTCAACTGGAACATCACATCCTCTAACTCCTTCAAAGAAATAGGCTTAAGAAGAGAGTCATTCATGTCCATAGTCACCAAAGGAGGAATAAAAGCCAAGATAGAAGCTTCTTCCTCACATGCAAATAGGGTATCTTTAGAGAAAATACTAGAGAAAAAATGAACCACCTCACTAGAAATCTCCAAAGAGGAAGAAAGAACAGAATCCTCAGGAAAGCGAAGAGAAGAAATAATGTTACCCTTTCTTCAATCCTTCACAAAGTTATGAAAGAAGGAAGCATTCCTATCCCCTTCTTGAAGCCAACCAACATGAGACTTTTGTTTCCAAAAAAATTCCTCACGAAGCTCCCATTCCTCAAGATCTTTAACTGCACTATCCTCTAACTTGCACAAATCTGCAACAAGATGCTAATCTTGAATTTACATAGTAATTGAATCCAAGCGCTCTTGTGCAACCCTTTTCTTTTGGAACACATTGCCAAACTGATACTTATTCTAATTTTTTAATTTACACATATTGAAGCCTCTTCACAAAGGAGTACATTGTCATACCAAAAACTAGTCGTCCTTCCATCCACCATCTAGCAACCAAGTCAAGAAGACTCTCCTCCTTGAGACACATAAGTTGAAATCTAAAAGTATATTATCTAGAACCACTAGATAGACAGGAAGAGAATTTGATCAACCAATGTTCTGATCCCCACCAATCTAAAATTTCAGAGCTTAACAACCACTTGTCAGCAACCTAAAAACTGAAAACAAGAAACTTGTCTAATCTTTCAAAAATGGCTTCATCCCCAAGCCTCCTATTATTCCAAGTAAACATGCCATTCATAGTTTTAATATCCACCAACCTAAGCTAACCAAAATTCTCTCTAAGAAGATCAGAGGAGGGATCTAGATGAGGCACTCCCCCCCTTTCTCCTTAAGAGAGGCAATTGCATTAAAATCCTCTACCATAATCTAGGGAAGGAAGGGATCCAACAATCTCAAAAAATTGATATGAGACCACAAGAGGACCTTACCAGGTACATATGTCAGAGCATAAATGTTGGAAAGAAAAACTCTTTCCCCATCTCCAAAGCAATTGCAACAAGAGAAATGGAGAATCTACTGGAGAACCACCAAACAGGAGAGATTCGTCAAGGATCTCAAAAGCAAGCAAGGCCCCTAGAGCTCCCCTGTGCACCCACACACTAACATAATCCTCTATTCAAAATATTAGGATGCACTCTACATCATACTTTCCACAGATAACTTTGTCTCCTGGATGAAATCCAAATTCGGAGAATGAGTACGAACCAAGTCCCAAATAGCCTTTTGTCTAGGGATGCTATTCATTCTCCTCACATTCCATGATAGCACAATCATTTCAGAGGATGAGAGAAGTGAGTATCCAATGTATTCACTAACCCAAATTCAACCAATGTCTCACTAGCCAACTTAACTTTCTCTGGATCCTTCTTCCTATCCATCTTCTAGGACTTATCAGGAGCACTGTTTTTCAAAGGATTTTGTTGCATAACCAAAATGGGGGAAGAAGAAAAAGATTTAATCTTTCCAAAATCTCTAGAAAGCCTCTCATAGGGAAAGCACAAACAATTGCAGATACAAAAGGAGTACCAACCAACACACAAGGGTCCCCAAGCCCAACATCTAAGGAGGGAACCAAAGAGTCCTTCACTTCCCTAGGAGCCACCATAGGGCCAAGAACTAAAAACATAACAACCATAGTCTTAAGATTATGAGCATTAATAAGGGGAGTATCCACATGCATGTCAAGAGATATCCCCTCCTCATGAACTAAGTCATCCAACGCATCAAACCTATTAAACATCCCCTGCTCATGACAATCCTGAAAAGTCCTCTTCTGACCTCGGCCTTTGTTGTGAGGCCTAACCGGCACAAACCCATCTTTATTAGAGTCACCCCCTGCATGGGCCCTTTACCCTTTTTAGATCTAGGATTTGAAGGAGCCATATCGTTACTTGAGTTACCCACACCAAGAGAACGTAGACACCTCCTCTGAAGATGACCATACTCTCAACATAAACAAAATCTAAAAGGTAGAGTTTCATAATCTAGCAGCTGAATCCAGGAACTAGACCCCATTGTCAGATCAATAGAGTTAGGAAAATGCTAACTAAAATCAATCTCCACTCAAACACGTGCATATGAAAAGATCCTCTTCTTCAAAGTCTATTAAGAGGGTCCAATTAATTTT
Organism: Sequoia sempervirens; assembly: GCA_007258455.2. NCBI lineage: Eukaryota > Viridiplantae > Streptophyta > Pinopsida > Cupressales > Cupressaceae > Sequoia > Sequoia sempervirens. The sequence goes on from VDFB02373365.1 coordinate 137,902,101, forward strand.
TCTAGTGACATGACAATAGACTGCAAAATATCTCTCCTCCAATATTTAAGTGACAGCCAAGGAAGGTGAACCCAAACTGGTACCTTGGACAACAACTCTTCTGCAAAATTAAAGCCCACATGCCATGATTTTATGAACAGTCCAACTTGATTATAAAAGTACAGGCCACCCTCAATAGCCTTATTTCTATTTGTGATGCATGAGAAATCCACCAAGAATAAATTATTCATAGCTAATAGAACCTCAAAATCCCCCTCCAAGTTCCATTTCCTCTAAATCCAAGGGTCAAGGAAACGAAGTGAGACCCTCATCCCCATAAACTTACAGATCAAAACATGCTTGTTGTAATATTCTAAATCCTCTGCAACTATGTCCTTTTGAATCACCACCACCAAATGCACTTGAGCCCTTTCCAAACATCCATTAATCTTTTTCACTCTAAACGCCTTGATCTTAGACAAGTCCACTCTAGAAGAAGACATATTGTAAACCTCATCACCTACCTCCATCATCACATCGTCACCCAACACCCCGTCAATCCCATCATTTAGAGCCATAAGAGCCCCAACTTGTAACCCTTACCAAACAACACCACTCCCCAAGTCCCAACCACTTCAAATTCCAAACCACTAAGCCTATAGAAAAAAACCACCACACACCCTCCCCACTCATGAGCCCACAAATCTATAAACCACATGCCAAAGAAGCCCCAAAAATAGTGAACAAATGCCACCCCACATGGCCAAGCAAAGGCCCAAGCCAAGAGAAACACCCGCACACACCACTTAGGCCAAGCCAAGTTTGAAACTCCACCCCCGTGTTGAACAATGAATAAAAATAGCTTTAACGAGCCTGCAGAGTCATGGTAAAAAGGAGAACACTAAAATAAAGAACCCAACCCCATGAGCGTGCAACAACCCCATCCTCCCCATCCCCCCTGGGTAGAAGATTTCATTGAGAAAACAATCTCAAACTTAGAATAAACATGCACACTCCAGGCTCAACATGTGGCCTAGGCCAAGATGGTTGTGAGCACATGCACAATTACCAGAGTAGGTGCCATAAATTATTGTGAAGACTCATATTCAAAGCAGGGTTTACCATCGTATTAAATAATAATATTATCATAATCTATATTTATGTATTTAACTAAATAATAGATTAAATAAAAATTAATTTCTATTTTTCCAATCAAATTTCCTTTTCTAACTCATAATTAACTCCTTGTTTCTCTTCAATCAACTCCTCATCTAATCAATTAATTCAATTTTTATTTAGAAATTTCATCTCTACTCCATCACTTAACTATTATTCATTTAAAAACTTATAGTTCTCATTTATCTATACTTAATTTTCATCCCAACAAAAATGTCAATTCAGAGCAACATTGTTTTGATGAATTTTTTTCTAGAAAAATTGAAAGATGATTGGCAGTATAGCCATTTCCCTAAAATTGTAGTTTCTTTCAAAAAGATAAAAACTAGGAGATCACTTGCAACAAGTTTTGTTTGGTTTATTATTATTTTTGTTTTAATATCCTTTGGCACTAAATTTCAGCACATGAATTGAACAAGGGAGCACATGGTATCATAAAGACATACAAATAACTACAAGAATAGGGTATGTGTAGAATCATCATGGAAAATATAGGCCCTTAAGTGGCAAAAAATTCAAAAAAATAAAAGTTAGGAAACTTGACGTAAAAATTTGAATAAGCTATCTATATTATTTCAAAAATATGTAAGAATAGAATTTGTAGCAAATTGAATGTAGTTTCTAAACTACTAGGTTTATTTTAAAAAAAATCTATTTGGTAAAAAATTGAAATGTTCATACAATAGTACTTAAATTTCAGGGAAATAATAAGAAATAGGTGTCTGTCTAACCATCTTAGCCACAATAAAATGGTAATATTTTTTTTATAAGATTTTATATATAACTAGAGGACTCATTTCTCGATGTGATGCATAATTTTTGTAATTTTTTTCCAAGTAAATAATTAATTATGATTTTTTAATTACAACTTTTTAAAAATATAAAAACTTGTATGTCTGACCACCTTAACTTGGTCAAAACTTCATGAAATATATAAATATAATCATATAGTATGCAAAGCATAGAATGTGACACGTGTTTCGAATTCAAAAAATGTGATATTGTTTGAAAGCTATAGATGTTTTTCAATCAGCCTATCAATCAAGACTTAAGTTGTAATTCAAATAGAAAATAAATAATTATTATTTATTAAATTCAAAGTAACTTAGCATAATTTATATTGGTGGATAGTTGAGAAAATCCTTTAAAAACCATTTTTGTTTCATCAATTTTGGGTAAAAAAAAAGTCGTTAGCCACATACCCTACACATACCCATCATATTGCCACTTTTTGGCCCATCATGATTCTGCACATGTCCAACAAAACTCTATAGAAGTGAACATGAGATAATAATATTTTAGATTTTATTTACTCCATTATGTTTGAAGAATTTTAGAATGCAAAATATTAAAAGTTGATGAACATAGTTTAGTGAGTATATTTTGACAAAGTAGGAGTTTGAAATCCATAGGAAACAAACTAAGGTCCCTATTGAAAACACAAGATAGTCTCTAATAGAGGGAATTTAGATATGGTCCAACGATTATATATGGCAAATGTAAAGAGAATCCAAGATTTAGGTTAGGTAAATAGGGATGTCACAATATTACTCGGGTCTAATGCACATGGTAACTTGGTTCTATAAAAATTATGGGCACCATGAAACATGTTTCTATTTGAATGCAAGAAATCAAAGGAAACATTTGTAACCTACCAAATTTCTTAAATTTGTGAAAAATATTGTTATGATTTGAAAGTGAACTATGTTAGTGAATTTGGGTGAAATTTTACACATGTGTGGATCTAAAAGTGGAATAAATTCATAGTTAACAAGATTTCATAAAGTTTGATGGCTTTATGCATTCATATTTTAGATTTGATGTTGAGTGTTTAGTGATTGTATTTAAGAGTTTCCTAATTAAATTAGAATTACTATCACTTAAGTCTTAACTTCACAATAGAAACAAAATATGGAGCTCAAAATGACATAAGAGTGTGACTATAGCTACTTCAAATCACATGCACTACAAAAACCCTTCAGTTACATCATTTCACAGATGCATCCATATTATATAGTGATTCAAAGAATTGCAAGAAAAATCATATTCATATGGTAATTTTTACTTAAAGAAAAATTGACAACATAACGATAATCTTCTTCTCTTGTTATTCATCATGTGTAATAGTTACATATTTATATGAAAAGTGATTAACAAAAATCCTATTTTCTAGTCGATAGAGTCTTTTGTTGGAAAATGAGGACAAACAACTAAGAGGGGAGGTGAATCAGTTGTCACAAAATAATAAAATTTTCAAGCATTACTTAACTTAATCTCAGATCGATGAATGAGAAATTAACCTTAAATAATTAACACATCAGAGAGACAGAGAACACCAATATTTTTTATCTAGAAACCCTGTTAGGGGAAAAACCACGGTGGATGTTAGTCCACAAGATTATACCTTGTTAAAAGTATAAAGAAATCAATAAAGGGGAATGCACATGTATTCAGGCACACTACCTAGAGCTCACTGCTCAACTATAGAGGGGGCTCACTACCCAAAAATAAAGAATAGGATTAAAATACAGAGGGTATGAATTGAGAAAATAGCTTCTGCACAAGCCTGATTATAGTTCCAATTAAGTGTGCATCAAACTCCTTTTTTTTCAGTCAAATTGATTCACACTTCACTCGATCTTCTTCACACTCTGCTTTACAATCAAATGATATTCATACATACACACATAGGAGCACACCCAACACATGAAGCAAACTTTGCACTGATGAAGCAATCACTCTTATATATCTGCTACATGAGATTTCATCAACAACTTAGTTGGCCAGGAAAATAAAACATATTACAATGTCAGCCCAAATTTACAAATAAATTTTTAATGTGAATCCACTACGGTCAGACACAACATAGTGGAGACCAAAATTAACATCTCCAACACAAAATACTTCAATTAATTTCATCTCAAAGATCCACAACACGCTACCATCATCATGTCAGCTAGGAACATGAAAAACTAAACGTGCACAAGAAAATATCTTCAACCATGAGCACACCGATTAATGTGGCCATACTATAAAGATAGAGTACAATCTAGAGACATCCAAAAACATCAAGAAATAATAGAGAAACATCCATAACAACTGATATTTCCAAAATCACACAAACTTCACTTAGGAACACTGATAGAGATCACAAAAATATTGTCAGACCACAACATGATCAAATCTATACGTGGACCTTTGAAACTTCTGGTAGATTATCTAGATACTCTTAAGAATAAACCCTTTAGTCCACAACAACTGAACTTCAACATAAAGAACAAGACACCTTCATGACCTGCATAGTTCCACTAGGAATTTGGAACACTTTCTTTTACAATTTTCTCAATATCCTCGGCATATACAACCTTTGATACACCAAATGTTAATAGTGTTGACATTAGTGACAACCACATATCAGCAACACATCTACAACATCCAACAATCTCCCCCTTTGGAATTTATGGTAACACATGATGTGAAAAATGCCATCAACCCAACACACTTGCTTTTCCTTTGGTTCTAACTCTTCTCAATTTCTCTTTGTCCCTTAAAACGATTTTTCACATTGCACTTCTCCCCCTTTGAAATCAATGGCAAAGGTGACCATGAAATTTCCATATACGTGCTTTGAACCACATATCTGTACATCTGACTACTCCTAAGTAGCAGCCACAAAAACACCAATCTGGATCAAAATATAGCAATATAATTACCCATAGCATTCCTCTGAGATACTCAAAACTATACTTTGGCAACAACTTAGTAAAGAGGTTTGCAATCTGTTCTTTGGTAAGCACATACTCCAATCTGACTTCTTTCTCATTCACTTTCTCCCTCAAGAAGTCAAACTTGATTGATAGATATTTTGTCTTAAAGTGTAGTACCAGATTCTCTGAAATATTTATTGCACTTGAATTGTCACAATATATGGAAATAGTGTTGGATTTCAGTTGTTTATTATGATTTTTTGTCCTTGATGTCAAAATAGGCTTTGGTGATATTGATATTGGCCACAGTTGATGTACATGGTTTCAAATTGGTCTCAGATTTCAGCTTTTGGTACATATTGTTACCTTGGTACTTTCGATACCTTCAGTTTTGTTTTATGGTACTGATCATAGTGGATTCATGTGCAGAGGATATATACATGGGGTTGATGATCAGGTGATATCATGTTTTTCTGACACTCAAATTGGTTCAATGATTTTGGTTGGTACTTACATTGGCATGATTATTTTCAGTCTCTACTTGATTTTGTTGAGACACATATAGGTGATAGCATTTCATTACTCAGATTTAAGTTAATTTGGTTCAATCTTTACATGCTTGTTTTACATGGTTGTATCATCCTTGATACACAAACAAATTATCATGTTGCATTTATATTCATGGAATCATAAATCATACTAGTTGCAAGGTATAGGAAAACATCATAGTTGTGAGTATCAGCTTCATAAAGGTAATGCTTATGGAAATATGGTTTCAGATGTTGTTTATAAGATTGATCTTGGTTTGGCATCTATATCATCTCGGCATCTTTCTATCTTCATGGTATAAATGGTTATGACATATTGATTGATTAAGATGGCATTGATCTTTTGGCTACATTGATATATCAGTTTAACAACATTACTTAGCACAATCTTGTGCTTGGGCTTCACTTTGTATCATGCACACTACTTTTACTTTGCATATGGGATGTCACACTTTATAGTGTTTGAACACTCCATTTAGTCAGCATCAATTATAATGTTGTTGGGGTCATGACTTGGCACACTTTCTAGTGCTATCAGGTTTATTTGTTTACTTAGCACATTGTATTTTTCTTAAAGTGCATTCACTTTAAGCTCAACCCAACTATAGTGATCATTATTGGGCTCTTACCACTTCATTTGGTTGTCGGCTTTCACATTCTTTTTGACAACAAATTTTTTCATTCTTTTTTACTATAGCCAACATACTCAATAAACACTTGGTCTATCAGGTTTTGTTTGAAGTCTTTGGCAATGACACTATGTGACTTGGAATGACAACTCAGATCATTATGTTTTCATTATTCACATGGATTGTGAGTGGGCAGAAATATGAAAATTGTTTGTAATATCATGTTGTCGGTGATTGTGAATTTGAAATTGATTAGAATGCGGATTCCAAATGATTATGCATTTTGTCAAAATGCTCGATGGCAAAGAAGTTAGGGAAAAATTATTGTCATTTTAGTTTGGCTCTAAAGAAAAACAATAGCACTACCATGGAGAAGTTACAACCTTAATCACAATGTCTTCTAGTTGGTATTTGAGCTTATTTTTCAGGTATGGCAGTTTATGAATAGTGGAGAGTTAGTTGATGGACTCTCCATGCACTAGATGCAAAGGTAATATAAAATCTTATGGGATTTTTTTTACAGTTTGAACCGCCATAATAGTGGTAATATTTTTACATTGATTTGATCTTTCAAAGATAAATCTGGTGAATGGAAAAGTAAAAAATAGAAAGATAATATTGTTTAAGTTTTGTACTAGTTACTTCCTTTCTGGTTTCAGTTTTAAAGAGATCTTGAGTTTTCCTTAATCATAACTGAATCTAAAACTGTTTTGAACTTGAAGTTCAAACTCAAGGGTTTCAAAATTTTGGAATGAAGGGTTTGCAATATGTGAATAAGGTTTATTCTATTCTATAAAAATAATGGAATCTTCAGCCATTGTAGTGTGAAAGAGATTGGAATGAAACAATAGAGTGTTGTTGAAAAGAGAATGAGGGTTATTATAGTGATATTTTTGTATTCTAAAAAATTGTAAAAGAGAGAGCTTAAAGTTTTTATATCTCTATTTCTTATTACAGAGATGTCATATATTTTAGTGAGGTTATGTTGGTATTGTTTCATTCAGTACAGATTATAATGGGCATTATTGTATATCTTTTATATGTACTTTGTTGTTATTTTGTAATTGCAAAAATAATGCAGTTGTAAGGTCCTGACAGTTTGCATGATTATTGAGAAACTTTGAAAAAGGAGTTGGTACTCCTAACTTGAAGTGGGTGCTTAAATTTGTAAAGGATTTGGTACTCCTATTGAAGTTGGTGCTTCAAAATTTTCATGTAGTTGGTGCTCTTGAATAGTTATAGAGTTGGTGCTCTAAAAAGTATTGTAATCAATTTGGAATTAAGCTTGTAAGGAATTTTGGAGTGGTTTTTCTACCCCAAGAGGGTTTTCCACTCATAAAAGTTATGTGTTTCTCTTTTGTGTGGTTTGTGCTTAATTTTCTTAAGTTTTTCATTATGTCATTTGTCAAAGTGGTTTATGCAATGCTCTGAAACATTATCATGGTTTCATGTTGTCTAAAAGTTCAAAGTTTAATTGTACATATTCAATGCATGAATGTTAAATTCTACCAATAGTGAGTTTGGTGTCCTATGTAAAAGAAAGCATTAAAAGGTTGTTCATTCAGCATTATGTGAACAATTTATATCATGCTTTGATATGAGTTGTTAAGCATTCATGTTATGTTTGGTTAAGTCATTGAAAAATAATCATTCAAAACTAAGTATTCACATTGCATATATAAGTCACTCATTTTTTCAAGGTCAAACAATTCAAATCTGTATTTCAAGTCATAAAAGTTTTTATTTATACATTACTCTGATTTACATGCCCCACTCAGAGTAATTCCACTTCCAACAAATTGGTTCTTCATATACCACCCTGATATCTTTCATCATCTATTTCATCCATATCACTTGAGTACAATTATTTGCAACAACAATATATTTTGCTTAAGTAGTAGATAGAGAAATGATGAGAAAAGGAAATATGAAATGAATGCAAGAGCTAAACATGCACTCTTGTGTGGCTTGATAAAAGATGTATTTGTTAAAGTAATGCATTGTAAATTTGCATTTGAAATTTGGGAGAAGCTTGAAAATGTGTATCAAGGAACTGAAAAGGTTAAGCAATCCAAAATCCTTACTCTTGAAGAAAAGAAGCGTTTTAATTCACTTAGTTTGGATAATTTACAAGGCATATTAACAGCTTATCAAATGAGGATAGGAAGCTCTGCTTCAACTTCTAAAGAGACTGCTTTTAAAGCAAAAAAGAAAGAAGATTTAGATAGTGAATCAGTATTGTCTGATTCTTTAGAAGCTCTTTTAGTGAGGAAGTTGAAAAAGAAATATAAAGGAAAAATGGCATTCAAATGTTTTACTTATGGAAAGTCTAGACTCTTTCCTACTAAATTCCCTTACGGTGATCAAGCCAATGAGGATGAAAAGTCAGAAGAATAGTATAAGAAAAAGACTTTTGATCCTAAAAAGAAGTTTAACTTCAAAAATAAAAAGAGTCTCTTTACCAGAGAAGACTCAAATGTTGAGACAGATGACTCACTTGGTGATGAAGATGAAACTTTATTCATGGCTAAAGTTGATTCAAAAAAGGTTTCAAATAAAGAATCAGATAATCGGTCTATTTTAGAAGATGATAAAATAGATCTAAAAGGTGAAACTGTATTTATGGCCACAATGAATGAAATGGAACTGCAACAAAATAGACTTGCATAGACTTTTGCTTCTAATAAATAATTGAATGGTTTTGAGAATGAACTAAAAATTTCTCTAAGTGAAGTTAAAAATTTGGACTTAGTATATCAAAAATTTATATTGAGCAAGATACTGAGAATCGAGTAAGATTTTAATTGTTGAAAAGGAAATTATAGATTTAAGACTTCAAGTTGAAATTCTTAAGATTACAAGGATGCAATTGGAATTCAAGGAAGAAAAATGTTGTATCTAAGAAACTAAAATCAACAATCTTAGAAAGGAATTTACAAATCTTTTGAATAAACAAAGGTCTTATGAAGATAAGTTAGGTCTTGGTTATATGAATGATTCAAGTGATTTTCTAGATATAAATATAAAAGCTAAATATGGCTGATGTAGACAAGCTTCCTGTTATGCTTTGCATAACCACCCCATTTTAGTTTGGAACAAAATGGGTCCCCCTTTTTCTTTTGTTTTAATCACCTTTGGTTGTTTGTTTGGGTCTTAGGAGTTCTTTTTTTTTCCTCCTAAGTCTGTCTTTCTTCTGTCGGATTTGGTTATGCCTCAGCTAGGGTTGGGTTTCTTCTTGCTAAAAATTGAATGAAAGGATAAAAAATGATGTACTTTCTATGCTTTTGAGAACTAATGGAGGAATTGTTTTGTAGGATTAAATCATACATCTGATGATTTTCTCAAAGGAATTCTGCTGGAAAGCATGCCTCAGTTGGATCTAGCATGAAACTCTTCAAAGAAAAAAGTCAGTAAGACCTTTTTGATGTCTTGTCAATTGGCTGTTGTGTTATATTCATTTAAAATCCCCAGGTCGCCAAGACATTTCGATCGCCATGAGTTTTTCTATATCTCTCTGCTTGGGAAGAAGTCTCACCGATAGTTGTTCACAAGGTCGGTATCGGGGAGAATGGTTTACAGTCAGTGTGATCTCTCGCCAACTTGTTGTGGTCTTGTTGAAAGGAGGTGTCATCGGTATGATGTCTGGATGACAGGGTGGACTCTTGCTGAGATGGATTGAGCTCGGGGAAAGGAAGTCTCGTTCGCTATGACCTCCTGCCAACTGAAGGTGGTCTCGCTGAAGGTTTATGGCTTTCGGTATGATATCTTATCGACTTGTTGTAGTCTCATTGAAAGGGTTTGAGCTCAGGGAGATGTCTTGTCGAATGCGATTGTCTCGCTAACGGAGGGATGTTGCGGTATGAATCTTGCCACCCGCTATGACCTCTTGCCAATTGGGTGTGGTCTAGCCAAAATGGAATGGTCTCGGTGTGATATCTCGCTGAGGAGGTGAAGTCTCCTCGATAGGTGACTTCGGTAACACTCTTGGTTGAATGGTTTGTCTCTGTTGTAATTTCTTGCTGCCTGTAGAGTCTCGCCAATGGTTGTAACCCTTTAGTGTGAATAATGGGAGCTCACTGAGACCTTCTTCTGACTTGTTTGTCTTGCCGAATGTGGATGTCATGTCAAGGGAGGAACACAATAGTATAAATCTTAAGGGCTCGCTATGATGTCTGGCCGATAACGATGGTATTGCCGATGGTCTTGGATATCAGTATGACCCTTGTTGCTCATTATAACTTCTTACCAATAGTTGTAAGCTATGTCGATTGCTACTGTGGAGTATAATCACATTGGGGAGACACGACTAGTGTCTCACCGACATGGAATTCTGTTTGAATGACTTTTGACCACCTGAAAATCTTACGTGGTGTCTATTCAACCAATCAGAGGAAGCTAAAGGTGAACCATTGGTAGTTTGACTGATTGAGCATTTTTGTGAGGAAAATCAACAGAGCATAAATGACATGGATCTACTCTAAGATTGAAAATGATGAATCGATTTGGTGAATAGTGGTGTCATCTATGAAGGGATCTAAAAGGAGAAATTTGATGTTGTTTCTCAAGGAGGTCAACTTGTAGGAAGATCTAGAGCAAGAAGAAAGCCAAAAAGAAGAAGAGGCTGCAAGTCTCAAGGACAGTTGGGACCTCTACTAGGAAAAGTAGATATATATTAATGACTATACTCCAGAACATTCAAAGCAGCTCTACAAGGAAGTTTGAGGGTGGACACAAGGGCCATACGTTAATGCGATGGTTGCAAAAGATCTAAAAGGTCATCCTTGGAGCGATCTTTCATTGACATGGAAAGGGTATGAACATTTAATGCATCATTAACTTTATTCCAAAAATATCTGAGGGCCTACCCTTTTGGAACCGACTCATTTTGTAAAACCCTAAAGTAGGGGCTGACAAATTTTTTTGGCACATTTTATATATAGCACTTTTGGGGCCTCTTTGTAGGAGGATATACGAATTGAAAAAAAAGACACAGAGATATATATTTTTGAACAATAGGAATTTTCTGAAAGATAGAGGAGACAAAATTGCATCCTATTTCTTTGTAATGGGATCTTTTTTGTGTCTTCTAGGTTAAGGTTAGAAGGTAGAGAAACTTAAGAGTAGCAATAGAGTAGGAGTTAAGTTCAACAGAAAGAGGTGATGTATCTAGTAGATTTTCTTAGTATAGATGGGGACAATTTGAAGACATGGGTTTTCTATACACTAGTGATCTTGCCAAATTTGTAAATGTTGCTTATCTGTTTAATCAATAGTAGAAGCAACTAGGTTTAAATCTACTTCATATTGTATTCCAGAATGGTATTTATCTTGAGTTAATTATTTGATTTGTAAAGCTTTCAAGGAATGAAATTTTATCTTATGTTTTGTTTAAATGATGATTTTCAATCTGCTGTTGAAGTTAGCACTATGAATGAACAAAACTGTGTGTTAATCACTAGTTAATTTTGTTCTGCAATCTTAGTTAGGAATTCCTTGAAAGGTGACAAGTTTGATTAAGTTGGATAAATTAACATTCTCTTTAGTTCACAAACTTTGATCTATCTTTTTCTATTTCTTTAAAACCACCTATTAAGGTAGGTTTAAATGTATGTTTGATCTCAGCACAATCTAGAAGCTCAACACTAGCAGGCCCCTTGAACATTATAATTCACATCAACCATTAAGTGAAATCAGCATAGTTGAGAACCGATTACCAAGACCTTGGCAGTTAGATATCCATGTGTTATTCTTCCTCTTTCAGGAGAACAAAATAGTAATGTTTTTTTTACTGTTGCTATGCTCATTTGACCGAACAATAGATTCTGGCACTAGAAGGAGGTCCTAGAAGAGCAAGCTGGATAATATTGGGTTTTCATCACCAAAAAGGTCCCATAGAGTTCTTCGATTGGCTGAAAATCCACCACCTTTGATAGAACTCAAGACCCCAATAAGGCACAAGTTTCACAAGACTGGGGAAACCATCATATCACCTTTGTCAGCTCCACTTACTCCACCAGTATTATCACCAATACCCCAGTGGATACTTGTCAATCCACCACCGAAGCCGTCTCAAGTGCCATTATAGCCGGTTGAGCCCATCCAACAACGGGCTCAACCACCACCACCACCAATGGCATTTTTTTAGAATAATCCCTCTCCATTGGGGACTATTCCTGGAGGCTTTCATGATATGCCTAAGAATCCTGAAAGATTCTGTCCCAAATACATTCATGACAAATCAAGGAGTGCTGAAGAGCACATACAAGCTTTTAAGGACGCTTGTACTAGAGCTCAAATAGCTCACCATGATGTAGTCTATAGGTTGTTCCCTTATTCCTTAGGGGATATGGCGTACAACTGGTACCTAAATCTTCCACAAGGTTCTATTCTGAGCTGGACAAAATTGGAGAATGCTTTCATCAATCAGTTCAGAGTTTATGTGGACCCAACCATTTTGTTCCACCAATTTGCTACCATTAGGAAGGAGCCATGTGAATCCTTGCCCTTGTTTAATACCAAGTTTCAATGAATGTATAGGAGACTACAGGACCCCTATCTAGTTGATGAGCATAGTACCATTCAAGCATACTTTAGAGTTATCAACCCCTTGCTTGGCTTGTTCCTACAAAGGACTTATCAGCCGATAGATATTGATGCCTTGTCTAAAGTTTATCATCTAGCCATCAAGCTGCAACAACAAATCAACTCTCAACAAGTTTGGGAGGAGGTTTTCCTTCAATGGGGTATCAGATGCCTAGCCCACCCCCTTTATTCAATATTGTCCTAGGAATGTCTCCTTCCCATTATGGGCCTACATCTAAGTTGCACACTCTATCTCCTATTCCATTCTTTTCCAATGGAGATCCTAACTTCTTTCAATAATCACAAGCTCATCATAGTCCACATGGTCATCATAACCAAGCTGGAACACCAAATCATGTCGGTCAGCCAATTTTTGCTAAGAGTGTTGAAAGTGAAAAGACAATTCAACTCACAAATGAGGTGGAGACCTTAAAAAAAAACTCTTTCTCAAGTCACAAATGATATGGCTCAACTTAAACTAAACCCCTCTTAGAACCAAGGTAATTACCCTAATCAAAACAGTAACAATTAGGGTAATTATTAGAATAACAACAATCACAACCAGAGGGGTTGTCAAGGCCAAAACTCCCCTAACCAAGGCTATCAAAATCAAAATAGAGGATATAACTAGAGACCAAATAACAACCGACAATGGAATACATGGCCAAATAACAGTGGAGTTTCTCACAATTATCAAGCTAATGAGGACATGCCACATATTGCAAATGTGGATGACCTTAAATTTATGACTAATTGGTACAGGCTGCATGATACTGCAACTCATTCTGAGGTAAACTACCCTAAAATGGAGAAAGTCATGAAGATGGTGCCCCAAATTTTCCAAGGGAATTCAAATAAAGAAGGTGGCTCAGTAGATATAACAATGACTTATGACCTCTTCGAGGAAGAACCTTCATCCCCAATGCAAAATGAGAATGAATTTGAGGAAGATGCATATGATTCCCAATCTTTTCAAACAAAGGGAGGACACTTCCTAAGAAATCAGAATAAGAGTCTATTCACTACATTAGCACCACCTAATCACATGGTGCCTCTGAATCAAAGTATTGATAATAACCCTCCTCCACCAAAAGGTCCACCTGACTTCCATAACAAAGGTAATTCACCTGGAGTTGTCAAATGTAATGCAAGCTATAACACATAATTTGATATTGTTTTTGAGATGCAGAAACATAAAACCTCTTTATCATACTTTGACATCCTAAAGTGGTGCCCTGCCCAATAAGAGATAGTGTTGAAAGCTTTGGAAGAAGCTGATAAATCAAAAGGGAAAACAAAGGTGACACCTACTTCAGACATGAACGCGACTTTGTACAGAAGCAAGGTAGGTACCCCACCATTCCTTTTAAGTTTGAGAATCTATGGGAAGAATCTACATAATTGCCTACTAGATTCGGGAGCTTCCGACAATGTTATACCATTTTCTATATGCAAGAAATTGGGATTGAACCCTGTCCAAAAAACAAGAAGGTCATCCAACTTAATAAAACAAAGGTCAATGTAGTTGGAGAATTCAGAAATATACATGTGCAAGTAGGGTCTAACCCTAGGATTTTAACCAATATAGATATTCAAGTAGAAGAAATTCCTGAGACTTATGGTATGCTGTTGAGCAGAGACTTGATGAAAAGTATAGGGGGATATCTCTCCCTTGACTTTTCACATATGTGGCTACCATGGAGGGGAATGCCTGTGCAAATTAGGATTGAAAGTGAACCTCACCTCAAACATATCATCATTGATTATGATTGTCGCAATGAGGTAGCTTATTTTGAAACTGAGATAGGGGTTTATAAAAGGGAGGAAATTTTAACCTTTTCGGTTCTTGATTCTAAATATTTGTCTATACAAAAGTTCCCTAATCCCATGATTGATGAAAATAAAATGGCATTGATCAGGAAGCTACAATAGGATCAGTTGGTTTTAGGCGAAGATATTGATTTGCAAAGTCTTCTACTCCCTAATTGGTGCAAGGTACACTACCAAAATCATTCAGAATTGACCTGCCAACCTTGCATTAGTATTTTAAATCATGTTTCCCAAACTGAGGAAACTAGCCTAAGTCAAATTGAGACCGCTTCAAATCACTTCTCATTTGAAGCCAAAAATGCAATAATGTTAACCAGGGATAATATACCTTCAAAGGGAGTCCTTCCTCAAATTGAATTTAACTGTCACAATATTGGACCAATATAGTTGCGATGAACAACCCCAAGGTTTGTTTGGTACCCCTACACTCACAAGTGTACCAAAACCCAAGGGAATAATCAAAGATACAAGTGAATGTTAGAAGGATAGCTACAAATTACATGAGTAGGAATTGGAAATTTCACATGAGGAACTTGTTGAACGTCCTTTCCCAATAGTTGATGTAAAAGATCAAGTGGCCCCACATATGGCTCATCTTATCCAAACACCCACAATAACCTCAAAGGGATCAATCCTAGCTCATGATCAGCTGTGGACCCTCATGTTTGATGGATCCAAATCCAAAATAGGTTGTGGTGTTGGGATTGAATTAACTAACTTGAAAGGGAAAACCTTTTTTGCTTCTTATAGGTTGCAGTTTAGATGCACTAACAACATAGTAGAATATGAAGCTCTAGCTTAGGGGCTAATGTTTGCACATAAGAAGAAAGTTATTGCCTTGATGGTTAAAGGAGATTCAAAAGTAATTATCAATCAAGTGTCTAGCCAATACACATGTCACAATAAAAGTCTAGAAGCTTATAGAAATTGAGTGTGGAACCTAATTGAAGAATTTGATGCTTTTGGGATTAGTTTAATCCCTAGAGAGGAGAATCAAATAGCTGATTCATTATTTGTCACAAGTACCCTGGAACCCATGCAAGGCTCCAAGCTTAAGAGATTCTCAATAGAATTGATATCCACCCTAGATGTTCCTGATAACATTAGTAACTTTCAAGTCTTGGACGATGATCAACATATCCTTGCTTTTCTAGCAAGCTCAGACGTTTTTGAAGGACAGATCATTGATGAGTCCTACATAGATCAAGGAGACTGGAACCCTGAAGATTGCGATATAGAGGGGGTCCTCAATTTAAAAAGTAATAGAATTCCCAAGGGAATGGTGGCCTTAAAAATATATTTTTTATTTAGACCCAAGGGCTCAGGAGAAGATATCGATCAAAGATAAAGGAGGTGAATATGAAACTGTTAACCTAACTGATTCTGTCTCGGAAAGAAATGTTTACATAGGGAAAGCCTGCCCTGAAGCAATTAAAAAAGATAGAATAAGGGCACTAAAGAAAGATGTTGCAATAGCTTGGGGGTACGAAGACATAAAAACATTTGATGTTTTTGTGATAACTCATACTATTCCTTTGAAGCCTGGAGCTAGACCATTTCGGCAGAAACAACGTCTTGTCAACACCTTGATTGAACCACTGATTTTTAAGGAAGTTCAAAAATTTCTCTCTGCAAGAATAATCTTCCCTGTATGACATTCAACATGGGTGGCTAACTTGGTCCTAGTCTATAAGAAAAATGGAGAGATCAGGCTATGTGTAGATTTTAGGAATTTGAAAAGAGCTTCAGAAAAAGACAACTACCCACTCCCTTCTCTGGACAAAGTCTTGAAAATTGTCAATGGGTCTCAGATAATATCATTCTTGGATGGTTATTCTGGATACAATCAGGTGATTGTTAATTATGAAGACATAATGAAGACAACCTTCACTACTAAGTGGGGTACATTTGCTTATAGAAGGATGCCATTTGGTCTAATAAATGTTGGAGCAACTTTTCAGCATGCCATGGACGTAGCATTCAAATATTTGATTGGTAAATGCATCATTGTTTACATGGATGACTTGATAGTATTATCTAAAGATAGACTAAACCATGCTGCAAACTTGGCTAAAGTTCTTGAAAGATGTATCCAATATGGTGTCTCTCTGAATCCTAAAAAGTGTGTTCAGGGTTTTTGAAGGGAAAATTTTGGGACACATAATCTTAGAAAGAGGAATATCGATAGATCTAGACTGAGTTGAGTCCATTCTAAAGATAACCAGGCCAGGAAGTAAGAAGGAGATGAGATCTTTCTTTGGAAAGATAAACTTTGTGAGAAAGTTTATCACAGGTTTTGCAAAATTTGTTAAGCCATTGAATGAAATGATGAAGAAAGATGCCAGAATAGAATGGAGTAACGAGGAAAAGGCTACTTTTTCTCAAGTCAAACAATCCATTTTGGAAGCGCCAATCCTCACCAACCCTGACTACTTGAATCCATTCTATATTTATTCTTTTTATTTTGAACACTTGTGTGCAGATGTCCTCACTCAATGCAGAGAGGAGGGGGATGAGAGGCCAATCGCCTTCATGAGTTCTTCATTTAAGAATGTCGAAGTCAAATACCCACCCCTTGAATTTTTTTTTTTGTGTTGGTTAGAGCTATCAAGAAGTTCAGGCATTACATCTCCCGAAGTTAAATTATTGTTGTAGTTCTTGATGCTGCTGTGAAGTCTCTACTTATGCAGAGAGAGCTGGGAGAACGAAGGGGGAAATGTATGGCCATTTTGCAGGAGTTCAATCTGGAGATTCACCCTATGAAGCTTTTCTGAGGTCTAGGCCTGTCTAAATCCATAGCGGATGTTGGTGAGAATATTATATGTCAGCAATACACAACACAATCCTTTTCCAACGACCTTTGGTATGTCAATATCATATATTTCATGCTCAATAATCGGTGCCCAGGGGGAATGAATACAACTCAGAGGATAGCATTGAGAATGAAAGCTCCCATTATATGCTCAAAGGAGCATTGTTATATAGGAAGAATTTTGAGGGAGTTTACCTACAATACCTTGATCAACAAGAGGCCAAGCATGTAATTGCTGAATTTCATGGGAAACACAACATAGGTCATGGTTCTGCAGATTCGTTAGCACATCAAATCCTCAGATCTGGTTATTATTGGCCATGTGTGTTCAAATATTCCTATCAACATGTAAGAACATGTCACATATGCCAAATTTCTACATCAAAAGAATGCCATTCAGCCATGCCATTGCAGCCTGTTTATGAGGTAAGGCCATTTGCCCAATGGGCACTGGATTTTATTGGGGTAATTAATCCAAATTCTTCTGCAAGACACAAATTTATTTGTACTGCCACATATTACTACACAAGATGGACATAGGCTATACCTTGCAAACATAACACAACAGAGTTAGTAATCAAGTTCCTCACCGAATGCATCACAACTAGGTTTGGAGTACCCTTCACATTGGTATGTGACAATGGCTCTTCCTTTTTTTCTGCTGAGTTCATTTCATGGGCTTATGATCACAAAATTGTTTTAAAGTATTCTTCAAACTATTACCCACAAGGAAATGGAGTTGCAAAATCAACTAATAAGAATCTCTTAGGAGTAATTAAAAAACTGCTAGAGGACAATCCTAGGGATTGGCATACCCAGCTAAGATTTGCATTATGGGCTGATAGGACTAGGATCAAAGCTACTTTAAAGACTTCACCCTTTAAGCTAGTGTATGGCGAAGAGCCTATGTTCCCTATTCATTTGAAAATACCTATCCTTGATTTTATGAAGAAATTTTACTCTAATGATGATAGAATTGAAGTAAGATTGGTTGGTTTGTTGAAATTAGAAGAGCAGAGAGATGCCACCTTGCAACAATTCTTTAGACAGGCTGTTGTCAAACGTTAGTTTGACAAAAGAGATAAAATCAAGGCTTTTAGAATATCAGACCTTGTGCTGCTATGGGATAAAGCTAATGAAAAGAAGGGAAATCATCATAAATTTGATAAGCTTTGGTTAGGTCCCTATCAAATTGTTGAAATCCTAGGAGAAAATGCTTCCAGGCTAAGTAGTTTAATGGGAGAACCTATTCCATTACCTATCAATGGACAGTTTCTTAAACATTATTTTGAGTCATCAAGTTTGGTATTTTTGTTGGAATGTTCTATATGTAAATAATTTGTTGTTTTGCTTGTAAATAGTTTTGTTGTTTGTTTGTTTGTTCTTTCTTTTTGTCCTTTCATTTCCTTTGTGGTTTTGTGTCTGTCTTGTTTAGTTCTTTGGGGTTTCTCTATTCTTTCCATCTTGAAATGGTGGGTTGTTTAGATATTTTTTTAGGTTTTCTAATTGGATGATTTTGTCCTAAATTTGTTGTTTTATGCCCATTATCAATAAGAGTTGTGGAAGGTTTTGAAAACAAGGTGCAAAGTAAATAATCTTCATTAACTACCTCTGAATCTATAAAAAATCATCAAAGGCATCTCCTTTTGTAATGGTATATTTATCCTAGGACTATGGTGCTGTAAGATTTGAGTGAAAAATATGATTCCCTAGATGTTGTTATGAGGTCCATGGTAGTTTTCAACCCGAAACGGATGTTAGACATCTAACATATTGAGAAAAATTGAATGAAATATCTGAAACTCCAAGAGAAAAGAAAAGAAAAAGAAGAAACTATCTAAAAGAAAAGAAGACTCAATATGAATGGGTGATTCTAGTATCTCTACTGAGGCTATGTACGCCTAACTAGCAGTAGAGCAATGTTTTGAGAAAACTAGAGGTATCTCCATTGGGGCTATGGATGCCTGCCTGGCAGCAGAGCAATGCCCAGGATATCATTGCATAACAGCTGAAGGGAATCAACTCATGTAGTTCAAGTCTTGCACATTGTTGTCCAAAAGATGAGCAAAAATTTATAAAAGGGTGATACACCATCAAGCACACACATAGATTCAGGGCTAGCCAGCGTTGATTTACATTTGAGATTCTAGCTCAACCTTGGTTGTTAAAACTGACCCAACTGGAGTTGTGATGTTCATAAACCAGGAGTTTTGGGTAGCTGAATCCTTCAGTTCCTTGAAAATGGTTAAACCATTTTCCCCAGCCAAGTCACCATTTGTTATGCTTTGCGTAACCACCCCATTTTAGTTTGGAACAAAATGGGTCCCCCTTTTTCTTTTGTTTTCATTGCCTTTGGCTGGTTGTTTGGGTCTTAGGAGTTCTTTTGTTTTCCTCCTAAGTCTTTCTATCTTCTATCGAATTTGGTTCTGCCTCAGCTAGGGTTGGGTTTCTTCTTGCTAAAAATTGAGTGAAAGGATAAAAAATGATGTATTTTCTATGCTTTTGAGAACTAATGGAGGCATTATTTTGCATGATTAAATCATACATATGATGATTTTCTCAAAGGAATTCTACTGGAAAGCATGCCTCAGTTGGATCTAGCATGAAACTCTTCAAAGAAAAAAGTCGGTAAGACATTTTGGATGTCTTGCCAACTGGCTATTGTGTTATATTGATTTAAAATCCACAGGTTACCAAGACATTTCGGTCACCATGAGTTTTCTATGTCTCTCTGCTTGGGAATAAGTCTTGCCGACAGTTGTTCACAAAGCCGGTGTTGAGGAGAATGGTTTACAGTCGATGTGATCTCTCACCGACTTGTTGTGGTCTCACCGAAAGGAGGTGTCATTGGTATGATGTTTGGCCGACAAGGTGGACTCTTGCTGAAATTGTTTGAGCTCGAGGAAAGGAAGTATCATTCGCTATGACCTCCTGTCGACTGAAGGTGGACTCGCTGGAGGTTTATGGCTTCGGTATGATATCTTGCCGACTTGTTGCAGTCTCACCAAAAGGGTTTAACTCAGGGAGATGTCTTTCCGAATGTGATTGTCTCACTGATGGAAGGATGTTCCAGTATGACTCTTGCCGCCTGCTATGACCTTGTGCTAACTGGGTGTGGTCTCACCAAAATGGAATGGTCTTGGTGTGATATCACGCCGATAGGGTGAAGTCTTGTCGATAGGTGACTTCTATAAGATTCTTGGCTGAATGGTTTGTATCCATTGTAATGTCTTGCCAACTGTAGAGTCTCACTGATGGTTTTAACCCTTCGGTGTGACTAATGGGAGCTCGCTGAGACCTTTTTTCGACTTGTTTGTCTTGTTGAATGTGGATGTCTTGCCAAGGGGGGAACACAGCGGTATAACTCTTAAGGGCTCGCTATGATGTCTGGCTGATAATGATGGTCTTGCCGATGGTCTTGGATATTGGTATGACGCTTTCTGCTCATTATGAATTCTTTCCGATAATTGTAAGCTATGCCGATTGCTGCTGTGGAGTATAATTGCATCGGGGAGACACGAATAGTGTCTCACCGACATGCGATTCTATTTGAAGGACTTTTAACCACCTAAAAATCTTACATGGTGTTTGTTCAACCAATCAGAGGAAGCTAAAGGCAAACCATTGGCAGTTTAATTGATTGACTATCAACAGAGCATAAACAACATGGATCTACTCTGAGATTGAAAATGATGAATTTATTTGGTGAACAATGGTGTCGTCTGTGAAGGGATCTAATAGGAGAAATATGATGTTGTTTCTCAAGGAGGTCAACTTGCAGGAAGATCTAGAGCAAGAAGAAATCCGAAAGGAAGAAGAGGCCACAAGTCTCAAGGACAACTGGGATCTCTACTGGAAAAAGTAGATCTATATTAATGACTATACTCCAAAACATTCAAAGCAGCTCTGCACGGAAGTTTGAGGGTGGACACGGGGGCCAAAAGTTAATGCGATGGTTGTAAAAGATCCAAAAGGCCATCCCTGGAGTGATGTTTCATCGACATGGATAGGGTATGAACATTTAATGGATTATTAAATTTATTCCAAAAAGATCTGAGGGCCTACCCTTCTGGAACCGACTCATTTTGTAAAACCATAAAGCAGGGGCCAACAAATGTTTTTGGCACGTGTTATATATAGCACTTTTGGGGCCTCTTTGTAGGAGGATATACTGATTCAAAAAAAAGACACAAAGATATAGATTTTTGAACAGTAGGAATTTTCTGAAAGATAGAGGAGACAAAACTGCATCCTATTTCTTTGTAATGGGTTCTTTTTTTTGTCTTCTAAGTTAAGGTTAGAAGGTAGAGAAACTTAAGAGTAGCAATAGAGTAGGAGTTAAGTTCAGCAGAAAGAGGTGATGTATCTAGCATATTTTCTTAGTATAGATGGGGAAAATTTGAAGACATGGGTTTTTTGTACATTGGTGATCTTCCCAAATTTGTAAGTGTTACTTATCTATTTAATCAATAGTAGAAGCAACTCTGTTTAAATCTACTTCATATTGTATTCCAGTATGGTATTTATCTTGAGTTAATTATTTTATTTGCAAAGCTTTCAAGGAGTGAAATTTTATCTTATGTTTTGTTTAAATGATGATTTGCAATTTGCTGTTGAAGTTAGCATTGTGAATGAACAAAATTGTGTGTTAATCACTAGTTAATTTTGTTTTGCAGTCTTAGTTATGAATTCCTTGAAAGGTAACAAGTTTGATTAAGTTGGATGAATTAACATTCTCTTTAGTTCACAAACTTTGATCTATCTTTTTCTATTTCTTTAATACCACCGGTTAAAGTAGGTTTAAATGTATGTTTGATCTCAGCACAATCCAGAAGCTCAACACCAACAGGCCCCTTGAATATCATAGTTCACATCAACCATTGAGTGAAATTAGCATAGTCGAGAACTGATTACCAAGACCTTGGGAATTAGATATCCATGTGTTATTCTTCCTCTTTCAGGAGAACGAAATAGTAATATTTTGTTTACTGTTGCTATGCTCATTTGACCAAACAACACTTCCTACAAGAAGAAAAATAGTATTTCTAAGACAACTATTCAAAATAAAATTAAGTTGATTTGGATGCCTAAAAGGAGCAATGTAGAACCGGAAGGTATTTTTAGTCAAACTGAATTACATGTTAAAGTTGAAAATACATGGATCTTAGATAGTGGTTTTTCTCATCATATGACAGGGGACATAAATATTTTTATTGAACTTGAATTTATTGATTTTGGTTTAGTACATGGTTTGGTAACTATGATTACATACAACTTATGGTAAAAGGCACAATGGTCTTTGGTAACAACATTTTCTTACTAGATATTTATTATGCAATAGGTTTAAAACATAGTCTGTTAAGTGTGAGACAAATATGTGATCAGGATTTGTCTATTCTTTTTTGTGATTATGGGTGTTAGATAAAAGGAAATTAGGAGAAATAGTTATTGCTAGTTTAAGGACACACGGAAATATCTATGAAGTGACTAGTGTGAAAGTGATTGATCAGATGAGGAGGAGTCTCTATGACATTCCTCCTATTTCTTTTCACTAATCAATCTTTGTGATTGCAGGGTGTGTTTTAAAGTTTTATCTTATATCCTTGAAAGTATAAATTGTATTCAAATATTTGCAGTTATTTGGTGTTTTGGGATAGTTTGCAATTTTTTATTTCATGAAGAATTGTGTGTTAACATTGTCTTGATTATGGCAACAAGATGTAGAAATATTTTCTTGAGAATTCATATTAGTTGCTTGGATAGTCACTACTTAGTTGTTCTATCTACATAAAGAGGAAGGATGAAGAGGGAATTTATAAAACTCTATGTCTGAGGAGATGAAGAAGAAATATTATGTTTTTTAAGTCATGCAATTTTGTATACTTCATGAAGCAATGTGGAATAGGGTTTCAAGGCTTCTTGAAATAGTCTTGTCTAAATGCTCTTTAAAGTATGCATGATCTTAGGGGGAGATATTCTTAGCTTGCACCATTTGTTTCCTTAAGCATTGTTCATCTCTAAATATTCCATTGGATGGTATTATGTGCATTTTGATATTATGGTTGATATAACAATTGTCTAATGTTCAGATTGGCAAGTTAGTTTTTTTCGGTTTCATGAGATGATTACTTAAGATAGGACAACATAAGTGAAATCAACATTTTTCGCTTGGACACAGATGTAAGGTTCTTGCAGGGGTATGGTAGTATTACTAGTGTTCTAACAATGAGTATGCAGATGATAATGTGTCAAAATTGCACAACTCAATAATAATTTGTATATTTCCTATCTATGACAGTTCTCTTGTATGCTGATAGTATATAATACATGATGACAACTTTTATAGTTGCTTTGGTATAGCAATGCTTTGTTGTTACTTGAAAGTTCACTGTCTTTAGCTTGCAGGTGACAGTACTTTGTTGGTTCACATAGTTGATCATTATTTTGTTAAGGATAATTGGTATGATAGGTGATAGTATGGTAATATTTATTGATATACTTCCTTGATTCATGCTTGACAGTGATTTGTTGCTATACAAAAGGAAGTTGGTTCTGGCATGATATGTTGATCTTATGAGATTTAGTTGACAATGGTCATATCCTTCATGGTATTTAGAAATTTATGCTTATCATGCACATAGTATGGTGTTGTTTAATTAGGGCTTCATCTCAAATAGCTTGAATAATTGTGTTTCTTCTTGTTAAATTCTCTCTATCCTTGTTCAAGTGTGGTACTAAGAAAGGAGTAATGATACCAGTTTTCATTTCTAGCTCTCTTATCTATTTTCATTTGTTGCTCAACTGTTTCTCTTGCAACTATTTTTGATTGGGTAATTGGTTGGCTTCAGTTGTTTGTATATTCATGTGGCATATTACATTATATGCTCTTCTTCATTTGTCCTTGTGACAAAAAAGGGGGAGAAAATGATGGTTCAGTGATTGGTTCAGATGGCTAAATTTTTTCCATCAAGGAAAAAGGGGGAGTTTGTTGGATTTCAATTGTTTATTGTGATTGTTTGTCCTTGATGTCAAAACCGGCTTTGGCGATATTGATATTGGCCACAATTGATGTACATGGTCTCAGATTTAAGCTTTTGGTACATATTGATTGCCTTGGTGCTTTTAATACCTTCAATTTTTTTTTGTGGTAGTGATCATGTTGGATTCATGTGCAGAGGATATATACATGGGTTTGATGATTAGGTGATATCATGTTGTTTTAACTCTCAAATTGGTTCAATGATTTTGGTTGGTACTTACATTGGCAAGATTATTTTTAGTCTCTACTTGATTTTTTTGAGACACATACAGGTGATAGCATTTCATTACCCATATTTAAGGTAATTTGGTTTAGTTTTTAAATGCTTGGTTTACATGGTTGTATCATCCTTGATACACAGACAATTTACCACATTGCATTTATATTCATGGAATCATAAATCATACTAGTTGCAAGGTATAGGACAATATCATAGTTGTGAGTATCAGCTTCATAAAGGTAATGCTTATGGCAATATGGTTTTAGATGATGTTTATTAGATTGATCTTGGTTTTGCATCTTTCTATCTTCATGGTATAAATGGTTATGACATATTGATTTATTAAGATGGCACTGATCTTTTCACTCCATTGGTATATCAATTTAACAACATTACTTAGCACATTCTTATGCTTCGCCTTGAATTTGTATCATGCACACTACTTTTACTTTGCATATGGGATGTCACACTTTATAGTGCTTGAACACTCCATTTAGTCGGCATCAATTATAATGTTGTTGGGTTCATGACTTAGCACACTTTCTAGTGCTATTAGGTTTATTTATTTTCTTAGCACATTGTAACACCCTGTCGTGCGAACCCCAAAGGACAATTAAAAACAACAATTATTGTACTTTAAAAAAAAAAAAAAAAAGTAAATCTAAACATACATGAGATACACATTGAGTCATAAGTCATAAAACTCAATTAAACAATTTTGCTAACACTTACGCCCCTTGGGGTACATAAGTAGTCATTACGAAACTTGAATCCAAACAACAATGATAAGGAATGAAAGCTAAAGATATAATCCGTAACAAAGTAAATGTTTACAATTGTAACTCATTCATGACAAAATGTTAATAAGAACCATCCACATACGTAAAAATATCATATACATGATTAATGCAAACTCAAGGGACATGATTCCACATATACAATACATTTAGAAACAACTATCATGGACCAATATCCACACAAGGTTTATCATGATAAAATGATACATTACATCATATTACAATGTTCAAGAGGTACAATAATACCAAAGCGTTTCCCAACATGAATGGAAACCATACAATAAGATAGCATAATACAACTGAGCAGATCAATACAAGTAGCATAACTAGCTCCAAGTGGAATACAACTCTAGAATCTCTACAAGTGGCACAAATTTTCACCTCTCGATCCTTGACTGGGGACCCATTGGGGTGGTTAGCACATTCCACCCAACCACATGAGTCCGAAGACCAACCCCCATACTAAGGATCTGACAAGAAAGAGACCTCAACCAAGAACATCCAAATATGGAACCACAAGACTCAATGTCATACAAGAGTAACATGAAACCCAAGGATAGTAATAACATCAATAAACCATGACCAGAATACATGACATCCAAACATGTCAACAACAAATCTCTTCATAACAGTGATAAAGTACTTCAGAAACATAGTAACAATAAATCAAATATCATAACATCAATAAATTGCAATTCATAATATTAATAGACTACTTCCAGAGCATAACAACAATAAATCACAAGGGGTACTAGGGGAGAGTGTCATCGCATAGTCCTACATGGGTTATCCTGGCCCTTCCTCTAGGCACCGGCTCAATCCTGACTACCTGAGGCGTCAGACCCCATCTATGGTTATCTTGGCCCTTCCTCCTACCTGAGGTGCCGGCCCCATAGGGTGACTCATGCAGAGCCGTTAACCTCTCATGAGGACGAGGTAACAAATTTTCCAACCACGACCTTCTCAATCTTCCATTAGTCTACGAAAGCCCTAATGAAGGATGAGGTAACCACAATTTTAATCTTGTTATATGATTACTACCCATCCCTCCTAAATTCATTAATTATGTTTTCTTTTGATTAACAAACTCATTCGTGGGTTATCCTGTGCACTTCCTCCTAACTAAGGCGTCGACCCCCACGAAGAGCCACTCTCCCTAGAGACCCAACAAACATCAAAACCAAGGATTGTAACATCATAATTTGAACATAGAATCACAACATAAAAGCATGTGAGGAATTACCCATCTCGCCACAAGTACATAATCAAAGTCTCAACAATTCTCGTACAACCCTTTCAAAAAACATGATACTAAAACACTTGCCACATCAAGGGCACATAATTATGCTATGAGTTTTAGTAGAATATAGTATCTTGAGGTTAAGATGCAACTTGAACTATTGGTACTAATGTGTGGTGTTCTATTGTAGCTTTTGATTTACAGGAAGCTGGCTTCAAAAACATAGTGATGAAGGTAATGCAATTGTAATATGTAGGTATTGATACTTATAATGTCAAGTAGTAATTCATTTTGATATAGTAGATGAATTAGGTTTATAGTTAGCATCCTTATGCGAATATTGCCTAACTAATAAGAAGCAATTTTTTTACGAGTTACTATAATTTTTTTGACTACTATGCATGGTTTGGTGGGAGGGATAGTGTGGCATCACTCACTCGTGTGTGCCCTACTATGCTGGGATTTCCTCTCACGGTGTGTTTGTGATATATATATTGTGCACCACTTTTGTTTGTATGCAGGATTGCAGGATCTAAGCCTCGATTCCACCTGCATTGTCATGATAGGACAAGCATCATATACACCCAATGGGTTTGGAGTTGAACATAGGAGCTAACAAGAAAGTCTCCCAGACTTAGTTTTTCCACCCGTCCTTGTGGTTAAAAAATTAGTCTGGTTGCAACCTCATCACCACTTTCATTTTGGTATCATTTCCTTATTTTTGGTTTGTTTAATATTTGTTGCTTACTTGACGACATTTAATTGATGATATAATTTATGGTGTTGATGTGCATATGATGGTTTGTATTGTTGTGTTACCATGTTTATGCTTGGGCTCAACTTCTAGGAGTAAGTCGAAGTCTAGGGGGGAGGATGGAGTGTCCCTCCATTTATGATATCGTCATGTTATTTTTCGATTGTGGGAGGTAAGCTATTGTTTGATTTTAATTTGTTTTATTGTTGTTTTGGGTCTAGGTAACTATTTTAGCATTTGGTTTACTCAATTGATAAACGTTTTTAATTACTTTATACATTAAAATGAATTATTGTGTAAATGGGGTACTATGATAAATGAACACCATTGCAATAAATAATAATATGATAAATAGATTAAAATACAATGCATTAATGTGTTAGTTTCTAATCAAGATCTAAATATAGAATATTGCATGTGAGTATCGCGAGTCAAGTTAGAGAGTGCTCCTTAATTTTTGAAACATCTTCTTTTATGGGAGGAATGAATTTAATTGCATCCAAATTATAATTGGTTGCATATGAGCATTATTGGTGGCATGTAACGGTTTTGGTAACCGCTCTACATGGATCAATGCAACCGATATTTCAAGACTCTTGGTAACTAAGGTGGGAAAAAGGAGAGTTATGGGGGGTTTTGAAGTTAGTGGGAGGAGACTAAGGGAAAATGGGTGTCCTCTGTTTTGATGGAAAAATTTCATGGGGATTAAATATTCTTTAGGAGCTACTAGCTAAGAAGGACAACAAATTCAGAGCTTGCTAAAACTTTGAGTTGAATACGACCAATTGTTATGTCGGTGATGTGAAGACAAGAGAGGGTTGAGCCTGCGTGTAGCACTTATACCATTTTTCATGTGCCTTCATCTGTCTATCGGTCTATCATGATGGATTTAAGGTTGTTATTTTTTTGAGTAAAATAAGTGAGTGTCAATACCAGGTAGGATCTCTTCTTTTCTTCTTGATATTGATACTGAGATCTGCATGTATATGCAATGTTTATCATCTATCTAAAAGTGCCCCTTCATTTTATTATAATTCATCTTTTTTTTGATGGATTGGGTACCTTGTCAATGAATCTTGACGCCTTTATAATGTTCTTCTTTTCTTTTATATATTACATACTTTTGATAGGATACATCCTCCTCGCGTCGCCCTCAACCATTAATATTGTGCATTAGGCTATGTAGATTGAAATAGGCTCCCTGTTTTATTGTCAACCCATCTCAGTTGTAGCACCTGAACATAATAGGAAGTTAAAGGTTAAAATAATCTCTCTAACTTCATCATCGACCTGTCTCAACTATGGCGCTTGACCATTCTAGGAAATTTTAAAGGTTTAAATAACCTGCTTGATTCTTCTGACAATCTATCATAGTTGCAGCACTTGAAAATAAGATATTGTCAATTACTAACAAAATAATGAGCTTTCCATTGATCGTGGTGAAGTTTAATTTCCAAACTTCAACTTGAGCAAGTCTCTGGAAACTCGCGGCCAAACAAAAATGTGTTAAGTTCAAAAAAATAAAAGTTATACATTATTTCTCCTACTCTTATGTCACATATTTGCACCTCACATTTCTCCTTCCCTTTAGTCTTGGGGATAACATTTGGGATTTGACAATAATGCAAGAAGATGGCAATATTTCCAAATTCCAATATTCACTTTCTAATATACTTGGCAACCTGTCACTGTTACAACGTTTTGAGTTGACACATTGTACATAATTAAGTAGCCTCCCTGAAACCATTGGCAACTTGTCACAACTGCAACTTTTAGACTTGCAAAGGTGTAGTAAATTAAATAATCTCTTTGATTTCATTGTCAACTTTTGTACTCCTCCAAAAGAATGGGATGTTTTCCCTTCTTGTATATATATTTCCATTTCGTAATTTGTCATTTCTATAATAAACAAAATATAGTTAATCATGAAGTTTTGTATAATAGATAGGATGGAATGATTAAAAGATTAGTAATTATAGTACCTTATAGTTGGTTAGTGAAATTGATTAATTAGGGGAGAAATGTTAGAGGGAAATGGTTTATTTATATTTTGGATCCTTGGAGAGTTTAGTTATATGGTTGCATTTGGTAATCTCGTAATGGGTGGTTGTATTGAACTCTTTAATAGTGGAATTGTGTACATTAGAATTAATCGACATCTTTGGTCATGGTTAAGTATTGTAGTAAACTCTATTTGACTCCATTTTGGTAGTTTTATAAATTTTCATAAAAGAAATAAATTGTTCTTGAATTGAGTTTTCGTTCTTGATTATTTTACTTGGATTGTTAGTTAGGGGATAACTTTATGACAATTTGAGTTTCAAATAAATGAGGTTCTTATATGGATAGTTATTTAGAACCTTGAGATTGTAATTGATTTGTTTGTTGAGTAGATTGTTTTTGTTTAGATTGAGAATGTGAATAGATAATTGTTGTTGTTGCCATGTTGCTGATTTTATGAAGGTGATTTACGTGCCACTCTAAGGGGTTCTTGTGAGGAGAAAATTGAGGTCTCCCATGGAATGCCTAGTTGGTGGCTTTCAGATTTTGAGTGCTTATTGTTGAATTAAAGATTGATTTTCTTTTGTGAATCCCTTTTTGAGGTGACACCATTGTTGATATGTGGATTGAATTTGTGTATTAGGGTTGATTGATTTGTGGATGGGGTTTGATGAAACTTTCTTTGTGTGGCTTTTCTAAGTTAATCTCAGATTTGAGGGAAATTTTATCCTGGTGTTGGAATTATTGGGGAAAAACTCTTGTTGCTTCATTTTACCCTCGTTTGTGGGTTGTCATTCTTTTGGCTTCTAGAGGCTTGAGATGATTGACAATTGATGTTCTCTCTTTATTTGCCCTTGATGTGGCAAGTGTTTTGGTATCATGTTTTCTGAAAGGGTTGTACGAGAATTGTTGAGACTTTGATTATGTACTTGTGGCGAGATGGGTAATGCCTTGCATGCTTTTATGTTGTGATTCTATGTTCAAATTATGATGGTACAACCCTTGGTTTTGATGTTTGTTAGGTCTCTAGCGAGAGTGGCTCTTCATGGGGGCCGAAGCCTCAGTTAGGAGTAAGTGCACAGGATAACCCACAGATGAGTTTGTTAATCAAGTGAAAACATAATTAATGAATTTAGGAGGGATGGGTAGTAATCGTATAACAAGATTAAAAATTGTGGTTACCTCATCTTCATTAGGGCTTTTGCAAACTAATGGAAGATTGAGAAGGTCGTGGTTGGAAAAGTTGTTACCTCATCCTCATGAGAGGTTAACAGCTTCGCATGAGTCACCCCATGGGGCCGATGCCTCAGGTAGGAGGAGGGGCCAGGATAACCATAGATGGGGGTCGATGCCTCAGGTAGTCAGGATTGAGCCGACGACTGGAGGAAGGGCTAGGATGACCCATGTAGGACTATGTGATGACACTATTCCCTAGTACCCCTTGTGATTTATTGTTGTTATCCTTTGGAAGTGGTCTATTGAAATTATGACTTGTGATTTATTGATGTTATGATATTTGATTTATTGTTACTATGTTTCTGAAGTAATTTATCACTGTTATGAAGAGATTTGTTGTTGACATGTTTGGATGTCATGTTTTCTGGTCATGGTTTATTGATGTTATGACTATCCTTAGGTTTCATGTTACTCTTGTATGACATTGAGTCTTATGGTTCCCTGTTTAGATGTTCTTGCTTGAGGTCTCTTTCTTGTCAGCTCCTTAGCACAGGGGGTGGGTCTTCGGACTCACGTGGTTGGGTGGAATGTGCTAAGCACCCCAATGGGTCCCCAGTCGAGGATCGAGAGGTGCAGATTTGTGCCACTTGCAGAGATTCCATAGTTGTATTCCACTTGGAGCCAGTTATGCTACTTGTACTCATCTGCTCAGTTGCATTATGCTATCTTATTTTATGGTTTCCATTCATGTTGGGAAACACTTTTGTATTATTGTACCTCTTGAACATTGTAATGTGATGTAATGTATCATTTTATCATGATAAACCTTGTGTGGATATTGGTCCATGATAGTTGTTGCTCAATGTATTGTATATGTGGAATAATGTCCCTTGAGTTTGAGTTAATCATGTATATGCTATTTTTACATACGTGGATGGTTCTTATTAACGTTTTGTCATGAATGAGTTACATTTGTAAATGTTTACTTTGTTACGGATTATATCTTTGGATTTCATTCCTTATCATCATTGTTTGGATTCAAGTTTTGTAATGACTCCTCGTGTACCCCAAGGGGCGTAAGTGTTAGCGAAATTGATTAATTGAGGTTTATGACTTATGACTCAATGTGCATCTCATGTATGTTTAGATTTACTTTTTTTAAAAAAGGTACAGTAATTGTTGTTTTTAATTGTCCTTTGAGGTTCGCACAACGGGGTGTTACACACATTGTATTTTTTTAAAGTGCATTCACTTTGCACTCAAGCCAACTATAGTGATTATTATTAGGAAATTACCACTTCATTTGGTTGTTGCCTTTCACATTATTTTTTACAGTGAATTTTTTCATTCATTTTGACTATAGCTGACATACTCATTAAACACTTGGTCTGTCGGGTATTGTTTGAAGTATGTGGTAGTGACAATATGTGACTTGAATGAAAACTCAGATCATTATGTTTTCATTATTCACGTCGACTATGAGTGGGTAGAAATATGAAAATTGTTTGTAATATCATGTTGGTGAGTGTGAATTTCAAATTGATTAGAATGTGGATTCCAAATGATTATGCATTTTTTCAAAATGCTCGATGGAAAAGAAGTTGGGGAAAAATCATTGTGTCATTTTAGTTTGTCTCTAAAGAAAAACCCTAGCGCTGCCATGGAGAAGTTGCAGCCTCAATCACAGTGTGTTCTAGCTGGTATTTGAGGTTATTATTTAGGTATGGCAGTTTATGAATGGTGGCGAGTTAGTTGGTGGACTCTGCATGCACCAGAAGCAAAGGTAATAGAAAATATTATGGGATTTTGTTTGCAGTTTGAACCACCATAACAATGGTAATATCTTTACATTGCTTTGATCTTTCAAAGGTAAATCTGGTGAATGGAAAAGTAAAAAATGGAAAGATAATATTGTTTCAGTTTTGTACTAGCTACTTCCTTTTTGGTTTCAGTTTTAAAGAGCTCTTGAGTTCTCCTTAAACATAATTGAATCT
Organism: Sequoia sempervirens; assembly: GCA_007258455.2. Classification (NCBI taxonomy): domain Eukaryota; kingdom Viridiplantae; phylum Streptophyta; class Pinopsida; order Cupressales; family Cupressaceae; genus Sequoia; species Sequoia sempervirens. The sequence continues at coordinate 137,934,585 of VDFB02373365.1, forward strand.
GAAACTGTTTTGAACTTGAAGTTCAAACTCAAGGGTTTCAAAATTTTGGAATGAAGGATTTTCAATATGTGAATAAGTTTTATTCTAGTCTATAAAAAGCATGGAATCTTCAGCCATTGTAGTGTGAAAAAGATTGGAATGAAACAAAAAAGTGTTTTTGAAAAGAGAATAAGGGTTATTATAGTGATATTTTTTTATTCTAAAAAATTGTAAAATAGAGATGTGAAAGTGTTTATATCTCTGATTCTTATTATAGAGATTGCATATATTTTAGTGAGGTTATGTTGGTATTGTTTCATTTAGTACTGATTATAATGGGAATTATTGTATATCTTTTATATGTACGTTGTTGAGATTTTGTAATTGCAAAATTAATGTAGTTATAAGGTCCTGATAGTTTGCATGATTATTGAGAAACTTTGAAAAAGGAGTTGGTACTCCTAACTTGAAGTGGGTGCTTCAATTTGTAAAGGAGTTGGTGCTCCTATTGAAGTCGGTGCTTTAGAATTTTGGTGTAGTTGGTTCTCTTGAATAGTTATAGAGTTGGTGCTCTAAAAAGTATTGTAATCAGTTTGGAATTAATCCTGTAAGGAATTTTGGAGTGGTTTTTCTACCCCAAGAGGTTTTTCCAATCGTAAAAGTTATGTGTTTCTCTTTTGTGTGGTTTGTGCTTAATTTTCTTAAGTTTTCATTATGTCATTTGTCAAAGTGGTTTATGCAATGCTCTGATACATAATCATGGTTTCATGTGGTCTAAAAGTTCAAAGTTTAATTGTTCATATTCAATGCATGATGTTAAATTCTACCAATAGTGAGTTTGGTGTCATGTGTAAAAGAAAGCATTAAAAGGTTGTTCTTTCAACATTATGTGAACAATTTATATCATGCTTTGATATGAGTTGTTAAGCATTCGTGTTATGTTTGGTTAAGTCATTGAAAAATAATCATTCAAAACTCAGTATTGACATTGCATATATAAGACACTCATTTTTTCAAGGTCAAAAAATTCAAATCTGCATTTCAAGTCATAAAAGTTTTTATTTATACATTACTTTGATTCACACCCCCCTCTCAGAGTAATTCCACTTCAAAAAAATTGGTTCTTCCTATACCACCCTAATATCTTTCATCATCTATTTCATCCATATCACTTGAGTACAATTATTTGCAACAACAATATATTTTGCTTCAATAGTAGATAAAGAAATGGAATTATGTTTTTTTCTTAACTAGTACACCAACTTCTTCCCTAGGAAGAAAGCACCACCACTAGTACTTTTCCTGTCATCTACATCTCCATCCCAATCAACATCATTATATGCACTCAAAGTGAGATCATCATACTTTGGGTACCAAATTCCAAAGTCAGCTAATTCTTTTAGATATCTGAAGATTATTTTGACAATAGTCACATGTGATTCTTTTGGATCAACCTAAAATCTAGCAACCATACATACATCATTCATAATATCTGGTCTAGTATGGGTTAAATAAAGCAATCTAGTGATCATTAACCTATATCTAGTTTGATTAACCTTAGGAGAATCATCATTTTATGTTAGCTTGCATTCGGTCACCATGGGAGTACCAACAGTCTTTGATTCTTCCATCCCAAATTTCTTTAGTAGCTCTCTCACATATTTGGATTGAGATATGAAAATTCCCTTGTCTAACTAGGTCACTTGTAATCCTAGAAACAATTTCATCTCTCCAATCATACTCATCTCAAATTCATCCTTCATCTCATCAACAAAATTCTTACATAGATTATCATCTCCTCTTAAAATGATGTCATCAACAAAGACTTCTATAATTAACTCTTTATCATGATCCAATCTTAAATATAAGTTGCTATCAATAGTACCTTTAGTGAATCCAAGCTTCAGTAAGTTCTTTTCCAATCTAGTATACCAGGCTATGGGGGCTTGCTTAAGTCCATATAGAGCTTTCTTCAAGTAGAAAACCATATCTTCCTTGTCACTTAGCTGAATTCCATCCGGTTGTTCAATGTATACTTCTTGTTCTAGTTCTCTATTCAGAAATGCCGACTTCACATCCATCTGATAAACTTTATAGTTTTTGTATGTAGCATAAGCAATAAATAATCTAACAACTTCGATTCTAGCAACAAGGGAAAAATTTTCTTCAAAATCAACACCTTCCATCTGAGAATACCCTTAACATACTGGTCTTGCTTTATTTTGGACCACTTCACCTTGTTCATTTAGCTTGTTTCAAAACACCCATTTAGTACCAATCACATTTTTGACTTTAGGTCTGGGAACCAATATCCACATGTCATTATTTTAAATTTTTATTAGCTCTTCCTTCATAGCTTCCATCCATTGTTCATCTTGGTAGGCTTCAGTGACATTTTTAGGTTCAATCTTGGAAATTAGGCAGTACTCTTCTACAATCTTTCTTCTAGTTTGCACTCCTTTATTCTTATATCCTATAATTTGGCTTTTAGAATGATTTAAATTTACATACCTTGTAGTTTTTGGACTTTCATGATCTTCTGGTTCTTCTGTTCTTCCTTATGCACTTGCACTTTTCTATGATTCCTCACTTGATTTACCAGAATGAATTGAGGTTGCTTTACCAAAACATATGGAATAATCTGAAGTAGATTTGGTGTATGAACATTTTTCCCTTTGTTTGTATTGTCTTCATCTAAATCATATCCAAAATATCTAGATGATTTAGCAGAATCCTCATCAACTTTGATATTTGCACTCTCAACCATCTTTCACAGTCTTTTATTATAGCATCAATAGGCCTTGCTTTTAGTAGAGTAACCTAAAAATATTCCTTCATTGCTTCTTGCATCAAAATTTCCTATATCATCATCTCTTGATATAAAATTTTCTTCCAAAAATCTTGAAATATTTAACAATAGGCTTGTAACCAAAACATAGCTCAAAAGGGGTCTTATTAGAATTACCATTAACATTTACCCAGTTTAAAGTATAGACAACAGTGCCTACAACTTCACACCAATAGATCTGGGGCACATTTCCTTCTATCATCATTGTTCTAGCAACATCCAAAATTGCTTTATTCTTTATTTCTGCAACTCCATTATGTTGAGTGGTTCAGGGAGCAGATAATTGTCTTTTGATTCCATGTTCTTCACAAAAAGAGTTGAACTCTCTAGAAGTGAACTCACCACCTCTATCATATCTCAGACACTTGACTTTCAGACCTCTGTCATTTTCTACCATAGCCTTGAAACTTTTAAACTTTTCCAGTGCTTCACATTTTTCTCTTAAGAAGGAAACCCATATCATTCTAGAGTATTTAGGTGAAAAATATTACCTTTTGTCTTTCTACCTGTAGCAATCATATTTCTAGAACTTCCACGTATCTTGCATCTTCCATCTTTGAATTGTAGATAATATCCTTTTTCCACCATATGTCCAACACTCAAAAGACTGTGCTTCAGGCCTTCAACATAAAGAACATCATCAGTGTTATCCTTACCACCAAGGAAAATAGAACATATGCCATGAATCACACTAGCATTGTTGTCTCCAAATCTTACAACACCACCATCATACTTCTCTAGATTTACAATTTTTTTTTCTATCATTAGTCTATGATGTGAGCATCCACTTTCAATAACCCACTCATCCTTTTCTTCAACTCGAGCTACAAGAGCTTTCTCATCTTTAGTAGATTTTATAGCCACAAGACTATTTTCAATGGTAGCAATGAAAACCCATTCATCTTCATTTCCATTATCTTTATCAGACTCATCATCAGTCACTCCTTCAGCAAAGTAACATTTATTTTGGAATCTAGACTTGTTAGGCTTGGATCTAGGAACTCTTTTAGGACATATTGATGCAAAATGACCTATTTTACTACAAGAAAAACATTTAATAGGTAACACTCCTTCATACTTACCTTTTCCTCTAGCTTCTTTCTTTATAATCAGTGCTTCCAATTCTTCTACTTCTCTTTCTTTATCTTCAATCTACTTTAGTTCTACATGATACTTGGATATCTTTCTGGAACATTCTCCCAGAACATATCTTTGCTTGTTACTTCTAGATATAGTAGCCTTGAATGCTGATTTAGTCTTCGGAATAGTTTCACCAAATTCACTTAATTCAAAAGCAGCAAGCTTACCAACCAGCATGTCTCTTGACATCTTTGTTACTAATCTAAGCTCTTCAATAGTGTGAGCCTTCACTTTGTAGGAGGGAGGAAAGGATCTGAGTATCTTAGCCACAATTTCATCCTCATCTAGGGAACCATTGGCACATGTAATACCCATCACTATTTCATTTACTCTTTGCATAAAAGAAGTGATATTTTCATCTTCAACCATCTTCAAATTCTCATACTTTCCTTTTAAACTCTATAGCTTATCCATCTTCACCTGTGCATCTCCTTCATACAAAGTTTCCAACTTCGTCCAAATTTCATGAGTTGTGTATAGTCCTACCACATTTGTCATCTCTAAATCTGTCAGAGCACTCACCAAAGCCTCAATAGCCCTAATGTCATTTTCAGCATCTTCGATCTCATTAGCATTGGATGGAGCATTCTAAGGAATAACATATGGATCTTTTGTAGTTTTCTAGTAGGCTTCAACAATACACCTTAGGTGACATTGCATCTCGACTTTCCACAATGAGTAGTTAGCTCCATCAAATCTCAGACTGTCCTTCTTGGATGTTTCTATCTTGGATCACCTCAAGCTTTTAGAATTCTTTAGGGGAACCTACTCTGATACCAATTATTGGCAAAACAAGGATAGACAACTAAGAGGGGGGGTGAATCAATTGTCACAAAATAATAAACTTTTCAAGCTTTACTTAATCTCAGATTTGATGAATAAGCAATTAACCATAAAAAATTAACACATCAAAGAGATAGAGAACACAAAGATTTTTTACATGGAAACCCTATTAGGGGGGAAACCATGGTGGATTTTAGTCCACAAGATTATACGTTGTTAAAAGTATCAAGAAGTCAATAAAGGGGAATGCACGAGCATTTAGGCACATTTCCTAAAGCTCACTACTCAACTATAGATGGGGCTCACTTCCCAACAATATAGAGTAGGATTAAAATTCAGAGGGTATGAACTGAGAAAATAGCTTATGCACAAGCTTGATTATAGTTCCAATTAAGCACAAAAAACTCCTTCACTTTTTCATTCAAACTGCTTCACACTTCGCTCAATCTTCTTCACACTCTACTCTATAATCAAATTATATTTGCACATACACACATAGGAACACACCCAACACATGAAGCACACTTTGCATCGATGAAGCAATCACTCTTATATATCCGCTACATGAGATTTCATCAACAACTTAGTCAGCTAGGAAAATAAAACATATTTTCAATGTTGGCCCAAATTTACAAATAAATTTTTAATGTGAATCCACCAAGTTCAACCAAAACATAGTGGAGACCCAAATTAACATCTCCAACATAAAAATACTTTAATTAATTTCACCTCAAAGATCCACAACACGCTACCATCATCATGTCGGCTAGGAACATGACAAACTGAACATGTGCAAGAAAATATCTTCGACCATGAGCATATCCATTAATTTAGGTGTACTACAAAGATAGAGCACAATCTAGAGACATACAAAAACATCGAGAAACAACAAAGAAACATCCACAGCAACTGAGATTTCTAGAATCACATAAACTTCACCTAGGAACACTAACAGAGATCACAAGAATACTGTCAGACCAAAACATGATCAAATCTATATGTGGACCTCTGAAACTTCCAGTAGATGATCTAGATACTCTTAAGAATAAACCAATTAGTCCACAACAACTAAACTTCAATGTAAAGAGCAAGATTCCTTCATGACCTGCACAGTTCCATTGGCAACCTAAAACACTTTCTTTTACAATTTTCTCAATATCCTCAACATATACAGCCTCTAATACACCAAATGCTATTAGTTTTGACATTAATGATAACCACATATCAGCAACACGTCCACAACATCCAACATCTTTACTAATAGTAGGACAACTTTAAAGCCCATTATATACAATATTAAAGAGGATTGCATGATCCATTAAAGTTTTTAAATTTGAAAGATAATAGAATTATTAAAACTCACCCAAAACATGTCCTCCTAGAATTTTGGCACCTGCTCACTAGTTTTCAAAAGTATGAGGATTCGCATAAATTTTCCCTTTTGACTAGAGTGATGGTGGGAAGTGGAATTGACATGTGAAATACTCATGACTAAACCATTAAATCAACATAAATTAGTTTAATTTGATCAACTCCAAGAAACAAAGTTTGTACACCTGTTCATAAAAAGGACAACAATTATTTTTCCTAAAGGTAATCAATTAGTAGACTAATTTGGGCTGAAAGGTTTATATTTGTATATTGAGGCCATTATGTTGATGAGGTTATTTTTACCTCATCATTTCCTCCCCTTCCTAATTTTGAGCAGGTCCTCCTGCTCTTTGATATGCCCCTTGTTCATCATTCCTTCTATTCATTTCCTCATACTTAGCACTAAGATCATACTCATCATCTGCTTCTATGTCCAATATATCTGGTTTCCTCAAGAATCCTTGATGAAAAGTGATTCTTTGTTTCCACTTGGAAAAGTTGTCTTCACTTTGGTCTAGATTTCTATACATTGAAGGAGGTGGTGCAAGAAGCAAGGGAGGTTTGTACTTCATACCAATCTAGTTAGTCTTTAAGTCTTCCATAATCTTGACCAAAGCTACTGCTCTTCCATAGGACCATCTAATGTTAAGAGGTGAAATTATGTCCCTCTTCTTGAGATGAATAGGAAGAGGGGTATACCTCTCTTCACATGCATTCCATGTTGGTCCTATCAATTGTGGCCCCTATTCTTGGAAGTGATCAAGACACAACCTGAGATTGTTATTGTATTTGACTTGTACTTCCTGTTTAGTTTTGATACCCAAAAATTGTTTCTTGAAAGAAAGAGGCTTCCTATGAGGGTATCTCATCTGTAACCCTACATATTTTTTGCATGAGCATACTCTCTTGATTTTTCTTTCTAGTGAATTTTATTTTTCATAGTGGACAAGAATTATCTTAATTGATCTAATTCTCCCACAAAGAAGTTAACAAAGAAATTTGTATACTTTCCTAAGAGAAGATTGTGAACAAAGAACTCACACAACAAATTTTGTTGTTCAGGGAGTGACTCAACAAATAATTTTACAAATTCCTTGTCATTAGGGTCATCTGGCTGTTTTTGGTGAATTCTTTATAGTTTCCATCTTAAAAGTTGCTCATTAAGAAACATGGAGTATAGCCTAGATGGTCTTCTATAAGCTAATAGCAATTCACCAATTTCATAGGCATCCTACTTACCCCTATATGCCTGATGGAAAGATTCTTTTAACATGACTAACTTCCTCTTTAACCTATTTTTTTCAAATTCCACATCTTTCAAGAGGTAACAATGCTCTATCCATTTCATTAGCATTGGGGGAATACATACCTAGAACCAGTCTATAACAATGGGTTTCATTTGTGTCCCTTTTGATTCCATGATTTATTGAGTGTCACTCTCTTGCAAACTTTTTTCTAGCTCCACAATTATACTCACATAGGAATTTAACTCAATTTCCTATTGATTATTTTCTTCTTCAAAATCACTAAATAGTTGCATAAAATTATTTCTCAAATTTTGAACACATTTTTCTTTTTCACCCAGAGCATCTTAATTCTACTTACCCTGTTGATTCCATTGTTGCATCTAGTATTGCAGCTACTCAATAAGTTTGTCTTTCTCTTCCATTTGTACAGTAAATTTGGAAATTTCTTGGTCCCTCTTATGTACAATGGCAGTTTGCACTTCATTTTCTTCTTGTTTTTGATTGATTTATGCTTCATCATCCTATAACTTGGCTTCTAGCCTTTCAATTTTTCTAATTCCTCATCTTTTTGACTAGATTCTACATCCCCTGTGTCCATAGAGAAGGATGCATGGGGAATTTATTTATCAATATGAGCAACATTTTTCTCTTTAGTGTTCCTAGGAAGGGATGAGTAAAGAACTTCTACTTTTTCATCAACAAGGAGTGCATTTTCTGCCTTGATATCAGGAAGCTCTTCCTCTATTTATCCAGTATTCTCAATATGAGGCATACTTCTTTCTTCAGTTTCTTTAGGCAAGGAGGAACAATAAATTTCTTCATCAAGATGAAATATGCCTTCTTATTCATTTGTATCCATAGAGGAAGATGCATGAAGAGTTGCTTGAGGAACTCATTCCACAAATTTAGGTATACTATCCAAATTTTCAAGGAAAGAAGAGAATCCTCCCATAGGTTCATCTTCATTTTGATCTAAGTGTAGTGATTGTGTTTTCTCCCCTTCCTACTCTTTAGGTGATAGGGTTTCTTTGTCTTCTTCCCTGGGAAGTTCATCTTTTTGTTTTCCTACCTCATCAATTTCTTCATTGTCAGGTGGACTATCAATTTCTACCACCTTTGTTGGAGTCCTGGCCTTTTTCCTTTTTGAAGTACTACCTATATCCTAGGGTTTGATTTCACTGGCCCCTAAAGATAATTGTTTACTCCTCCATAAAGGAGGAGTTATTTGAAAAACAACTTTACTTTGTTTCTTTTTCTTTTGAGGGGGTTCCTCCTCTTCTCCAGAATGTACAACTCCCACTTCCTCTTCCTTTCCTAGGGTTTGTAATTCATCTGGCAAGATTTTTGGTGCATCACTATTGAGAGTCATGGAGGTACATTGGGATTCAGGGGCACCTAATGCCTATGAGGAGGGTTCCTCTATAGACAGTTCCTTTTGTTTAGAGGATTCTCCTTCCTCAAGTGGCCTCTCCAACTCTTCACTTTCAATTTTTTGTAGAAATTTTTTCCGCTTTTTATCTGGCTTATGGCAGAAATGGTATTTACATATTAACTATATTAGACCATGATGTTTAAGAGGCCTTGTCCCAATTTTATACTTTTCTATCATAGAGGTGACTAAGTGGCAAAGAAAAGCTAGTAAATTTACCCTAAGAGTAGGGTACTCGATGTCGTGGTGTAATTGAGATAGCAGGAGAAAAGGGGGTCCCACTATTGTAATCATTTGTCCCTCATGAGTGAAATATTTAATAATACAAGTTGCAATAGACCTCCAAGGTTCTAGAATAGACATCCTATGGATTCCCTTATTTTTCCCATGGTTATAGTCATTATAGGCTGGGGTTTCCCTTCTCTATGGAACAATTCTATTAATTTTTGGTAAGGGACATGGGTGTTTTCATTCAAATGAATTCCCTTATTCTCAAGACCAGAAAGACAAGCAAGGACTTTTGTACTTACCTAGAATGGTTTTTCGCGCACCACAATCTTCCCATCTGAGAAATTTTCCATGAATTCCTTCACTAGCTACTCTATGTGCCCTTCAAATTATTTCATGAAGTCTAGCCATCTGATGCTTTGAAATAAAGTTTATATATTTCTCAATGCCAGCAATGGTGCTGTAGAATTTGGCTCAAACTTTTTCTTTGTGCCTCCCATTTCCTTTGTTTCCTGGTGGAATTTTACAGAACTTTAGAATGCTTTCCTCTCTAAATTACAGATGGGAAAAGAGTTTTATGTCGATATGCTCGACGAGGGAAAAATTAATTACCAGTTTTCTTATCACCTTACTTCATAATGATGATGGCCTTTCATGGGGAATTACAATTTTTATCATACTCTTACCAATCACGTAAATGGCACAAGTTTCAAAGTTACAAGGGGAACAAATCATGCCAATTAATTAGCCCTTATTCAAAATAAATACTAACCCTTTTTAATAAATAAATTCAAACATACCTTAGGTCTTGTTGTTAGATCAAATGTCACTTACCTATGCTGGCGTAATTGGATAGTCACATGGTTGGCGAGGGTGGCAACATATAATAATGGCATGGATGGGATGGTTGAAGTGATGGCGATAATTTTTATTATGAAAAAAAGGTGTCATAAGAATCTTATTTATTATGGAAAGATTTGATGTGATGTGGGGGAATAATCATAAAGGGGTAGATCTTGAAGTGGAATTAAAAAATGGGCATGCGTGAAATAAAATAAACTAGAAAGACAAAATGTACACAAAAATATGGGGCATTATAGAGTAATGCATCTGAAGAAGAGAAGAAGAGCATTCCAGAATTATTATAAAAAGATGTCATCAGAATAGAGTAACTAGATTGAGGATTATGGGGCATCAGTGAAAAATGCAGTCAGAGCAGTAACCCAAAATTTCCTAAGCATCACTGATAGATGCAGTTGGAGCAACAATCAAAATTTCTAGAGCATTGTCAAAAGATGTAGCTAGAGAAACAATCAAAATTTCTGGAGCATTTCTGAAAGATGTAGTCAGAGCAACAACCAAAATTTCTAGAGCATTGTTGAAAGTTGTAGCTAGAGCAACAACCAAATTTTTTGGACCATCCGAATAGAATTCTAAAGCATCCAGGAAAAATTTTGGAGCATCATTGAAAATATGCAACCAGAAGGAAAACAACAAAATTATGGAGCATCGCTAAAAAGATGCAACTAGAGAAAATTGTGATACTTTGGCCTTGACTTCATAAAGCACCATTGAGTGATGTGTTAGAATGCAAGATCATGACTAGACGTGGAACCAATATGATCTGTAGATTCTAGAACATTGCATCAATAATTCTGGAGCATCATAGTAGAAATTTTGAAGCATCACAACATTTGTGCTAACAAATTCCAAAGCATCACAACAGGGTGCACCAAAATTGGGTTTTCCAAAAGATAAGTCTTGAAAAATATAAACAAAACTTAAGCCAAGTCCAAATGGTGGATTTTATGAAGAAATCAAAGAATTTTTTTAGAAATGAACTAATTTTATTTATTTATTTTTTGGTTTAACAACTATATTGACCCTGCCATAGCAGAGTCAATGTAGTGGACTTCTCCCTACATTTCTACCATTTTTGTAAACTCCTCTTTGTTAATGGATTTATGGTAGATGCGTAATCGATGCCTGTTAGCCATAAGAGTTCAGGTGTTACCATCAATTGGTCTTAACTAGATTGAACCATTAGCAAACACTTCAAAAATATCGTAGGGTCCAAGCCAATGTGTCCTAAGTTTTCCTTGATGATCCTTGTATTTGGAATTGAATAATAATGCCCAATCCCTAGTATGGAATTCTTTTTCTTTGATATGTTTTTCATGCCAGACCTTACATTGTTGTTGGACCAGTTTAGTTTCATGGACAACATCTCGATGAAGTTTGTCTAGTTCACTAAGTTGTAAAACTCACTCAATTTGAGATCATTTAAGATCCATGCCCAATTCCATGATCGTCCTAAGGGTTTGGAGCTAGAATTCAATGGGAAAGAGGGGCTTCTTCCCAAAGACTAACTCACAGGGGCTATAGCCAGTGGTTGACTTCCAAGTCATATTGTAGGCCTAGAGAGCTTCTGGTAGTTTCCTATCCCAATCTTTCCTTCCTGAAGAGACTGTTTTTATCAAAATATTCTCTAGTTCCCTATTAGTGACCTCAACTTGTTTGTTTTCCTACGGGTGGTAGGGTGAGGACTTCTTGTGACTTACTTGGAAGTGATCTATGAATGCCAACAAAACCTTAGACATGAACTAGGGGCCTTGGTCTGCAACAATTGTTCTTGGAGCCCCGAATCTTAGAAATATTCTATTATAAATAAAGTTAGCTACTTGCTCTTCCCTAGCAACGTGTAGTGCTTGCACTTCCACCCACTTAGCCATGTAGTCGGTATAGACCAAAATATACTCTTTCCCTTGTGAAGGAGGATCTTTGGGGCTGATGAAATCCAATTCCCATTTTTCAAATGGTTTGAGAACTACCTGAGGTTTCAGGACATTTCATTGGATATAGTTGTTCTTCCTACCCTTTGGCATTCATCACATCTACAAACATACTTCTTGATGTCCTTATGCATTGAAGGCCAATAGAATCCTGCTCCCAGAATCTTATGAGTTGTCCTTCTAGTAGAATAATTCCCTCCAAAAGGGTCATCATGATAGGCCCTAAGGATACTATAGGTCCCATCTTTCCTAATACACTGTCGTAAAACCATATCTGGTCCACATGGAAACAAGATTCCATTAATCCATTTAAAAGGGGCACTCTCTCTTATGAGGTGTTTCTTCTATTTTAATGAAAAGTGAGGTGGTATTTCTGTGGTAGCTAAGTAATTCACAATATTGGAAAACCAAGGAGTTTTAGTAGAGATGGAAAACAAATTTTCATCTGGGAATTCATCCTATACTAGAGCACAATCACCATCATTTTATATCCAGGATAAGAAGTCTACGACTACGTTAAACTTCCCTGGTTTGTCAACAATTGTTACATTGAACTCTTGAAGGAGTAACCACCTAATTATCCTTTTGTTTACCACCAGTTTATTCATGAGATACTTGATGGTTGCATGGTTTGTGTGCACTATAACTTTGTATCCTATGATATAATGCCTAAATTTCTTGATGGCATGCACTACAACCAAAAAATCTTTCTCTATTATGGTGTAATTCTTCTTTGTTGGCATCAAGTTTTTGTTGATAAAATATATAGTATATTTCTCTCCATTCTCATCTTCTTTCCCTAGAAATGATCCAATGGTGTCATCAAATGCATCGACATAAATATGAAATGGTAGGTTCCAATTAGGTCCTTGAAGGATAGGGGCAGAGGTTAGTTCCTCTTTGATAATTTGAAATGAATTCTGACACTTAGGCATTCAAAGTAAGTCAATATTTTTTTGAAGGAGGGAAAATATCAGGGCTTCTATTTTGCTAAAGTTTTCTATGAATCTTCGATAGTATCCTGCATGCCCTAAGAAGCTTCTAACATCAATCTATGTTTTTGGGACCTCGAGTTGTTGTATGACCTCAATTTTCTTGGGATCAACCTTAACTCCTTTGGCTGGAATACGATGTCCTAGCACCATTCCTTGTTCCATAATTATCAAACATTTCTCATGACTTAGGGACAAATGATGATCCTCACACCATTTTAACACCTTGTCTAGGTTTCTGAGAACTTCATCAAAAATTGAACTATATATAGTGAAGTCATCCATGTAGACTTCCATGCACTCATTTACCAGTTCAACAAATATAGCTAGGATTGCTCTCTAAAATGTGGCAGGAGCATTACATAGCCCAAAGGGAAGAACCCTATATACGAATGGCCCCCGAGGGCAGGTAAAGGTCATCTTATCCTATTCTTTCACTAGTACCTATATCTGGTTGTATCCACTAAATCTGTCTAAGAATGAAAACTATTTTCTCCCAACTAGGTTATCTAGTACTTGCTCCACAAATGGTAGGGGAAAGTAATCTATGTGTGTTTCCTTGTTAAGCTCCCTATAATCTACAAATACTCTCTACTTTCTATTCTTTTTTGGTACTACAACCAAGGGTGACACCCACTTATTGTTAGAAATTGGGTAGATGAATCTTACCTACAAGATTTTCTCAATCTTAGTTTTAACAATGTCTTTGAGGGAAGGATTGAGTCTCTATTGTGGTTGGTGAATAGGTCAAAAATCCTTAGTATAGATATGGTGTGTGCACACACTAGGGTGTATTCCTCTCATATATTTATAGTCCCGGGTGAACACTTTAGATCTACTCACTAGGGTATCAAACAACTTTTGTTCTTTTGTCTCAGTCATTCAACTATTGATGTTCAAAGTTTTTCCTGGTTGCAACATAATAGTTTTGACTATGAGATAATTGGATGTGATAGTGTGGATGGGCCTTGTCAATTTTTTAAGTGGATATTTGTGCAGTACAGTTTTATGAAGCCGAGAAACATCTGCAAAGAAATGGAAAGTTTTTGGAACTAAGTTCATCAATGGGCAAGGCAATCCAATAAACTTAGCATCATCAAATTCTACTTGATCTATGTTGATTGGGTTTCCTAGGATTTGTTCCACATCTAACATCTCTTCACTACTAGAATCTATTGCAATACTTCCCACGTCATTTTCTACTTCATCCTCTAATTCTTCACCATGTTGTTTGATGACCACCATGGCCAGTGAAGCCAAATTTTCCTATCCAATGGGAATTTTTGGTTCATCAATCCATACTTTATTGTGTTCAACAGGCTTGGCAAGAGGATACAAAAACAATTTTTTTCTATTAGATCCATGGGAAATGGGCATTCCCCCTCCCTACAATTGATTTTGGCTGCAACTGTAGCCAACCATGGTCATCCTAGAATTATTGGATAGTTGTCTTTGGGCGTAAGGGATTCAATTATCTAGAAATCCATTGGGTGTTCCCATCCATCCACTTTAAAAATAATACTTTCAATGATGCCTTTGGGAATGGCTATGGATTGGTTTTCCATTTGTAAGACTTTAGTTGTGAGGCGTAGATTGGTAGGTCCCAAATTTTCCATCACATCAACAATCATTACATTAATGGCTGCTCCAATGTCCACTAAAGTGTTGGGTATTGCTACCTCATTAATTGTTACTGTTATAAGTGGACTTCCTAGACCATCATATTTCAGAGCAGTGGTCGTTCTAGCCAATAGATCAGCTAGGTATCCATTTATGTGGATCGAGTTGATTCATTTTGGTTTCGTCCCTGGAGTTTTAATACACAATTGTTTAATTAGTTGGTTTAGTTCAAGAATTTCCTTAATTTCTTGTAGAAAAGGAACTTCAATTTGTAATTGTTTAATCTCCTATATCAATGCAGTTTCCTTAGGTGGAGTTATTTCTAGAGCATCTCTCACAGGAATTGGTTTCAATCGCTCTAGAAAAGGGGCTTTAGTTTTGTCTTTAGGTGTAGGGTTTTTTATAACTTCAATTGGAGACTGACCCTCCTCCTCCTAAGGTAGGTTGGTAGCTCCTATTGATGATGGCAAGTTAGGTTCATGTTGTGTAGTGTCTAGGGTTTGTTCTATGGGCATAAGTTTTATTTTTGTTTCCTTAGCACACTTCTTGACAAGTTCATCTATGATTTTTTGATAGTTGGATGCAAAAGTGTTTTACCAGACCTCAACTATAAGTTTTCATATTGTATTGTGTTGATTCTAGTGACATTATCTTTTTTGGAAGAATATAGGGGAGTATTTGGACGATTGTTCTTTGGATTAGGGACTGGTTGCACTGGAAGTGGTGGTTGGTTAACTTGTTCAGTTTGTTACATGTTTTGGGGAGGTGGGAGAAGGTTTTGTTGTTGAGGAGACATCCTTCTAGGACCAATGTAAAATAGATGCTAAGGTTGATTCCATTGAGGAATGGAATTTTTAGGGTACCACTTTCATTGAGGTTGGTTAGGCCATTGAGAGTTACCCCAAAATTGATTTTTCCATTCAAGTGGCCCCTAGGGATAGGTTCCCCAATTAGGGGGTACTAGAGGTGGTGGTTGTGGCTATGGTGCTACGCATTGATTGTTGTTCCAATTTTGTTGGGGTCTCCAGTTCGAATTTTTTCCATAGGAAAAATTTCCTCTAGCCCTTTTATTTACAATGTTCACTTCTTCCTTGACTAGGGTTATTATTTTCTTCGAATTTTTTATTGTGTATTCAGTAGCTCACATTGATTGGTGGGGTGATTTTTATCGCATACTTGAAAAACATCAATCTTGTCAACTTTGTCCAGAGGACATTCTCTCAGCAAATATTTGTTTTGACACCTAGGGCAATAAATGGAAAAGTCTCCAGATTTATAGTTTTAGCATGTATGCCATCTAGAGTAGCATTTAATTGGATGAGAATGTCAGTCTTGAAGTTATCCAATTCCTCATGAAGTTTATTTATGTCATTAGAACCATGTAAGGGGGTGAACTTCCTAATACCTCCACAAGTACAAGAGAAGTTCTGACACAATTTTGTTATTTCTTCCAATCTCAATTGGGATATATCTCCTTTACCCATTAAGTCTAGACTCCTCCCAACTTAATCATTGAGACCTTTGAGAAATAAGGTCTTTAAAATATCGAGACTTATGACTTCTCCACAACAACATTTGGACAAGATTAACCTATCAAGGTAGTATTCTAAACTTTCATCCTCATCTTGCCTTATCTTGAAGAGTTCTTTTTTATCACTAATCCTATAGTAACTCTGGTACTTTTCCAAAAAGGCAGATTCCATTTCATCCCAAGAATTTATTGATTGAGAACCTAATCCCATAAACCAACGCATGGCTCAGTCTTTCAGGGTGGAAGGGAAAATATTTAACTTATGATTATCATTTTTGTAGTCATATTTTTGACAAAAGACTTGGAACTCAAATAGAAATTGATCTAGGTCCTCAGTAGACAAAACCTTAAAGGTAGGAAGAAAAGTAGGTGAGATATTTTTCATTGTTGTATCATCATCTACATCAATAGAAATAGGATAAGTGAATGTGTGGGAGGGTGGAGGGTTTTCATGATTTTTGGTAGCATTTCTTTAGTCACCCATGGTGTTGAAGAGGGTATGATTTTCATCCCAAGTTCGCTCAGTGAGACGTGGTTTAGGAGTTTGTAACAAAATATGCTCCTCTTTGACTATAGGCTCTTTTTTATAGAGTATATGGGAAGGTCTTAGGTTGACCCCATTCGGTCAATTCCTCTGTAAATTCTTGGTCTGAGTTACCTTCTTCTTCTCTTGTTGTTGGTACATCAACTGGGGGGGTTTGGTATGAATCTCCCATAGGGGCCTCATTTCATGACTATGTAGGAAAGAAGCCAAAGAACTATTCCTATTCCTAAGAGAGGTATTCAAGATATCTCCTACTAACACTAGAAAAAGGGTTCCCCAACAATGAGGCCAAAAAGTGATAGGCTGTTGTTAGGTCCTAACACTTTAGTGAATAAACACATCAATATATTAACTGGGCAATGTCCAATGGTTGTATGCAATAGAGGAAATCTCAACTTCTCTCTTAAGCACTAATCAACGAAATAAAATTTCTAAGCTAAGGGGTCTCTAATCTTAAAAGCAATACCCATTTATGTAGAAAGTGGAAAAATAACTTAAATAAGAAAACAAAATACTAGGAATCTGAAAAGCATCACCATTAACTAGAAAGCATGGAAATGATTAATCTAAAGAATGCATAAATTGCTAAACAACTAAAGCATTTAAAGAAATTAGGAAATATTTTTCTAACACAAAAGATAACAAACCAACTACTAATCATAAACCATTAATAAAAATCAACTAAAGAAAGGTGCTTTAGACATTTAATGTTAAACTCAGAAACCATAGACTCGGTTACAACCTGCAAGCTCGACACTAATAGTATGAGATATACTCATGAAAAATAAAATGCAAATTCAACTATATCTACTAAAAGAAAATATGAAAGAGGAATAAAATACTTATCTATCTATCTATCTATAACCCTCAAGCGACTAAATCTCAGGTGCGACTACAACTACTTTAGATCACATGCACTAGAAAAATCCTTTAGTTACTTCATTCCACAAATGTATCCATATTACACAGTAATTCAAAGAGCATCGGGAAAACTCATATTCATATGGTAGTTTTTACTTAAAGAAAAATTGATAGTATAATGATAATATTCTTCTCTTGTTATTAATCATGTGTAACAGTTACATATTTATATGAAAAGTGATTAACAAAAATGCTATTTTTCAGTCGATAGAGTCTTTGCTAATAGCAAGAGGACTTTAAAGCCCATGATATACAATATTAAAGAGGATAACATGATCCATTAATGTTTTTGAAACTGAAAGATAATAGAATTATAAGACTCAGCCAAAACATGTGCTCTTGGAATTTTGACTCGCTCGCTGGTTTTCAAAAGTATGATGATCCGCATTCATTTTCCCTTTTGACTAGAGTGATGGTGGAAAGTGTAATTTACCTATGAAATTCTCAAGAATAAACCATTAAATCAGAATAATTTAGTTTAATTTGATCAACTCCAATAAATAAAGTTTGTACGCCTATTCATAAAAAGGAAAGCAATTATTTTTCCTAAAGGTAATCAATTGGTAGAGTAATTTGGGATGATAGGTTAATATTTGTATATTGAGGCCATTATGTTGATGAGATTATTTTTACCTCATCAGTCCCATTTTGGAAATGAGCCTTCTCTGGCAGTGAGTCTTTGTATTCACTTTTGATATTCTCTATATTGTGAGCTAATCATCACTATGTTTTTTCCCTTATTTGGTTTTCCACATAAATATAGTGTTATTGTGTATGATGTTTTTCAATTTTTTCTCTTGCACTTAACAAATAGTCACATTAGCAGAGTAAAGGATTTTTGAATGATAATTGATCTAATCTCTAGTGGAAGTTCTTAAGGCACTAATTTATTTGACTACAAAATCTGACTAAATATGTATAATTTGATGTATCGTTAGGTGCTTGTAAAATTTGATGTGTAATTTTCAATTTTTTTAAAGTTTATCCCTGACGTTTGTTGAAATTTTGATGAACTCGGGTTTTGTCGAAATGTCAACTATCAGTTTCATCAAAATTTTGACAAACGTGAAAAATAGAAAAAAATTAAATTGTGGCTGACATAAAGAAAAGTGAGTTTGCACCTGATTTATTGCGACAGTGTTTTTCTCTACTTGAGACAGTTTGTGGAGAACTAAGGGTGATTTTCTTGGGAAAAATCAGAAAAAAATTCAAGAAGATATCACCAGGTTGAGGGTAGTCATTGTCTCTTTGTAGAATTCAGTTGTGAAGTCAGATTTGTAGTTCAAGGTTTGAAAATCATATTTTAAAGCAACATCTCATCATATTTCATTTTTAGAGGTTTAGGGTTTTGAGAATTTCCTGTCTAGATTTTGTTGTGTGGAATCACCATAAGATCACAACCAAGGAATAGAATCTTGTGACTATAATTATGTGATCCACAACTCTATTGGTCATGTGACACAATTGTGCTATAACAAATACATGATACATTCATGTGTGACCCAAGTTTAATGTGGCTATGTTGTGATAGAAATGGAGGCACTCATATAATGTAGTTAATTCAGGTTGTATAATGTAGGTGTCAATCATTATTGGGTGCATTCAGGTTGTCTCAAGTTTAATAGGTTAGGATGTAATTATGGCATGATCGAAGAGTGATTACCTCTTGCTATAATAAAGAGCCTATAACTGTGGTTGATATGGAGAGTGGTTGTGTTATATCAATTATGTAGTGTGCATTGAAGCACAACCCATGTTTAATGGGCTATTCTAGAGAGTGATCAAGATTTTCTAAACCTTATGAATGTTACTTAAAAGTGTATAGATTAAAGTACAAACCAAGTTTGTTACATACTTGAATGCAATTTTGGGTTACCACAAACTATAATAATGTGATCTGCTAATAACCAATATGGAAAGTATTAAAGAAAGAACCATGATATATAGGATACATTTCCCTGAACAAGTTTACATACCTTAATGATCAAACACAAGCTTCCCACACACTCTAGGATACAATCCAAGATCATACCACAACTTTGTCAAGACAACTAATTTTCTGACCCAAGATTTAAGGTTGTTTTTTAATACCAATAGAAGCATTGGTAAGAGCATGATTAGGGTACAAACCCTAGGCCTCAGTAGAAACATAAAAAATAACTATAGCGGATTAGTGAGGTTGCAATACCAGAAAGATTGAGACATTGTAGGTAATAAAAAAATCTTGCAATCTAAAGATTGTAGCCAATAACAAGCACACTATGTAGTTTAGTGACATTTGTAAATGCAATCTATGGTAAGAAGAATGACAGTCACTTGAGATATGATATTCAAAAAAAGGTTGAGCAGTGACAACATAATAAAGCTCAAACCTTGCATAGTAAAGTAGAGATTTTAACAGTGAGTTTCTTTACCCCCTTGCTGACCTTAAGGGTTTTTCAAATGCTTTTGGTAGTGTTAGACAAGGAATGACCGTCCAAATGAAGTAAAAATGGTAATCATAGGTTTAATGTTTCTTCTTAGCCATTAATGTATAATGGAGGTAGTGGATTTCATGTTTGGTGTTTTGAGACTCATCAAAGATGGGAGAATAGTGAATAATACCTTGTGGAATGTGAAGTAGTGTCAATAAGGTTGAAGGATCTTAAGAACTAAAATACCATGAAACAATGAGTCCCCTGTAGTAAGTAGGCAGTCTATAGGGCATAGTTTGATTTTATAGAAGGATGCTCATGAAAGGAATCTTCAAGTGATAGTGAGTGAGCTGTTTGAGATTGCAGTTGAGGGTACAATACCCAGTCTTAAAGGAAGTTAGCAAAGTAGTAAATGTGCAAGAAAATCAAATCATACACAACAAACAATTCACAATGTTATCTTGCATAATGCCTTGAATTTGAAGACAAAAATCTCATTGTATCTTCATGATGAAAGTGGTGACCTTAATGGTCAATCACTGGAAACCATGATTTTAAAACATGCTATTGTGCTTATGGAGGCAACATTTTAAGCAAGGTAGTGAGTGGTGGTTTGGAGCAATGGAAGGTATGAAGGACTTGCTTTATATGCATACCATGCAGTCTAGCTTAAGACACCATTCTTAGAAGAGATTGAAGGTGGATTATAGAACTCAAGGGTTACCATGAAAATGATTAAAGCAAAGACTAAGATCTATTTAAAAGCCACGGTCATGAAGATATTAAAGATGTCACATGCAAAACCCTAGTAGTTGGAGTAATGAATACAGTGCCAAAAAAGATAGTGTGCTGGGGTAGATTTAGGAGATCTCCAAATTATCTAATTACAGGGAAATACTTCATTTATTTATTTTTTTAATTAAAAAAAATCATTATAAACCCTATATAAGATACATTGATACTTCAAAAGCCTTTGAAGGAATTTGAGATTATGCAAATATTTTTCAAGTAAATACCTAGATTACAAATAGTAGCGGGAACAATGTAATATTTGTTGAGCAGAGCAGGAATGAGATAAGAAGCAATGAATCCTATGCCTCCTTTCACGCACATCTCCTCACCATTCTTTGTCATTCTTTACGGAAAGACTTCTCCATTTTCGTAGTCTATGCTTGAAAATAATGTTTTGATGAAGGTTTTAGAGTATGTTTAATAAAATTAAAACTCCATTATAGTGGGCTACACCTGAAAATAAGATTTTGACAAAAGTTGTAGGGTATGTTTATTAAAGTTTTAGAGTATTTTGGCAGGCTATATTCTTGATTCCTTAAATGATTTATTCAAATGGATTGTGACTAAATAAATGACTAACTATTTAGTCATTTTTATTTGTGTGACTATATAATTTTTAATCAATGACCAAAAATGTAATTTATTTACTCATTTATAGTTGAGTTGCAAGAAATGAGCAGAATTTAGTCATTTTTAGTTGTTGTGACTAAAAGTTTGTCACCTAGTCAATTATTTTCCAAATTCTACTAGTATGTGCTTCCTTGTGTGATTGGGGCTCTCTCAATGTTGAGGGCCATAGGCATAAGCTCATCATAAGAAGTGACATTGCATCTTTAACTAAAAGGATAAATTCATATTGATATTAGCAATGATGATTTTGACTTGTTGCTCCTTAGGAATGGGTCACTTTCTCTTACTAGGTCGCTACCTCCATTGTTGTAGGAAGTTTGTGATCAAGTTCAATATTATGATTTTAGGAGTCTTAATGGTTGAAAATCATAGTAAAATTAGAATTTAATAAGTTTTGGAATTAGTATTTTAAGGTGTTGTTTGGGGTCATCAACTTCAGACTATCTTCTCTTTTGTAGGGGTGGTTGCATACCAATTTTTTTTGTGTAAAATATCAAAATTATTAGATTTGGTTACTTGTCTATGAATAAAAATTATTGAAGTGTGAGTTTGATATTTTTTCAAGATCTAAATAGTCAAGCTTAGTAAAGAAAAATCATGTCAGATAATATTAGTCTAGAACAAAATGAAGAGGCACTTGATAGATTGTGGGTTAGATTGAAAAGAAAGGGTGATGGGAAATTTTATTGTCCTTGCAATAATTGTAAGGGCTTAAAGAGGAGATGACTTTTAATCACAACATCTAAGAAACATTGTACGAAGCATGGCCATGTTGAAGGGGGGCATGATTATCGTCCATTGGTAAGTTGTTCATTATATGTGTTTATATTGATTGAATTTGTAAATTTTTATATTGTTTTAAAATTTTATATATATAGTCACTTGATCATGATCATGGTTTATTTGAGTCTATCATTATTATAAAGGTGGGGCACCCTAGGGTAGATGATATGGATTATCACGGCCTGGAGAATATGGTTTTGCAAGTGGACAAACATGGAGTTGTGAATATCGAAGATGAAGTTAATGATCCTATGGAAGAAGATGATCATGCATCAGAAAACACAGTTGAAGATGATGGTACAAATACATTGATCCATGATACATTTAGTGATAGAGTTGATCATGATGATCAAGATGACTTTGATGATGTTCATGATTTACCTATACTTGAGAAGGCATACAAGCCCCTTTATGAAGGCTCCCAAACAACTCTTCTCTCTGTTGTATTGTTGTTGTTGAATTTGAAGGTTATGAATGGTTTATCAAACATAGCAATCTCACGGATGTTAAGGTATGTCATATATGTCATCTTTTTTCATCTACTTTAATTGTTGTTAGTTCATCACTAGTAAATAAAGGATGAAATATGTACCATTAATATTCTTTATATTAACAAATTATTTTTTGTTGTAGATTGATTGGTGAATTTTTGTTACCTCCATCAAATATTTTACTTCACTCATGCTGAGATTTATCTGCCATTATCAAAGATATCAGAATGGAGTATCAAGCAATAGATGCATATCCCAATGATCATATTATATATCATAAACAACATAAATTTGCAACATAATGCATAAAATTTCATAGCAGTAGATATCAAACAGATCAACTAACAAAAAAGGTGCCTCGCAAGGTTCTTCGTTATATTCCCATTATTCCATGTATGCAATGATTATTTAGGTGTGAAAGCTTAGTGAAATTTATGGATTACCATGCATGGAATAGAAGTGGAGATGAAATTCTTTGAATGCCTATAGATGGTTTTGCATTTAGGAACATGGAGAAAAAATGGCCACACTTTAAAGAAGAACCTCATAATCTCAGGCTTTCATCGGGAGTGGATGGTGTCAATCCATTTGGAGAGCTGAGATCTATTTACTCGGTGTGGCCTATTTTTGTTATCAACAATAACATTCCTCCATGGATGTCAATAAAGAGGGAGCACATAATGTTGTCAATGATTGTTTTAGGTATTTGTTTACATCAATTTTCTTTAACGTAGTAGCATCTCATTTGTCTTATTTGTTGCATAATGACATATTTTTTTCATTCAATAGTCATGTACATTAATTTATATATATTGTAGTAAAATGGTTATAATAATTATGTAATTTTTATGTTCATTCAACTAGGTAAGTACAAAGTTAAAGATATGAATGTATATATCGAGCCTCTTATCGACGAGTTACTAAAGTTATGAAATGGAGTCATATGTATAATGTCTCTAGACCAATAGGACAAAGACAATTTCAATTCCATGCAATGCTTGTATGGAAAATTCATGATGCCCCAGGGCTAACACATTTTTGTGGTATGTTATAATGTTTGACTGCACTTTAACAATATTTAATTTGATGAAGTAGATATCATGAATTTTTTTAAAATAATGTATTCATTATATATAATTATAAAAATTGACATATTTAATCCAATTATATATGATTTTGCAGGTCTTCAAACAAAGGGAAAATTTGCATGTCTAATTTGTGGTCCAAAGATGAAATCTCGTCGTTCAACAAGTTTAGGAAAGCAGGTGTTTGATGAGTATAGGAATTTCCTCCATAGAAATCATAATTATCGAACTACTAAAAAACATTTTTTCAATGGGAAAGAGGAGACTACATCAAAACCATAAAGAATGACACCTTGCCTATGGAAGCTGGAATATAAAAGAACTAATCATCAAGGTTATACATCAGATCAAATTGTTTATCTAGCATATATGATATGTTTTGAATTTATATTTTTATATTGTGTTGTGTTTACTCATGTTGTAATTGAAAATGATTGTCCTTGTTAATTTGTTTAACTTATATGCTTCATGAAGGTCATCAAGGCATTAATGGTTGGCTTCCACAGGGACTAAAAAGTTATCCTAGACAATTTAGTAGGTTACCCTACTATGAGCAGCTTCAAATTGTGTATTTGTTTGATACAATGCATATCAGAAAGAATATAATAGAAACATTATGGGAAATATTGGATGGAAGGCATGACAAAGAAAAAAATGTCAAAATTTGTAGTGACATTTAAGAAGCCAATCATGCAATGAAAAATTTCATTCGATTAAATAGCGATGGAGACCAAATTAATATAAGTGCCCTTCCTTGGTTATTAACAGAGTAGAAAATCAATGCTATAAAAGAATTCATACGAAAAATTTGATTTCCCATAGGATTTGTTGCGAACATAAACAATATAATAACAAAGAAAGGTGAATTTGGGTCAGAGATGAAAATGCATGATTGACATACCTTCATTAAGGTAATTATTCTGGTATATTATATACACTTGTATAATGTATGTACTTTTTAGTGTATTGTGTTTACTACTTTTGGAAAAATAATGAAAAAATCATTTTATAATTGTTGTAGTACGTTCTACCTCTATCTCTCCTAGAAAACTTTGACAACAATGTCAAGCAAGTTATATATGATCTTGGAAAATACATAAGGTAAGTAGCGAGATTTGTTCAATTCATTGTATACATCTTATAATTGCCATTTGTTTTACTTGTTATGTAATATACTGTATATTTTTGTGAAATCTCGTTAATATATTTACACCTTGAATCACTTGTAGATGGTTGTCATCTAAAGAAATCCATAAAGAAGATATAAATTATTGGAAGAGAAAAATTCCTCGTCTAATGTGTGAAATGAAAAAGTGTCTACCTTTGACATTTTTCAATGCACAAGAACACTACCTCATACACTAGGTTGAGGAGATTGAATTGTGTAGATCTATACACACAAGGTCAATGTGGATGGTTGAAAGGTACTTAAACTTTTTTAAGGCTTTGGTTGGAAAAAGAGCACATCCTGAGGGTTCTATGATGGAGGGATATATGGTATACCAGACCATGGTGTACACTAGTGAATATCTTCCTAATTTCGCAGTAAAGATCCATGTAGATCACATTTGGGATCTGTTAGCTCTCAAAAACACAGGTTTGAACCATGAAATGTTGCCAAGCTTTCACAATGTTTTAGGGTAACATACAAGGTCAAAATATTTAGAACTTCTACTCTTTAGGTGCTGCTAGACCTAGGCAGGTGTACCTATATGAATGAAGCAGACTTAATGTGATTATCCCACTTGAAATGATTTTTCCCACAATGGAAGATGGGAGTGGACAAATGAAATCAAATTTTGTATAAATTGTATAGTAATATTCAAAACTAAATCCTAATATATTCAGTTAACACATGTAAAGAAAATGGATGAATCTAAATGGTGAGAAATGCAGAGACTAGTGCCTTATTGCGTATGCAGAGTCAAATGAAATAGTAATGGGCAACCTCTTTTTGGAAAACACTCAAATTTTTTGGCATATGCTTTGTTTGTAACTTATATAAACATGCAAGAATGTGACTGCTAAGCTCTTCTTAATAATCCAAATGAATTTTCTTGATTAATGTGATCAACCGACAGGATTTAATCTTTTCTTGAAAGAACCAATCAATTAACCACATAGATACAACAAATGTGCACTTTATAAATTGAAAATAAACTTGTTATATCAATTTAAACAACCAAAAAGCATCAATTTTGGAGAAAATTTAGTAATACTTTCAATAAAAACAACAGACAATTAATACCAGAAATGGGCTACCACATCAATTGATTTTCATTGATATCTCCATTGTGAAACCATACATCATAGTCTCTATTCTATAAGAATTTTTTATTCTACTAAATCCATTTTTGACCAATTTACTGCATATCTCTTGTCTAGTCTCCTCCTCCTTTTTACAATTGAGAATGAATATTTATACATTGGTAACTGAAGAGGCACAATGCTTTGTGTATCCAAATGTCGGCCAACAATTTGCATTCGGGCTCTACAAAACACTCGCCGAAACATTCTACAAGAAATGTCTAGCCAAAAGAAATCTATGCACCTCATGCATTTCACAGTGACCCATGGAGTTGGTGAGACATCTCATAAATCACCTTATGTCTCACCAATATGTGTTCTTTTGTCTCATGTGAATTGCTATAACATTATGTTGTCGAGGAGATGTCCCATAGACACCTTTTGTCTCGCCGAGAAATCTCCTTAATGTATGCTCCAGTCACCAAGGAAAAACCATTCTCTCATCGATGAAACATGTCGACATGGAAAAACAGATCAGAAAGACTACAAGACCTTATGTCAATAACCCTTGGTAGAATCCCATTATGCAATGTCGGTGAGACCAGAGGTATTCAGTGAGACCTCACACCGATAGAATCTTTTTGTGCTTTGTCAGCGAGACCCAATACACTCGCCAAGACCTTACTCTAACTTTAGTCTTACCAAAATACCCCGTGATGCATTCCTATCGCTGAGAAATTCGGGCTTTCTCATCAATGAAACAACATATCAGTGTGACATTCAAGTCGGTAAGACTGTATAACCTCTCCCCGATGATCTTTGATAGAGCCCATTTGCATTTTCAATGAGACCAGAGCCACTCACCAAGACATCTCTCCAATGCAAAAGTTTCTCACTGCTATGTGTTCTTTATCGGCGGTCAGAAAGACACATCAAACTCGCCAAGACCTCATGCTGAATACTATTTTTTTGGCCAAAGTGAATATCCTCATCGGTGGTCGGCAAGACACAAAGCATTTGGTAAGACCACACACTAAAGAAACAACTCTTGCCAAAGTGTTTTCTCATTCCACACTAGTCGGTGAGACATGAAGAGTTCACCGAGACTTCACCCCGAAGAAAAATATCTCACTGATATGTGTATCCTTCTGCCGCCGGTCAATGAGACATAAAGATATCGCCAAGACCTCATCCCAAATACCATTAGTCTGGCTGAAATAATCCACGTGCACTTGGTTGGTGAGACATGACCCATTCGGTGAGACCACACACCAAAGACATAACTCTTGCCGATACATCATTGTATGTGCTAGTCACTAAGACACAATGCGATTGGTAAGACCTCACCCCGAAGTATTCTTCTGGCCAAAAATAATCCTTTTGAGTCACCGAGACAATGAAAATGTCTTGTCGATAGGTCCCTACATGTGAATTCCAATTGATGTGACATCCCTAAGGTCTTGTCGATAGGCAACAACAAACGTATATTAGCAACAATGCACTATGGGTTGAGGAGACCTTGATAATCTCATGCCGATATGAACTATTATGTGAAATACTCAGACCTAGATGAATTCCATGGGATAAAAATGGGCAAAATGTGAGCAAAATATTATGAAGAGAGGCCCTGAGCATATGGTGAGGACTTGATTGGAAACTTAGGGATATGAAAAGCTATGTAAAATTATCAGAATTTTACAGTTCTAATAGTGGCTTTGTCTGAGGATGAATGGTTGTGAAATCATATATAGGATCCAAATCTTAGGGTGAGTAGACCAGGCACCAGATGATGAATCAGTGAGTAAAATGGAAGTGGACATGAAAAGAAAAATGGAGATGAACAAAACCCTAAACTACTGTGCATGGAAAAGAATTTAAAGAGGATCATCAAGAGTTGTCCATGCACTGGAAACCCTTAATCCTCTGTGTTACTCAAGAGAAAAAATGTTTCAAAAATTTCCCATGCATAGGCAACTCTGCTCTTCACTAGCCATAATTTGTAGATAATAAGAATCTTCCCCTCTCTTTCCAACAACCACAAAAGGTCCTAGCCACAAGGCTTCAAACTTCCCATGCTTTCCCTTCTCCTGACACCTTGCGTTCCATATTAGTACCAAATCGCTTTCCTCAAATTTTCTATCTTCTGTCTTTTTATCAAATAAATACTTCATCTGTGTCTGTAACTTTATGTTTTGATTTTGAGCTCCTCTTCTTACCTCATCAAGTTCATCCAATTGTTCTATTCTCTCCTCCATAGGCTCTAGAATGTCTATATCCTCTTAAAGAATAAACTTATAGACTGGTAACAAATTTTGTAGAGGCATCCTGGCTTGTGTTTTGTACATGAATTCAAATGGGGATTTTCTAACTGCGTTCTTTATAGTAAGTCTATCATCCCAAACAACTAATCTTAATTTTGAATCCCAAGCCTTCTTATTTTGACCTAGCATCCTCCTTATAATCTTCATAAGACTTTTATTGTTAGACTTTGCCTGACCATTAGCTTGTGGATGGTCAGGATCTCCATAAGAAATGGTAATGCCATATGTGCTACAGAAATTTTTGAATTCATCTAATCTAAAACACATCCCATTGTTAATGATCGGTCTTAGTGGTGTACCGAATCTGGTAATAATGTTTTCCATTAGAAAATTTGTCACCACTTTACTTGTAGCCTGCTTGGTTGGGACTGCTTCTACCCACTTGGTAAAATAATCAGTTGCTACAAGTATCCACTTGTGTCCTCCACTGGATTTTCTTGTATTTCCCCAATAAAATCAATTCCCCACTGATGAAAAGGGTCTTCATTCTATAAAGGCCTAAGTGGTAAAGCTCCCTGATACTTCATCTTCCAAGAGAATTTATGACAGGCTTCACATCTTCTTACATATGAAAAGGATTCATTAAAAACTTTTGGCCATTAATATCCTACGTTAAGAATTTTATGTGCAGTTGTCTTTGTAGAGTAATGTCCTCCACAAACCCCTTCATGCATTTCACCCAATACATGCTTAGCTTGTGACTCATCCAGACACAACAACAATATTCCATCCCTGTTTTTCCAAAACAAATCTCCTTCCATAAACACATAGATGGATGCTTGCAGCTTCAAAGTTCTTTTCTGGATGTCACTCATTCCTTCTGGACACTTCATATATTTAAGATAATGCATGATGTCTGCATACCAATGAGTATGCTCAATGCTAGCAATTGCATTCTCTTCATCTCCTATATTGCACACTTGATTTACTTCAATATTTATTTCTTCCATTAACCTAGCTAAACCATGACCTCTTACTAGTTTAGTGATTTGTATCTCCAAATCAAATTCTTGGATTTTATTAATCCATCTACATCTTTTTCCTATTACCTCAGACTGTGTTAGAATATCCTTAATAGCTACATGAGGGACATAGGCAATCACCTTAGCTCCAACAAGATATGGTCTGAAAGCCTTTGTAGCTTTTACCAATGCAAAATCCTATTTTTCCATTATATCATACTTCAACTCTGATCCCTGTAATGACTTATTGAAAAAAGACACAGGTTGTTCATATCCCTCCTCATTCTTTTGTAGCATAACAAGATTAATAGTGTGCATTGAAGCGAATGAAAATATTTGAAATGGTTTTGCAAAATCTGGATATTTAAGGATAGGAGCCTCCTTGATGGCCCCTTTGATGGATATAAAAGCTTCCAATACCTCAGCAGTCCATTCTATCTTTTTTCCTTTCTTCAACATCTTTGACATGGGCTTCATAATTTCAATGAAATTGGATACAAATATCCTAACAAAATTAATTTGTCTAAAGAATGACTGGATGGCCTTAACATTTTTAGGGATATGAATGTTGTCTATGGCTTTAACCCTCTTAGGATCAATTTTTATCCCTTCCTTTGACACAATATGTCCTAAGAGCTTACCCTCCGTGACTGCAAAACAACATTTTTTAGGTTCAAACTAATACCGTATTCTAGAGCTTTAATAAATACCTTTTCCAGATGTTGTACATGATCTTCAGCCTTCTTTGAATAAGCAGTTAGGTCATCTTGATACACTACCATGATAAAATTAATCAAATCAGAAAATACTACATCCATAGCTCTCTGGAAGGTCACCCCTGCATTTGTGAGACCAAATGGAATTCTTAGATAAACATATGTTCCCCATGGGGTTGTAAAATTTATTTTATACTATTCAGATTCTTTAACTTTAACCTAGTTATAACCTAAAAAACCATCCATCATAGATAACAGCTAGCACCCTTTCACCTTATGTAGTATAGCCTCCATGTTGAGTAAAGGATAATTATCCTTGAGGGATGCCATGTTCAAATTTCTAAAATCTACACATAGCCTGATATCTCCATTTTTCTTTCTCACAAGAACCAAGTTTGAGACCCACATTGAATGCCTAATTGGTTTAATGTTTCCCCCATCTCTAAGCTTTGTCAATTCTTCCTGCATTTTAGGCTCCAATGTTGGATTTATGGGTCTTTGCTTTTGTCTAAATGGCTTTGCATCTGGCTTCAATGGTATTTCATGTTGAAACAAATCTTCCCTATATGCTTTTAGATCTTCATATGACCGAGCAAACACATGTTTATATTTTCTCAGCAGCTCTATCAACATTCTTCTAATTTAAGGGCTTATCTTCTTCCCTAAGTACACATTTTTTGGTGCTATTTTAGTTCCCAAGTTAATCTCTTCAATATCCTCCCTCTTGACTGGTGCTTTCTTCACGAGGGACCAATCACTTTCATAATACATCCTTTCCAGTGCCACTAACCCTTTAGGCAGCTTATTTGTTTTGAGCTGTAAAATCTCTTTTCCAAATATTGTCTACTTCCCATCCACTTCTTCAAAAAAGGCATTGAAATCAATTTCCTGGGCTTCAAATTAGTCTATACAATGGAGGAATTTCAAAAGGTCAGTATCATCATTAAAAACCTACCAACTATATATGTTATTAGGCACTGCAAGCCTTGTTTTGAACTCAATTTGTGATACTCCAGTCAATGTGATGCCATCTCTTTTCAGTGCCACATTTGTTAGAAAGTCTGCCATTATGTTTTTTAACCTATCAATCCACTCAATTGAGAAAGCATCAAACAACTCAATTGTATCCCATACAACATTCTTGTACTGTTTCAGTCTCTTATGTTTTGCTGCATATTCTGACTTAACCTGTGAAACCACTAACTCAGAATCCCCTAGAATAGCTAGCAACTTGATTTTATGTTTCACAACTATATTCAAACCTGTTAATAAAGCTTCATATTCCACCACATTATTTGTACATTCAAATGTTAACATAAATGAATACTTAAATGTAACTCCTTCAGGTGAAACAAATACTATCCTTGCTCCATTACCTTGATGGTTGCATACTCCATTGAATTACGTCTTCCATACATCATTGCAACTTTGTGCAACATGATTCTCAATTGGATCACTATGGGTTAATTCTGGTAGGGCTGGTTCTATCTTAAAATTCCCAAGATCGACATCACAAAAACAATTGATTTGATCTTGTGGTACATAGTCAACAACTTGTTTTATCCTCGGCTCTCTGTACAACTTCACTTCCTGACCATTTACTGGAATTGTTGCATAGGACATATCAAACTAGACATTTCCACCAACCGTTGCCGTCCACTGTCTTGATAAAAGCATCCCAAATTGAGGAGGGGTGTCAATTACTATTATATCAATATTATATGCCACCTAAGGATAAGCAGCTAGTTTAACTTCAACATATTTCATTATACCCACCACAGGAACAAGTCTATTATCCATTGCATATCACTTTCCCCCATTAGTATCCACCCACATGCCTAACTGTTTCATTACTTCCACTGGCATAATATTTATGGTAGCACCAGAGTCTATCATGCAATTCCTCAACAATTTATTACTTATGAGCAATGTATTGAAAAAAGGATCAACTTGTGAAGGACTTGTTAATACATCACTCAAGCAGACTTCTAGGATATTTACCTCTCTTGCCTACTAACTGCTTTAGTTGCTAATGTATTTTCAGAATTCATATGTTTTTCATTTCCATTTGTTATCAATTGAACAACAATATCCCTATATTCCTTAATTTTCATCATCTCAAGTAATGGAACAAACATTTTTACCTAGGATAAAACCTAAATGAAGTCAAAAGAGGAGTCTTCTGCCTTAATCACTTTCTTCTATTCCAATGTTTCTCCTTTGTTCTCTTCCTTCTGATCAATCTTTTACATTTCTTTATGTGGCTCTTCAAGTTCCTACTTTTGGACAGGCTTCTGTTAACTTTTATCATGTTGTTTGTTCTCTATTTTCTTCTCAATTCCTTGTGCCACCTTTTGCTCCTTCATAAATATTCCCTTGGGGACACCCTCATCATTTACTGTCCTATTTCTCAACTAGTATTTAATTTTTGCTTCCTCAACCGCAACAACAGTTAATCTCTCTATCTCTTCTTCGACGAGTTTCCTCATATTGCACTGAGTAGGCATCTCAACATAATGTGGCTATGTATAATCTTCTTTAGAGTTAGAAAGGACCTGTTGTTTAGCCATATGAACATTGTATCTCTGATTTGAAACATCATACTCATATCCCTCATCCTCTGAAGATGAGTACCTCTCCTCAACATAGTGAAAATTATTTGAAGTCAGATACACTGTGTGATCTTCTCCATTGTTTCCCATCATCATTCCCTCTTCTTGCATTCTTTAGGCTACAACACAATAATCTGGGGAATGTGGCTTATCACAAACTTCACAAAAATAATTGTTATTTACCATATAGGTTCCCTTCTTCCTCAATGGATCAGGAGTTTCCTTGTTTCTAGGCTTATCTATTATAGGTTTTCCATCCTTCTGGTTTGTATTATAGGGAATGTCATGCAGCCTAGGCCTTTCATTTTTGTATGTGTTCTCCTATTTATATTGATAATTTTTGGTTTTTTTAGGAGCCCTAGGGTTGTATCTCTTATTGACTATCCTATAAGCCTTCCTGTTGTTTTCAATTGTTAATGCTATCTTTTGAGCTTTAGCCAGATCTCTTGGAAATCTATTTCTTAATTCATACCCTATTTTTGGATCAAATGCATTCAAATAAACACTCAATGCTACAAAGTCTGGCAACTTTGATCTAGGAGGTATTTTATTCTGCAGTTTATTGAATCTCTAGTTGAAGTCATAAATTGAGTCATTCCAACTTTTTTGAATTCACATCAATTCATGAAGAGCCACATCTGGTGCACTTAGATTCCCATATTGCTCAAGGAATCAGTCTAGGAATCCTTGGAGAGAATTAATAGAGAATGTTGGTAAGCCGTTGAACCAATCCCTAGCTTCTTCAATAAGTGACATCATGAATAGCCTCATATGTAAATCTTCATATGGAACATCCAAAACTTGTATGAAAGAATTTAAACTCCTTAAATGCTCTTCAGTAGTAACTACATTACTCCCAGTAAACTTAGGCTCCAAACTTCTCCAACTACTATCCATTGGATAAGGGTATAAATGAAACCCTGCTAGGTTGAATTGTTTGATCATTGTCATGTATTGAGGGGGAAGATTAAGTGGGTACTGGTACATTGGGTTATTATATTGTGTATGATGATGTGGCACAAAGTGTTGACCATGAGGTGGCTATGTATATGTATGTTGTGGGGGAATGTATGGTGGATGGTTTGGCTATCTGTATTGATCCCCTATATGATTGTGAGGAACCTTTGATGGATCACAAGGCCCTACACCATGATTTCCCTACTTATGAGGTGGTACATACTTTGGGCAACCAAATGTCTGAATAGTATTTTGAGGTTTCTGCAATTCAAAATTTCTCATTCCTTGTATCATCTAGGCTTTCTCTTGTTCTTCTCTCTTCTTTCTCTGAGATTCAAACCATGCCTTGATTTCCTCATAAGTTAAAGAGTCATAATAATCTTGAGGAGTTTCATCATCAGTGGGTCCATTCTGATTACCTTCTAGTTTTTAATCATATTCATGCTGAATTCTGATTCGTTTAGCCTCGAGTTCGGCTCAAAATTTAGCCTATTTCTAAGGATCATAAAAAGGATTTTTTTGCTCCTCTGGGGTACAAGGTTTTGTACTTGAATTATCTCTTCATGTATCATAATGATCATGTGTTTCATAATGTTCCTTTAATGCTTCATCTTTGTTCGTCATGCACATGTCCTCATTTATCCTCTTTCCCTTATCAACTTTGTCATCTTTGTGTTTCCACTTACTGCTGCCAGCAGGAGCCCCAGTATGACCTCCCTTGTATAGAGATCTTCTTCCATTCATGTTTGAACAAATGCAATGTTTCTATCAGAGTTGCCACTCACTTTCTTAAAAGTGATAAAGTATTTAATATTTCTTATTCCCAGCAGAGTCTATACAAAGTTCCTGACTCTATGATTAAGGCCCTGATTCTGAATTTGGCTCCCCAATAGAGTCGCCAATTTATTAGCTCTCAAAAACACAGGTTTGAACCATGAAAGGTTGCCAATATTTCACAACATTTTAGGGTAACAAATGAGGTCAAAATATTTAGACCTTCTACTCTTCAGGTGCTGCTAGACCTAGGTAGGTGTACCTATATGAATGAAACGGACTTAATGTGCTTATCCCACTTGAAATGATTTTTCCCACAATGGCAGATGGGAGTGGACAAATGAAATCAAATTTGGTATAAATTGTATAGTAATATTCAAAACTAAATCCTAATATATTTAGTTAACAGATTTAAAGAAAATGAATGAATCTAAATGGTGAGAAATGCAGAGACTAGTGCCTTATTAGGTATGTGGAGTCAAATGAAATAGCAATGGACAACCTCTTTCTGGAAAACACTCAAATTTTTTGGCATATGCTTTGTTTTCAACTTGTATAGACATGCAAGAATGTGATTGCTAAGCTCTTCTTAATAATCTAGATGAATTTCCCTGATTAATGTGATCAACCAACATGATTTATTCTTTTCTTGAAAGAACCAATCAATTAACCACACAAATACAACAAATGTGCACTTGATAAATTGAAGATAAACTTCTTATATCAATTTAAACAACCAGAAAGCATCAATATTGGAGACAACTTAGTAATAATTTCAATAAAAACAATAGACAATTAATACTAGAAATGAGTTTCCACATCAACTAATTTTCATTGATATCTCCATTGTGAAATCATACATCATAGTCTCTATTCTGTAAGAATTTTTTATTCTACTGAATCTAGTTTTGACCAATCTACTGCATATCTCCTATCTAGTCTCCTCCTCTTTTTTACAATTGAGAATGAATATTTATACATTGGTAACTAAAGAGACACAACACTTCATGTATCCAAACATCGGCCAACAGTTTGCATTTGGGCTTTGCAAAACACTCGCCGAAACATTCTGCAAGAAATGTCTCACCAAAAGAAATCTATGCACCTCATGCATTTCACAGTGACCCACGGAGTTGGGGAGACATCTCATAAATCACCTTATATCTCACCGATATGTGTTCTTTTGTCTCATATGTGTCATTGTAACATTATGTTGTCGAGGAGATGTCCCATAGACACCTTTTATCTCGCTGAGAAATATCCTTAATGTATGCTTCAGTTGCCAAGACAAAACCATTCTCTCACCAGTGAAACATGTCGACGTGAAAAAACAAATCAGCAAGACTACAAGACCTTATGCCGATAACCCTTGGTAGAATCCCATTGTACAATGTTAATGAGACTGAAGGTATTCGGTGAGACCTCACACCAATAGAATCTTTTTGTGCTTTGTCGGCGAGACCCGATACACTCACCAAGACCTTACTCTGAAGCACTTTAGTCTTATCGAGATACCTTGTGATGCATTCTTGTTGCTGAGACATTTTGGCTTTCTCACAGATGAAACAACATATCAGCGTGACATTTGAGTCAGTAAGACTACATAACCTCTCCCCTATGATCTTTGATAGAGCCCATTTGAATTGTCAGTGAGACCAGAGCCACTCACTAAGACATCTCTCTGATGCAAAAGTTTCTCACCAATATGTGTTCTTTATCAGCAGTTGGCAAGACACATCAAACTCGCCAAGACCTCATACCGAATACTGTTTGTTTGGCTGAAGTGCATATCCTCATCGGTGGTCAGCAAGACACAAAGTGTTCGGCAAGACCACACACTGAAGACACAACTCTTGCTGAAGTGTTTGCTTGTTCCGCGCTAGTTGGTGAGACATGAAGAGTTCACTGAGACTTCACCCCGAAGAAAAATATCTCACTAATATATGTATCCTTCTGCCGCCGGTTAGTGAGACATAAAGATATCACCAAGACCTCATCCCGAATACCATTAGTCTAGCCAAAATAATCCATGTGCACTTGGTCGATGAGACATGACCCATTCAGTGAGACCACACACGAAAGACATAACTCTTGCCGATACATCATTTTATGTGCTAGTCGCTGAGACACAATGCGATTGGTAAGACCTCACCCCGAAGTCCTTATTTGGCCGAAAATAATCCTTTTGAGTCACTAAGACAATGAAAATTTCTTGCCAATAGGTGCCTACATGTGAATTCCAATCGTTGTGACATCCCTGAGGTCTTGTCGATAGATAACAACAGACATATATTAGCAAAAATGCACTATGGTTCGGGGAGACATTGATAATATCATGTCGATATGAACTTTTATGTGAAATACTTAGACCTAGATGAATTCCATGGGATAAAAATAGGAAGAATGTGAGAAAAATATTATGAAGAGAGGCCCTAAGCATATGGTGAGGACTTGTTTGGAAACTTAGGGATATGAAAAGCTATGTAAAATTATCAAAATTTTACAGTTCTAACAGGATCCCAACTCCATTAACAAATTCAAATGGGAGTACCTAATGGAGAAAGGTAGATTGAAGAAAGTGAGAGGTAATTATAAGATGGTCATGGAGATTAATTGGAATATATTTTGCATATGGCTTTTATGTATATTGTACTTATTCAATTTTCAATCTTAATATTCATCAATTATAAATTAAGGTCGTATACTGTGGTATTTAACTAATTATATGTCGTTTGTGAATTTCAATTTTTTTTATACAGTTGGTTGAGAGTGGGATGCACTACATTTGTACATCACCAACAATCTTGATTAGATGATGATATGGATTGAATGATGTCAACAATCTGGTTGCGCATTAACATGGGAAGGCATGGCTTCATTAGTTAAAGAAGCTCATTGTAATGGAGATTCCAATGTTACACAGGGAAATTGATTTAGCATATGGTTTAAGAGATAAACAAGTACGTATAAATATATTAATCACCCATATTATTTAATTATTTTCAATTATCTTGATGTATATATATGTTGAGATTATTTTCTTTGCATACATTTGTCCAAGAATAAATATGTTTATCAACTGATGACATTGCAATAATTTTTACATGTTTGACATATTGGAGGTGAAACACCACAAGGCTATGTGGTGCAATGGTCATAAATTTTGAATCAAAATGTTGGATGACATGAAGAAATTTTTTGATTCTGGTATAATTGCAAATTTTCAAGTGACTAATGTTTCATCTAGAATTGACATACATCCAAAAGTCTCAAAAAATTGATACTATGGGATTTTGGATGATATACTTGAGTGTGACTTTAAGTCCTTCATATTAATTTTGTTTTTCATCCTATGGTATAGGCTAAGATTGAATGAAAATGATCTTGAGAGAACTGTTATTGAACATGATAATGGATTTACCATGGTTAATACAAAGTTGATTGAGCGAGTTGGAAATGAGCCCTATGTTCTTCCAAGCCAATGTGAGCAAGTATTTTACTTAGAGATTCTAGGTAAACCAGGTTGGTCATTTGTTGTTAGACATGATCCAAGAGGAAGGCTAGTAAAGTATAATGTGGTGGAAGAAGAAGATACCGAAGAACTAGAAGATGATGTAGATGATGATCAGGACCAACAATTAGTTGATGATGTCCTTAATGAAGATGTCGAAGAGGAGGAACTACATCATGATGATGTAGGAGTTAATGTTCATGAAGATGATATCCATGTGGATGATGACATTATCAAAACTAATATTGATGACAATGATTTTGATATGACCAATCCTTACAATGTCGAATCTGGATTGGATGATATAGACAAAGAGTTGGATGAAGAAGAAGATCAATGGAATTGAAATGTATAAGCTATGTGATTATATTATCTTTTTGATACTAATTTCTTGATAGAATTATATTTGACTTATGTGGTTACATAATTAATTCATGATGTTTTTAATTTTTATGTCATTACATAATTAATTTAATGTACTTTTTAATGTTTGAAAGGTCAAAAAATTAAAACATTTCAATAGTGATGTTAACAACATTGAAATTAGTGTGTTTTATGTTTCATGTGATCATAAAAGATTAAAAAGTCAGTTGTAGAGGTGGTTGTTCAGTGATTAATTTGTAAATGCCTTTAAAAGGCATAAATTGATAATTGTAATGGTTGTTGATGGTTGAGGATTTAAAATGCAAGCTCTTGACATTAAAAAATCTATGTTTTTCTTCAATTTTTTTGTATTTTCCTATTATGCAACACTGTATGGTCACATGCAACCATATTTTGATGTAAAATCAACTCCAGGTCATGAAGATATGTGTTAGCTTTGATTTGAATCTAATTTGAGAGCTTAAGGCATTGATTTGAGTTAGAAAGCTTCATTTCTTTGCATATAGCCTGGTTACCCTATTTTTGAGGGTTTTGTAGTCCAAACATGATATAAAGGGGATCTTACACTTTTTGTGATTATTGTAGCTTGTGTAAGAGGCCCCATGGATACTGTTGTAATTGTAGGATGCATGAATATGGCGTAGGATGAGAAATAAAGAAGGTATAGTTGTTGTCCTCAAGAATTTTGTGAAGAAAAGCATGTGAAATGAAAGGTTCAAGCCTAGGTTTTAACAAAATATATATGAGAGATCTGATTTTATGAATTTTTATCCATGTGCAGACCTAATGGGTTATTTCCAAACACTAAATATAAATGATATACATACACACACACATATGTATGTATGTATGTATATGTATTTTTAAATGTAAATATAAATGCAATTACTAGATGCTCTCCTAGAACAATAAATGCACCATATCATTAAATAAATCTATATCTATGTATATAAATGTGTATTTTTAAATGCAAGTGTAAATGCAAAGAGCATATGGTTTTGTAGTGTTATAGATACAACATATCCATAAATTAATGTAATTGAAATTCTAAAGTCTTCAACACATATAATATGAAATTGATCAAACTATTAAACTAAATGAGAAATAAATGAAAACAATAAATGCATATGTAAGTGTATTTGTAAATGTAAGTGTAAAATAAATAAGAATAATGAAAATTATAAAAGAATACAAGGAAAGGTCTCCTCCCTTCTTGGTAGTGATAACCTCCTCCACACACAACCCTTAAAAATTATGAATAAAGGAATATAATCTTTGAACTTAAAGTTGATTCTCTTCTACCTGATGCGATCAGTCATTTTATCCTTACAAACATTTATAGTGATTACTAGAGGCACATAGACCGATTCTTCATAATGGAATAATTTGATCATACTTTTCCAATGATGGCATTATGAGAAAACCTCAGGTTAAATGAATAATTTCTAGCTAAGTTCTTTAAATCATGTCCAACCATATAAGAGAAGACCGCTGCTATGTGTACCTAGATACCATGGAGAAAGGCTAGTCTTTGGGCTCTTTCATTAATCATCCTACCTTAAAACATACCAAAAGTCTCCTAGAAATTAAACATAGGAAGATTTAATATGACTTAAAATAAAATTATTGCCAAAGCGTAAACTTATGATGACTTAACTAGGCCTAGTACACACTCCCTCCCTGTTAACCACTTAGACATATGGAAATTAAATGTAAATTTTCTGCTATTTTTAGTCATGTAGGTGTCCAATAAACCACTTGGTGGTGTTTCCCTTCAAGTTTATTTACTTGAATGAAGAGAAAAATTCCTTTGATTACAATTATATAGTACATTTGAGGCCTTGGTTGTGTAATTGGTGGACCATAGTCACATTTAACACTTGTTACAAAGTTTGGGAGTTAAAACGTTAAGTAGATTTGATTTGTGATGGACACATTTGGATGATAGTAACAATAGCTTGCAATCTATCAAGACTTGATTACCATATAACCTGTAAAATTTTAGCGATGAAATGATAGATTAATCATAATGTCACCTTGGGATTACATTACCATGAAAGAACTTCATTCAACATCCTTATGAGTGTAGGTACCACCAAATAGGTATTTTTCATATCTGTCTTCCTCGAGCAAGGGAAATTCAAGAAGAGAAGAGGAAAGCGAGACATGTAGTATGTATAAAAGAAGGAGATCAACTAGAGGTCAAAAGATTAGAAGAAAATTCCATAAATGAATGGAATTTTTTCTTGTTGGGGGTCATGTTCTTATGATGATGAGAGCATAGGCGATGTCGAGATTCCCTTGAGGTACAAACATCTACAGAAACAATGGGTACCCAAGGAACTTCCTCCAATAAACACTGATTTTTGTGTCGACAAGAGGATAGATCACATAACACCATTGTCATTACATGGTTTGGGCCTATTTTGCATGGACGACATAAAGGTATATTATGGAAAAGTTATTGAATTGATGGAGTATGTCAGACCTTGTTACAGTTACAAAGATTGGATGAAACTGGTTCGATATACAAGAAGTATTCATAGGTATGCACTGCTAGCAAATTATATACAACTAAAAGATAAGGATCAAAATAAAGGAGTGGCTATGTAGATTGAAAGAAGGCCAAAAGCATCAGGGAATATTACAGGGTTTATAAACAGTACATGACCTGGGTCAACAAATAAGCAACCCAATTGCATATTCAAGGCACCCAAGGGAAACCGTGTATTTGTATGTGCGATAAAATCAATAACTGCAAGGGAAGAGTTGCTAATCGATTACAATTTGAATTGCTTAGTTACAAACACAGTTACTATGGGGGTGGTACGTACTACGTACCATTTTACCCAACCTCCAATTAATGACTCCAATATACCATTTTATTCTTATGTTTTTTTTTCATAAGTCTATTGGTTTCATTTCAGTAATGTTTTTTTATATTTAATTTTTGTCATAGCGGGACATTGATCGTATGGAGAAGACTCTAGCCTAGAGCATAGATTATGATGTATCTCTAGGCGCTTCTACTTGACAAGTTTACCTCATTGTAATTGTACAAATTAGATACAAGAAAAATGTTTTATTATTATGTTTTTTTCATAAGTTTATTGGGTTAATTTTGATAATATTTTTAATATTCTTGTTGTAGTCGACTAATCGGGGAAAGGAACCAACAGTAGAGGAGACCATCCATAGTGAGGTGAAGTCAATATTTTGTGATGATGACATCACTTATTCAGCAAACCCTCTCGATACGATAAACAAGATCCAAAAAAATGCAATGAAGAAATGGTTAAGTTGATATTCACAATGCCTCAAACAGATGAGATAAGAAAGAGGGTTAAAATATTGTCTGAGAGATTACAAAACGTGCAAGTAAGTTGTCATGAGGTCTTTAATTATAATATAAGTTCATTCATGGTTTTATATTTTGTACTATTTCATGTCATGAACTAAAATATGGGTTATTTTTATAGGGTTACTTACCTTCTCATGATGCTCCTGCCCATGATTAGGGTATTGCAAGTGTTGCCTGAGGAGTAGAGGTTGGTACAAGTGTCCATCTTGATCTTCCTACACATACATCACATCATATAACCCCATCATTTGTGCCTATATTGTCATCTAAAATGTCGGCAACACATACCATGCAGGCATCCGTTAATGCACCCTCTAGCAGTGAGCACATTCTAGAACATGCATCAGGCTATGTACCTAGGGATGCAGAGGCCACTAGTATTGGTGATGATTTAGTAGCATTTCCTAGATCTTCTTGTATTACTAGTACAGGAACATTGTTGGTCACACTTGTGGTGACTGAAGATTTCATTCCCATAAACATAGAGAAGGTCCCAGGTACTTTAATATATTATTATTATTATATATAATCCAATTGAAATTTACTTATTGATCACTCTTTTTAGACTATTTATCCCATGATCATTTTGCAGGAAATCATGTTTTTTATAAAAATCTAAGTGATATTACATTGGATCTCTTCGGGCCCACCATACGTACACGGTGGAATGCCCAAAATAAAGATTAAAAAGATGAGCTCATTAACTGTTTAGTTGTGTTGTTTGGTGATAAAACATTCAACTGAACCAATGTCCTTAAGAAAGTTGATACCTATCTAAAGTATGCGAGGTACCAATATAGGTCACATTTAGAGAACAACAAAAAGTATGAGCTTCTCCCCATGATTCTGGAGAGGGAGTGGAAGGACCTGGTTTCGGATGGAAAGGAGAAGGCTGAAAAGAAAAAAGGAAAGACACCATTGGGCCAAGGAAGGTATGTGAAACTATCAAAAATGAAATTATATACTGATTACTCTTTTTTTTTACATAATCTAACGTATTTCAAACTTTTTATAGGCTTTCCAACACATCAAAGGCAACAAAGGCACGACTAGAAAAACATGGGTAGCACAAAGTTGGCTCTGGTGGTTATATGAAATTAGCTGCATGAATTGTAAGTACCAATAAATGAAATATAGTATCCAAATAATAAATTGAAAACAATTTTGGCTTTATCACACCATAGAAGCAAAAATTCATGATCTTATGCAAAAATGTACGGCTCTAAATTCAACAGAGTTCCCACAGAAGATGACCTAAAGATTTCCTTCTAGCAAGGCTATGGAGCCGTAGCTGAATTCCTGAGAGTCTTGACTGGGCAAACACAACCTTTCACTACATCTAACATGCAGGTAAATAAACTCAATAAAGTTTATTTAAAATTGAATACTTGTGCAATCTATTCAATATTAATTTCCACCATAAAGTAATTACATGCCTATTTTTTTTAAACATTCAAGCAATGATAATACCGCACATGACATTAGAATGCAGCTTGGTGAGGGTGGAGCACAACCTACAGATGAAGGTCATGGTGTCCATCTCGGTACTTTAGAGCATGTAGAGTGTGATCAGCATGTTGAGCATGATCAGGCTAGAGAAGATCAGGAACATGATGTGGCCCCATCAGGTAAAGAGGACCACTCTAGAGTTCTTTTAAACATATTTAATTGGAATTGATTGTGTATTAATTAATGTAACCTTTCATGTTTCAACTTTAGAGCATGTAGAGCGTGATCAACATGTTGAGCATGATCAGGCTAGAGAAGATTATGAGCATGATGTGTCCTCATCAGGTAAAGAGGACCACTCTCATGTTCTCTTAAACATATTTAATTTCAATTGGTGTATTAATTAATGTAACCTTTCATGTTTCAACTGCAGATCAGGATTTAGAGGGTGTTTAGCATGTTGAGCACGAGTCTATAACAAAAGTTTAGGAACATGATGTGGACCGACCAAGTAAAGAGAACCACTCTAATGTTCTTTTAATTAATAAAATACTTCTAACAATAATAATAAAACATATCAGTTTAACATTTCTTTCTTATTGCAGCAGATCCCCCTTGCAGTGGCGTCCACATCATGAGCAGATGACTAGGCGTACATTAAGATCACGAGCAGAGGGTAGAACAACTAGAGGGGGGACACATATTGATTTAGAAAATGATACTCCACTTCAGCTTTATGTAGCTTTAAAAAAGAAAAAAATAAAATAAAAGTGATTGTAATCATATCATGACAACCATATTTTTGATAATATGTAAAAAGTGAAAGAGAATATTATATGTTAATGAATGAATGTGAATATGTTAATTAATGAATGTTATATGTTAATGAATGAATGTTATATGTTATTAATGGATGAATGAATGAATGTTATATGTTATTAACGGATGAATGAATGAATATTATATGCTATTAATGGATGAGTGAATGACTAATGTTATATGATTGGGTATGGGGAATTGAGAGTGATGTGAGGGGGCGAGGGGGGGGGGAAATGAGCTTCCACCATCACGTGGCTGGTCCTATTAAGTAGAGAATATTAAACTATTCTCAAAACAAAGAGAAGCTCAATAAGGTAATGCATTTTTCAATACAAGAAATAAATCATTTGAAGCATCAAACCAATATGCAAAGATGAAAGAAAGTGCTAACTTTTCACTATGGTGGCAAAAAAATGATTCTTTATACCCTAAATCCATGCTCTGCATCATAATTTGAAGTTGTTTCCATTCCAATGTTCTGAGTTTAGTTTGTTTGTATGGCTTTGTATGAATACCACATTGTGTTGTGTGTGGATTTGGTTTCAAAGCTCTGTTTCTTTTGTTTTTAGTGGTGGCATAACTCTAAAATTTGACTTTTGTGCATAACAGGTTAGTGAAAGATTGAGATAGATACATGGATATTTGGATCTTGTTGTTGATGGGAGGCTTTGACTTAACCATGAAATTTTGTACCATCTACAGGTATGCAAAAGTTTCTCTCCTTAAATTCATTCTTGATGATTACAATAGATTGTCCTCATAATTTTGTCTCAATTAATTCACCTATGCATTAGTTTTTAAACTAATAAATTGAAATTGATTCGCCATGTAAACGATGTGTCATTGGAACTAATTCGCCAGTAGTTTATACTATAATTACAAATATTAATTATATTTGTTAGTAATATTATATTCATACC
Source organism: Sequoia sempervirens (assembly GCA_007258455.2). Lineage (NCBI taxonomy): Eukaryota > Viridiplantae > Streptophyta > Pinopsida > Cupressales > Cupressaceae > Sequoia > Sequoia sempervirens. Next base: position 137,979,238 of record VDFB02373365.1, read on the forward strand.
ATTAATTTTGGGGCAATATTGCCACTAATAATAAATTATTTTTTGATTTTAGGGATATTTTAGTCTTGAATAGGGGTTTTATTTATTGCCATCAATTATCTTTTTAATCAGATGGTTGTAGGTTGATTCCGTGACCTATATATACATCCATTTTAATAGGCTTGTTGAGGCATAGAATTTGTTTTGGGCCACATGATTAGATTTAATCATGTGGACCAAATTTTTTTTGAGGCTCAATAAGCCTTTTAAAAGGCATCTGTATATAGGAAATACAATTAACCTGCAACCATTCGATTAAAAAGCTAATCAATGGTAACAATTTCACTTTTCATTTAGTCTTATTTTTAAAGTGAGATTTTAAGAAAATACTTATTTGTGTGTGCTCCAATGCATTTTCGATAGTGAATTTATGCTTGGTGATGAGTAGGGAAAACTTTAGTGGTGACTCTTCATGAATTGGAAAATTCTAGGAATCGGCCAAGTCAAAATTGGCGAATTTCTTGCACCCAATAGGTATCCAAATTGCCTGAATTTTACAAACTATAGGTCCAATAACTGTCCATTCGCTAGTGAGTTTTTTTATGAGGCATATTTAAGCAACAAATTTTCCATTGTCAAAATACATGTTTCAATTGGACCGACTAATATTTTTTCCTAGAATCTTGAAAGCATTTAATAAAACACCTACATATTCGCCAATACTATTAAACAACATTGTATCAAGACCCATTTCACCAATTAAAATTTACAAATAATTGCTTGTGAAGACCCATTTTTCCAATTAAAATTTATAAATAGTTGGTTATGAGGACCTATTTTGCCAATAACATTAAAAAATAATTATATTTGAGGACACATTTCACCTTGAAAATTATAACATATCGTTGTATAAACATGCGAGATTCGCCACATTTTTAATATAGCATTTAAAAATCCCACAAAATTTTCCAAATATGGAATCATGGATTGATATAAATACAATTGAAAGTTTCATTTATTCTTACACATTTTGTTCAGTTTTGAGGTTCTACTTCTCAATTCAGAAGTCAACAAAATCTAAAAACGTTGACTTAAAGGTGAGTGATCATTTCTTCATAGTGTTATTTATAATAATAAGTTTTCTTTATCTCTTTTCCATTCTTGCTTCATTCTTAAAGATGATATTGAGTATGGAATGGGATCTATACTATTATTCTTTGTCCTTAAACAAGATGACATTTTTTTTCTAGTTTTTATTCAAAATTTTGAAGTGAGATGAATATGTTGAGCGAATCAAAGATCAATATGTCGAGTGACTCAAGCAACAAGGGTAAGGATCTTGCCACTCCTCAGACTCTTGTTGCTCCTCAGGGTGGTAAGGCTCCTACTACTTCACAAACTCCTGTCACTCCTTAGGGTGGTGAAGAGACTCTTACTGCTCCTCAGGCTCCTAAGGGTAGTGAAGAGACTCCTGCCACTCCTCAAGGTGGTGAAGAGACTAGGAGGCCATCAAAACACCAAAAACTTAGACGTACCATATAGTCTTACTTTGGAATTTCCAAAGCTTTTGATCCATCAGGTCAATATGGAGCTACATCATCAACTCTTCCACCAAATATTGGTAGCATTCACAATACCTTACCGCCACTGGAAGGTCAAGTTGAGATTGTCATTGATTTAAATCAAAATGTATCAAATTAGGATGGCAATACCACATAAGATGTTCCAAGGGATACCATGGGCTCAGTTACCCAGAATGAGATAATTGACTTGGATGAGGATGATGATGTTGGTAGCAAGAAAAGAAGAAGAAAATAAAAAATGGGGTGTGAGTGGGAAATGACAAGGAATTTTCAACTTGGTTGGTTGTCAAAGTACCCATTCATGGTACCACTAGATTGACAATGCAAACGATATTGAAAAGGAAACATTAGCCAAATGTAAGATTTATAGTTGGAAATGCGGAAGAGCCAAGATGTTGCAACTAAAGATTGACACTATAGAAATGCATATCGGTAAAGTTTATGAAAAAAAAATCATAGACGAAAAAGAAAAATTAGTTGTACAATGGAAATCAAAGGAAGAATGTCTTCATCTTAGGTATGTCATGGATTATGAAGATCATGCAAAAATATTGTTGAGCATTATTGCATGTAAAGGTACACTTGAGGCTCAATTTGGAAAAGCAATGGAAGCAAAAAATATGTCAAAAACTGTTCAAATGAGTGTTGTTTTTCATATTTTTCCAAAGGGTGTCCTATGACAAACTACCCAAAATATTTTGATTTATTATCTTTTTTGAATGTCCCTCACTATCCCTTGTTACATTGGTCAATAAATGTTGGATGGGAATGGGAAAACTGTCCTACCGCAATTGAAAGGTAGATTTAAAGGAGAAAGTAAAAAAGTCAAATTTAATTGCATTATCTTTAGATGAAGTTACTACGGTAGACAATACTTCTTGGGTTTGTATGCATTTGTATATTGTAGAACAATATTTTCACCAAGCTCATCTTCTTTTTGTTCATAAAATGAAGGACAATTCAGCATCACAAAATGTATTTGAACTAGTCAAGAAATATTTGAATGAAATTGTAGGTATGGATGAGTTGAAAATTGCCAAAAAGTTGGTGTGTGTAGGAGCTCATGGAGTTGAAGTGATGCAAGGTCAAAGGACCAGTGTTGGCACAAAGTTACAAACTACTTGTGCACCACACATGCTTGGAATTCACTGCATGGTCCATAGAATGAATTTAGCATTCAAAATTGTAAGCAAGTTTCCTACAGTATTAAAAGTTGAAAATCTAGTCCATGAGATCCACACATACTTCTACCGAAGTCCCAAAAATTTTGCAGAATTTACAAATTTTCTTAAGGGAATAACACCATGAAACAAGCTTCTCAAGGATGTTGATACCAGATGGATCTCCTTGCATGGACCAACACAACGAGTTCTTTTAGAATATCAATCCTTGATTGGAGTGATGTACAAGCATCACAACATAGTAGACAAAGCTCCTGACCTCTTACATGGGTTAAGCGATATAAAGAAACTCTTGACTTTAGCCAGTCTTCTCCCCATGCTAGATGAGATGAAAAATCTTGTGAAGAAATCCCAAGACAAAAGTATGTATAGTAATGAATATTCCAATCTATGTAAACATACATGCTTGGCCATCGATCATCTATATCTAGAGCTGACACAACATGGCCCAAATTATTTCATGTGGCAGAAAATTACTAATTTGAATAATCCTGATAATAATTATTTATAGTTTAATGAAAGTAGGCACTTATGTATCTGTGTACGTGGATATGAGATACCAATGTACCATTGTAAGACAACTAGGTGCTCTACTAGAGAATTAGCTGTTAAGGAGGAAGATTTTAAAGGCATTGTTAAATCTATTGGTGATAATTTGAAGGAAATTGCAAAATCTCTTTCCTTAGGGATATGTGAAAGATTCCCTTGACATGAAATACTTGAAGCCATGGGTATTGTGTATCCTCAATTTTGGGTGAACTGAGAGTACCCAAAATATTTTCATGTCAAGTAAAAACCTTGATCGAACAATTTTAAAAAAATATAACATATGATGAGTAGAAAATAGAAGGAATTTTAAATGAAGCTAATCGTAGAAAACAATTTGGGAGATTTGCAACATCTATGAGGGACTAGTATAAATCCAAGGGCAAGGATAAGGTCTTTGAACCTAGATCAATAAAAAAGGTTTGGAAAAACTTAGGTCAAAGTGAAATATTATGTGGTTTGATATCAGAATATTTCAAACTTGTTGATTTATGTCAAACAATGATATTGGGGTCAGTGGACGATGAGAGAGTTTTCAATACATTGGGGTTTTTGAAATCAAAGTTAAGAAACAAACTAGACAAGAATTTTGAAAATTTCTTGAGGTTGAAAGGAATTGTGTATAATGTCTTTAATTTTCCTTGTGAAAGGGAACTCACAATCTGGAGGTCCACATGTGAAAGAAGAAGGACTAGGTTCTACAACATTGCAATTCCAAACACTAGTATTGGTGGTAGTGGCAGTGGTAGTGGTAGTGCGAATGGGACAAATAAAATTGACACAAATCACACAATGAATGTTGAATTTGAGACACAAGCCAAAGAAAATGAAGAGCTGACTTGGAATCAAATTTAAGATGACTCTTTTACTTTATCCAATGATGAACATCAGTTTGAGGACCCTAAATCCATTTGGGAAATGGAAGAGAATTAGCAACTTTTAGGTATTTATATTGCACTTCATGGATCACTTTCCATTGTTCCATATTGTGGTTGATGATATTTTATATTGTATTCAATGAAATTGTGAATCATTACACTTCATGATATTTTACTTTATATTGCACGTCATGAATCATATTCCAAATTCAAATTGTAGTTGATGATATTTATGTTGTATTCCATGAAATTGTGATATTTTATATTAAATTCTATACATAGCATTCAATGAGGTGTCAGATGATGGCACCTTTGAAAGGAAAGATAAGTCCATAATGTCGTGTGGTCATTGAAACTTGGAACCTTAGAACCAAATTTTGAAGTTTCAAATTTTTCAAAACCTCCAACCCACTGACTAGAAAGATGACCAAGAAAGACTTGCAACTCAACAAAGTGAACCATCAACCAAGTCGGGGAATCGGGAAGTTATGAAAATTTAGAACTCTGTGACAAGGTTATAAAACTCTGAGGACTAGTGATTAAGCTTGTTTTTCTCCCTTATTTTGAGTCTATTGTCTCTCCAGCTATAACATTTTACATGAATTATTAATGAAATATGATCAATGATCTTTCATTAATCTTCTTTGTCATTAATATTATGCAGTATGCATTGATGTATGTTTTAATTCTGGCTCTGGTTTAATGAACCAGCTAAAATACCTTGATTAAAGCATAAATTCATATAAATGTTTAGTGGATTTGCTAAGTAGTCATGGAGATTGAGTATTGATGTGTGAATTGTAATGCAATTTCACTAAGATTATGGATGCCAAGAATTAAAATCACCTTATAGTTCATATTTTAATTGTGCTAAAAGTAAAACTTGAGCATGTACTCAACGATTCATTACTCAACTTAATGCTTATTAGATTAATAACATATTAACAATAGTATTAGTAGCACATACAACAATGAACATCAACAATCATTTAAAGTGTATCTAGAAGTTGAAACCACTACTAGAATTTTTCTTCCAATGATATAGTAAATAATACAGATAATTGAACATCAACACATTACTGAAGTCTGAATTTGACCTTTTAAATTGATTATCACATGAAGTAATACATAGAGGCATTGACAATGCAAAATCTTGTTCAAAGACAACTCTGCACAAAGTTGAGTTGGAACTTGGAAACTCATATTATCAAAAATTAAATCATTGCATCACCTTTTCTAGCAACTTCCACTCTTTAGGTGTTGGAATTGTCATTTTTTCTAATTGGTGTTGTTTGAATTGAAGACTTGTTAACAATTCATGATTCGAATTGGAACCTGTCTTGGATTCTTCAATCAATTTTGTATTTAGGGTTAGCAATGGTTTGATGGAATCCAAATAGGTCACCACATTTGGGTTCTAAGGAAATTGGTCCAAATCAATCTTCCTTGCATCCTCCATCTTCTAAATATGAAATCATTATTTCCAATGAATCACTCATTTGTGTCAAAAGCCTCTGGAAAACTAAGCTTTGTGAAGTTCCTTACCTTTTCATCCACCTTCTTCAACTTTTCTACAACCAAATGTGAATATTCCTTTGTTTCACGCATTCTCAAACACTTTTCAATGACAGATAACAACGTCATTGATGTAGCAAGCCGATTAGTAATCCATTTTGATTTCAAAACATTGTCACTAGATTTGTAGACTATTTGTTGAATTCTCTAATTCTAGCACATTTTTTTGTCTATTAAATATTTTTTGAGCTTATTATGATGTTATCTGATAGCATTAATCAATTGAAACATGTCACAGAAATGATCAATCCCCTGCATTATTTCATCCCAAATCTTTTGTTTCATGTGCATCATTGTTTCTCTACAAAATGCAAATAACTTATTTTGACAAGACTTAATTTCATTTTTTGCTTCCATCAGTTCTGCCTCCAATCTTTCATTTCTTTTTCTCTCCTCCAATTTTTGTTCCCACTATGCATTTCCATTTGCAATGCTTAGTCTTATTTTTTCTGAAGTGGATTTTTCCTCATCATATTTCTTGTTGCTCTCATGTAGCCTTTGCTTCAGTTCATTCACTATAGTCTCATTCTACTTATCCTCTTTGCTTATTAATGTAGAGGCATATTTTTTAATTCTTTTTTCTAATTCATTACTCTTGTTATCTACTTCTTTCCTCTTTCCTTTCTCATTTTCTAGGTCTGCTTGTAACTTTTCAATTTGATTCTGCAACCTTTTTCTCTCTCTATCTTGCTTTAGCAATGATGTGTACACTAATTCAATGTTCTTCTTTGATACATTAATTTTTTTAGTATTTCTAAGTCCAGAACAATCCAATTGAAAATTGTTCACCTTGAATTCATATGGATCCATCTGATTTGTTGGTTTGTTTTGAACTATAGGAACAAGAATTGTGTACTCCATGATTTATTTACTTGTGTCAAATGTGGGTAACAACATGGTTGTTGCAAGCTCTAAAGTTAGGGCAGACAAACTCTCCATTAGTTGCTTCTTTTCTTTTTTATTCAATTTTGATTTCTTTTTAAACTCTTCAATGTAATCAAAACTTGAGGATTTAGGAACAATGGAATGTTTGAATGGTGAAGGAATAGGAGTACTTACAGTTGCTAATGATGTTATAGCTAGACTAACTGGCATTGGGGGAGTGTCTAGAAATAACTCATTTGTGGTTGATCCACTGGTAGTGTGACTTGGATTTGAACCTATCAAAATCCTTTTCCTCTTCTATATTCCTTGATCACCTGGTGTTTCTGTGGTATATTGTGTTGTTGTCCTCTTGTGTGTAATTTTTTTTTGTAGCACCTGTTAACCACTACTAGTACTACTACCCATACCATCACCACTAGAGGTAGTACTAGTTGCACTAAGCCCTCCACCATGGGCATGTCCTAGTTGTGATTGTGTCTAACCATGAGGACGAGGATTTGAATCTCTAAATAATTGACTTGTATGCCCTACTTGTCTACTTTTTCACCTCCAACCCCAAGGCTAGATTTATAAACTAGTTTTCTATGCTCTACATCTATTACTATCCAAGGGCCTTGTCTTTGGGACCCCAAAGGACCACCTTCATAACCCATTTTTTCAGCTATGGTTCCTCCTATAGTAAATGCTTCTTTTGTGGCCTCACTTAAACCGAGTTTGAAATTGGCATGGCTTTCTTCTTCCCTATCATCATCACTTTCTTCATCTTCTCATTCATTGAGATGCTCTATATTCCATAATTTTCTAAACTCAAGATCTTCTTCATTATCGCCATACTTTGCAAGAGCTCTTGGATCACCTAGCTCCTTCCACATAGACCAAAAGGTAGTAATTTTTTATTGTGACCATTTTTTTTTTATAACTTCCTTCTCTAGAGAATCTAGAATTTTTACTCTGCTAAATAGTTGATGACTTCTTTCATAAAAAAATTTGTACCTCCTAATTGTCTTTTGATGCAATGCCATAATTTCTACTAACAATTTTTCAAAAGAAATACCATTCTCAGCAACACTTTTCTCCATTGCTACTTTGACCTCATCCCAAGAATCCTTGTTTCTCAACTTTTCAAGCAAGGGTTTACTTTGATGTTGAATTCTACTTCCAACATTCTTATTGAGCACAACCATTGATTTAATGGTGTCACATGGATCATACTACCAGTGATAGATAGCATCAAAATAAAAAAAAATCAAAAGATCATGTGCCACACTAAATGCTTTTCTCTAATGTGATCCCTCCACATGAAAAAGGTAAAGAAGGAAACAAGGTCTTCTTCCCCCAATTGCTAAAGTGTTTTTCATTAGTACTTTGTATCTACCATACATATTCCAAAGAAAAAACCCTTTTTGTCACATGTATTGGAAGTTTGTATGGTTGTACTTTTGATCCATAAAATCTTAGCACAGTATATTCTTCCATTAAGTATCAATCTGCCAATTGTATTTATTTTCCTAGTTGAATGCAATTTCTACATGACATGGGAAATCTAGGAATTGGAGTATTTGTAAGTGCTTGATGCAATGGAGCCAAAAATTAGTCTATGAAATGACTATATTTCCTTCAAGAATCATGTAACCTTATAATAGTGGTCCATTCATATACTAGATCCTTTTTCTTTTTGCTTAGGATTACTATTACCATAGGGTTGAATCTGAAGCTTGTTGGTCTGAAACATTCCTCTAAATTTGAATAGAAAAAGATAGCACAAGTAGGTTCTGAACCTAAATGTCTTGGTGGAACCTCCTTTAATCATTAAAAATTGTTTATGCATGGATTCTACAATGTGCTCAGTAAAATTATATTTGACATGTGGAACACCATAATGGATATTATACACCATTTCAAGGAGGCATGCACCCACTTCCAAATAGCTATCCAGTCCGAGGAAAAATGCTAGCATGGAAATAATATCTTGAACCCATGGTCTAAAAATATCCAAATCATAAGGAGGCTTATGATCACCTTTCAATTTGTTTCTATCCTGAACTATTCTATTTAAGAAATATTTTTTCTCCATTTTATCCACTGCTTCATAATCACTAGCCATCTTTTCTAGGTCAATGTGGACATTTCCAAATTCTTTGGTTGTAAACCCCAAGGCCAACACTTTTCCAAGTTCTTCTACATTAATGGATAACAATTCTACTTTGCTATCTTTATTAACAATTTCTCTTTTGTTATCATCATAATTTAGGGCATAGACCATGATAAATTTTGGGTAAGGGAAAACCTCATGTAACATCATGCACCCTAATCCAGTTACCCATGATGCACTAATACTATTAACTTGAATTTTCTTTATAGCCTTATTCTCAAATTAAAATCTAAGCTCTGAGGTATGCCTACCATAGGTTTGAGGATCATAAATATCATGGTATTCATTAGTGAAACCTGGGGTTTTATGCAATTTTGCATAATGTATTTTTTTATCTGACATTGCTCTAGTGGTACTGGTGGTAGACATGTTGATACAATCAACAATGTTAAATTTGTGAATTCCCTATTAGTCCTTAATTTTTCTTAATTCTTAAGCCTCTTAACCCTAAACCTAAACTTCAAATTTTGACAAAATAAGATTTTAAGAAGCATCAAGCAATGAAACATAGCCACAAGAATTATTTAACTTACCCAGATTTTGAATTTTGATTCTTGAAGTTGAAACTGGGTTATTGGAATGGGTTTGTTGGAAGTGGAACTATGGAACCCAGAACAGGGTGGTGCACTTTAATGAGAAAATTGAAGACTAAAATATCCCTGTGTGCTGACCCTCTAACTTCAAAATAAAATCACTTAGCAATAGAAAGTGTTTTTTTTTCAAATATTAAAGTGAATTTCACTTAAATGTCTACTCGTTACTTATGGACTACATAGTACACAATTAGGTAGTACAATGTACATGGCTAACAACATTTAAAACAAGTCATTAATGATTTACTCCTATGTTGACAACAAATTCTAAACTGTTGATCTTTGTTACTATAACGGTTATAGGGTGATTCTGGAGGTTTAAGTTTGTAAGCGTAGTGCTCTATGCATTTCATTCCAAAATGCAACTACAACCATACATCAAATTTTCATCAAATGGTTGAGTAATTTATGATATAAATAATAAGCATAAAACATGTGTTTTAAATTTGCTTTAAACTTTAATGCACTAGGATTGACATCAAGGCCAAGAGGCCAAAAATTAACATTGCAAAGGCCTTAATAAAACTAATTAAAATGTCACATTAATAGCACAACCATTTATTTTATTACAACTAAATTACAATGTCACATTATTACATAGTACAAATACAAATGTAAGCGAAAGTGTCAAGCTTCTGTTGGACCGCTAGTGAAAATTTGAAAATGTAAATGTGATACATGTATCTCTGAAAATAAATGGAACTTGTTGGGTCAACCATGAGCTCTGAAAATAAACAAGTGTGACTTGTCGGGTTAGCCATGGGCTTTGAAAATAAATGCATGGGAAAGGGGGCCCAATCAATTGGGGAAATGGGAGTTGTGAAGATACAAAATGTACTTACCCTTTTCAGAACTAGAATCATACAGAAGATGAGCACAAAAATAAAAGCATCTGGCTTTCTTGGTAGGCCATGGTGTCTCAAAGTAAATGCAAGAGACTCTCCTAACCAACCATGTTGATGATGAGGGGTAGTAAAACTACTCCCATGCAAAATATGAGCACTGAAATTAAATGCATGGGAATTTCTTAGGCAACCATGCAAACAATGGGGGGTAGTAAAACTGCTCCCATCTTCTACTTGCAGCTTCCATGCACTAGGATAGCACTTTTCTCCATTAGAGCTCTTCATCTTGGTTCAAAACCTATCTAAGAAGTTAGGTGAACCAAATCAACTTTTTTCCAATTCCACCCATTTTGAACTTAAATAAAATTGGTCTTTTACTCTGTAACTACATAACTGGAGGTAGGAGAATTTAGAACATCCCTAATAATACTACATCATCTTCTTCCTGAATCCTTATTAAGTTATTAACCCGACAAAATGAAAACCTTTATGAAATTCAACGAATGATTTTAGTAGTGCTCACTATCCTTATTTATGGGCCAAAAGTGCCTCCAAAAGTGCCACTGCCAGCTTGGTCCCTTGTACACCTCACACGTGTCATGTGTGAGGTTGTGTATAGTTACTACTGACTAGTAATAATTGTGATTTGTGTAAACCAAAAATCTAACTTAATTGGTACCTCAACTTGGCTACATGCAAAGTTGTAAACTGTACCTCAAGCTAACAAGCTGTCAATTGTCAAAATCAACAATGCCACATAAGTTGTTGATTCTCAAAATCACTGGATTATTGACATAATCATCTACAATTCTATAGTACATCATGCAATTTTCAATATAAAGCTATCCAATCAATCACTCTAGCTATTCATTGTTGGCAATATGTTCCTCAAACAATATAGGCTGAAACCTCCATTAGAGCCAAGTCGGTGTGACATCTTCATTGTCTGGCCGACTAGTAGTTTGATTCATCATGTTTTGCACAGGTCGTTGTGACCTTGTAGGAGTCTTGCCAAACGGTTACTATGGAGTCTATCGTTGTGACAAGGAGTACTCGTTATGACCTCATAACACTCGGGAGACCTCTGGCCGACAGGTTATTCAATCCTGAATCAGAGAGATGCATGATGACTGGGGTTTCAGAGTGACTTCAACACTCGAGGAGAAGTCTCAGTGAATAGTGAATGTCTTACCAACAAGAATTCATATGTTGTCTTCGCTGTAACAAAGAGTCTCAGAGAAAGGTCTTAGTGATAGATGAAAGTCTTGCCAACAGGGGACATATCCAAACCTTCTTCGGTATAACTCCTGGTGACAGATGAAGCTTTCAGGATAATTCATAGAGCTCGGTGAGAAGTCTTAGTGAGAGCTACATGTCTCGCCGACATTGTTTTATGTTAGAGTCTTTAGGGTAACATATGGAGATTGGTATGTTCTCTCAGCGAAGAGCAATGTCTTGGCGATGGGTGAACACTTTGGGGTAACCTTTATGTCTTGGAGAAAAACTCTCGGCGAAAGATGTGAGTCTTGCCAACTTCTACTTGGCCCTCGGTATGTTTGGGGACTTTAGTATAGTCTTGAGTGACTCGCTATGATCTCCTGACAAATGCGATAGGCCTGGGCAACTGCTTGGTGACTCAGTGTAACTCATGGAGCTTGATAGAACATCTAAGTGATAACAGAGTCTCTTGGCAACATCGATATGAAGTCTATGTGGCATCGGCGAGACATTGTTAGTGTCTCACCGAGATTCCAATACATTGCGAATTCTGTTGACCGAGTAAGACCATCCTATGTGGAGTCTCGTGGACGAATCAGAGGAGCCGAATTGGAACCATTGGGAGTCTGTTCGTTGTGATGGTTCTATGAGGAAGCTTGATGGACATGGAACAATAGAGATATACTCTATGATTGTAGATTATAAAATGTTGGGTTTTGGTTCAATCAACTATGGAGTGTGAAGAGCTCAAACTGTATCAGTGTGAATTTGATTATGTAAAGACTATAAACAGAAAAGGTTCCTATGCAATATTTTTAATGGTGAATGCTGCTATAAATCAGACACCAGAAAGATAAGTCTGACAATTGTATGTAATCCTCATTACTGTAATACAAAGTTATTTCTCTTAGTGTGGTGGGTTTTTCTCCCGTAAGGGTTTTCCCACGTATATCTGGTGTTCTTGTGTGATTGTCAAACTTTTTTTTTGTAATCTGTTTCATAGTGCATCTTAACTTGACTGTAATTGTAAATTTTAAAGTGTATCTGCATTCTTTCCTGAGGTATTGATGTTAGAAGAATTGTTTTCCGCATCTAATTTTCCTTACATTCATATGGCATTAATCTGCGTTGCTGCCCAGTACCACAACCAAATTGATAATTTTAATAGAATAAATGAAAGGTAGAGTACTTTGATGCATTGAAAAGAGAGAATTAAATGTCTCATTTTACCTTAAACATTATCAATGTCCACTGATAATTCAAAATAAATTTTGCTCACTTATGATCATAACTATATATTGATAATTACTATTAGTTTTAAAAGCCACATTTAACATTTTTATATTGATCAAAGCAAAAGGGATTTACAAGAATGGAGCCACAAAAAGAATTTTAATTTAAGTAGCTATTGCTAAAGACTAAAGTACATATTACATAACTAACATGGCCAAAAAGCCACTAATCGTGACAAAAAACTAGTCACAAAGTACATCTTACAAGAACCTTAGAACTATTACGATGTACAATAAAATATAGACATCTGACACGTCACACAATTAATTACTATTTTTTTTTGTAACATTAGCTAAGGCCATCAATCAGTTGTTTGAGTAGAACATGAATTGAATTTAACAAATTAACATCAGAGAAGAAAAGAAAATCATCCAAAACCTTCCTCCAAAACTCCAGACTCTTTAATGATTCAAATTTTGTATCACATAGTAGACCCCATCTCATATTAACTAGGGCAAGAGCCTGCATTGTAGAAGCATGCAATTCTACTTTCTTGAAGATTCCGCGAATAGGTGCTAACCCACTTTCAAAATTGTAATGCTCCAGTGCCAACTCCAATGAAGAAATAGAGTAAATGAAAGGTTGCAAATAACATATTGCCAACGTCTTCACCAAATATTTATTGAGCAAAATTTCCATGCAATTGGAAAAGAAATCCAAAGCTACCTCAAAATATAGAGCACAAGGGTTGTTCTGAAGCCATTCCCTACCCATAATTATTCTTATAGCATCCTCAACTTGCACACAAGGATTTGTAAAAACCATACCCAACTTTCATTTGTCATATGCATCATCCCTTCTTTTCTCCCAAAAACATTTGAGTAGCATGACACGCCATGAAGACTCCATAATGTCTTAGTTAAATTGAGAATAGAGAAGAAATAAATAAATGCCAAATATATTATAAATGATATGAAGAACATTAAGTTGGTCAAGTATATATAGAAGTTAGCATGAACACAATTAGTATGACATCACACTTATCATTTTTAAATTCACCACTATCATTGATGTGAAAATTAACATTTATTTCAACACTTGAATCCTTATAAACAAGTGCTTAAAAGGTATGTTTGTGACAAATGACAAGATGGCTGCATAGTGCACATGCAAATAAACTATAAAGTTATTTTTAAGATGGGGACATCGCTAGGTTGACGAGACTTGACCCTTAGGATTAAAGAGTTAAGATTTAAGGATTTTTCATAAAATATTTTGGTGTGACTTAGGCAATATTAAATGGTAAACAAGGTTACAAGAGCATGATGACCGACAAACATAAATAATTAATAAAATCTCAACCATTAATTTCTAAAAATCTAATAGTTCTAGTGTTATTCTAGAGGTTTCAGTTCGAAAGTCTGGTGCTTCAAGGATTTACTTCTGGAATGCATCTATAGCCATCCATCAAAAATTCATTGAATGGTCCCTCTTTTAAAAAAACTTTATGCACACGTATAATTTAAAATGGGGACATCGCTAGGTTGATGAGACTTGACCCTTAGGATTAAAGAGTTATGTCATAAAATATTTTGGTGTGACTTAGGAAATATTAAATAGTAAACAAGGTTACAAGAGCATGATGACAAAAAAACCTAAATAATTAATAAAATCTCAACCATTGATTTCTAAAAAATCTAACGGCTCTAGTGTTATTCTAGAGGTTTCAATTTGCAAGTCTAGTACATCAAGAATTTACTTCCAAAATGCATCTATAGCCGTCCATCGAAAATTCATCAAACGGTCCCTCTTTTAAAGCAAACTTTATGCATGTGCATAATTTAAAGTGAGAACATCGCTAGGTTGATGAGACTTGACCCTTAGGATTAAAGAGTTAAGATTTAAGGCTTTGTCATAAAATATTTTGGTCTAACTTAGGCAATATTAAACAGTAAACAAGGTTACAAGAGCACAATGACCGACATACCTAAATAATTAATAAAATCTCAACCATTGATTTTTTAAAATATAACAGTTCTAGTGTTATTCTGGAGGTTTCAATTTGTAATTCTAGTACTTCGAGGATTTATTTCCAGAATGCAACTATAGCCATCTATTGAAAATTCATCGAATGGTCCTTCTTTTAAAACAAACCTTATGCACATGCATAATTTAAAATGAGGACATTGCTCGGTTGACGAGACTCGACCCCCAAGATTAAAGAGTTAAGATTTAAGGATTTGTCATAAAATATTTTGATCTGACTTAGGCAATATTAAATGGTAAAAAAGAGCACGATGACCAAAAAACCTATATAATTAATAAAATCTAAACCATTGATTTCTAAAAATCTAACGATTCTAGTGTAATTCTGGAATTTTCAATTTGCAAATCTAATGCTTGAGAGATATACTTCTAGAATGCAACTATAGTTGTCCATCAAAAATTCATTAAATGGTAATGGTCCATAATGTCACATAGTCACTAAAATTTGGAACCTTAGTGTGTACCTTGGAATTTTACCCTATTCTAATGTGCAAAATAACTAAAAATGCAAGTGGGAAAAATACTGAGAACACTTCAATGATTAGCCTAAAGAGTGATCAAACAAGGAGGAAAATAGATGAAATGAGATGCAAATGATTATACCTTCTTTGCTGTTGAAGACTCCTTGGTTGGCCCTTGATTTAGATGAATTTGTGTGCTCCTTGGATGGATTTTTGGTGTAGCTAGATGCAAGATTGAATATGCAAGATGATCGAAGTGGATGGGTAAATGATAGTGAACGCTTGAGAATGCAAATTGATAGCATAAGGTTGCTCCAATGAAAAAGTGTTGAAAATGCCCTTGAGGAGGGGGTATTTATAGAAGAATTTGAATTCTCTAGAGAATTCAACGGTTGAGATTCATCCAACAAGGTCAAGATGAAGTGCTATGGTGGGTTGAGAACTCACAATCCCTCACATTTTGACATGTGGATGGTGAAGTGGCTAAGAGGAGATGAGGTGTAAGTGAGGTGGAGAAGAAGTACATGATGTGGAGGAAGGACAAGTACCTTGCAAGTACATTGGGAGATGGGAAAAATCTTGGGTGAATAAAAGTGAATTTTAAATTCACAATGATTGGAAGAATCTAGTGGATAAGACAATGTTCCCAAAAGGTGGGAGTTTCACATGTGACTTGATGTGACAAGTCAAAGATTCTAGAAGATGCATGGGAAAAGGGGATTCTTGGAGGAATAAAAAGGAATTAAAAATTCCTTGGGGGATGGAGAGAGAGTTGACCAAGGTACTGATTAAGATTAATTAATCAATAATTATAAGATAAATGAGGATTAGAAGCCAACTTGCAAAAGTTGGAGGATGTGACACATCTTAATCAAGGATTAGGAATGTGCACATCCCTAATGAATAAATTAGGAGATGGATTAGGATTAGATGAAAATGACATGTGAGGAATTAAATAAATGTATTATTTATTTAATTTATTTGATGAAAGGAGGATTAAAAGAGTAAAGTATTTAATTATTAATTAAATACCTTAGGGATTTGGCAGAATTAAGGGTATTAATTAAATAATAGTAATATTATTTAATTAACTCAGATAAGATGATGTTTAAACGAAAAGTGATAAATTTGGATAAATTAAGTGTCCAAATTTGGATGTCTACACTTAGAACCAAAGGACCTGAAGTTTTGAAGTTTTTGAAACCTCCGACTCACCGACTACAAAGATGACCAAGAAAGACTTGCAACTAAGGTTAGGAAAAGCACCAAAACCCCAACTTTGGTGAATTAAGATAGGAAAGGTGGCAACAATGATGCATTTATGAAGTGAAGATCGTGGGAAGATTTTAGCAAGTGGACATGACTGGAGGATCAATTGGTAATTAAGATTAGTACGTGCGGAGTTTGGAAAATTATTACCTCTCGACCCTCAATTAGCGAAGTTAATAATAGAGTTTGGTGTGGAGAAGAAGGCACACATAAAGTATGAAAGAGTGGTGGTGGTGACGATGTAGCTGCAATAGTTTTCAAATGGAGGCCAACTTCACTCTACGTTCGAGGAGGAAATTATACCCATTTTATGGTGAAGCTTCTGACCAAAGATTAATAGGTATGTTTTTATTCACTGATGGAAGGTTGGTACAAAGTGTGCAGATGATTTTGGGGAAATTCTTTGGAAATATGAGGCATAGATATAGGACTAACATGGATGTATACTCCTTGATTATAGCATGGGCTTTGGACTTGGGGGAATCAACAAGCACAATGAGAGAAGTGATGGAAATGATTTTTCATAGAGATTTCTTGGAAGGATTAGAATCAATAATTGAATGGGAAGTTCCAGGTGAAGGCTTTGACATCTGGGAAGGCTTTGAAAATGTGGAACTGGAAGGGGTAGAAGGATGCATCCCTTTCATGCATTGGTTAGAGTTTGAGATTAAAAATAGATGTAGGGAAGAAGCAATGTTAGATAGCAAGCATTGAAGCTCTTTATAGAGCTGATGAAGGTGGAAGCAATTATAGCACAGGCAAAAGTAGAGGCAGAACACATGGAAGCACAGGCGAAAGCGGAGGCAAAGTGTATGAAAGAAAAAGGGAAAAATGTGAGGAAGCGGAAAATGAAAGACAAAGCAACAAGGAAAGTTGGTTATGAAATGGGTAGCACTAGTTGAATTTGTAGTTTTTGTAGGGTTTTTGTAGAATTAATGCAAGACTAGTACTAAATTTTTGGCTTGTTGGGGGTTGAACCCTATTACGGTTGTATAGTGTGAATAGTAGGTACTAGAAAGGGTAAAAGAATGATTGAAAATTTTGTTGAAATTTGTAAGGTAGATACAGATAGTTGTGGAACTGGTTTTAGTTGGGTAGGGTTACTTTTTCTGTTATGAAGCATATTAAGATGATTTTTTGAAAAAACTATTATAGTTGTAGGTAATTTTTTTATGGTTGATGAAAACAATGAGGCGAATAATCTTTATTTTAATGCAATACAAAATCCTATTACCGACCAAAAAAAAAATCCTAATAGTTCTAGTTTTATTCCAGAGTTTTCAATTCACAAGCCTATTGCTTCAGAGATTTACTTTCGGAATGCAACTACAACCGTACATCAATGATTCATTGCACGATCATGGTTAGATTGATTTGCACTAACACTTCGCCACTACATTTTTTTTATTAGTTTGATATTATGCTTAATTCACCAATATTTTATGCTTAATCATTTGAAAATAGGTTTAATTCACTAATGAATTTTATTTTTTAGTTTGAAAA
The DNA here is from genome assembly GCA_007258455.2 of Sequoia sempervirens. Classification (NCBI taxonomy): domain Eukaryota; kingdom Viridiplantae; phylum Streptophyta; class Pinopsida; order Cupressales; family Cupressaceae; genus Sequoia; species Sequoia sempervirens. The sequence goes on from VDFB02373365.1 coordinate 137,997,185, forward strand.
AAAATTTAATCGCCATCAAAATTATTCTTTCTAGTTTGAAAACAGGTTTAATTCGTCAACCGAAATATTTTATTGGTTTGAAAATAGATTTTAATCACCAATGGAAAAAATTTAGTTGCTTTTAAAAATTTGCATTTCACTAGGATTTTCCATAGACTTCTAGCAATTAGAAAAGATTTGACAATGAACATTACTTTTTTCCATGAAAAATGAAAAAATTTCCACTAATTTTTTTTTTTATTAGGAAGTATACAAGATTTACGAGGATTTTACACCTTTGCCAAGTGGGGGGGTGTTTCTTAAAGTTATCCTTGGTGATGAGGGGCTCTGTCCCTCGACCCTGCCTATCCCTGGACCTCGCAAGGAGGAATTTCCCCCTCGACCCCCACAAGGGGGCTCTTCCCCCTTGACACCCACAATGGGTGCTACCCCTTGGCCTAGTCGGTGGTTGCCACCCCTGGGCCCCTACTTCAATATTACAAAAAATGAAAAAAAAGATGGGGGAACTACATCGACCAACTATGCAAATTTTTAAAGGAGAGATTCACCATTATAATTAATATTTTTAGTGATTATTTGCTAGGATTCACCATTGTGATTATTACTTTTACCAATTATTCATTAAGATTCACTAGGATTTTACAATTTTTTTAATAATGTGCATAGATTCACTAGGAAAATTAATATTTTTTTTCAAAAAAAGGAAAGATTCGCTAGCAAAGTTATAGCACTTATCCAACATTCACCAAGATTTTACACCTTCATCGAGGGGGAGGTTTCTTAAACTTATCCCTGATTAAGAGTGAATATTATGTAAATGAAGACATTGGTATTTCTGATGAAAAGTCTAATTATGGAGATTTTGATGATAATGATGCTCGTTCTTGGCTATAAAAGATGAATCTAATCATGCTAACATTAAAAGACAAGTGAAGGAAATTCCTCCAAAGAAAGATGAAGATACCGTGATCTCCTCCCTACAAGCTAAATAAGACAAAAACTATTGGGTTGTTGACAGTGGTTGTTCACATCACATGATTGGTCATAAGAGTAAGTTTGTTAAACTTGAAAACTATGATGGAGGATTAGTTAAATTTGGAGATGATACTGGTGCTAAGATTTGTAGGATAGGTTTAGTAATGGCAAGCATAACACTAATGATGTCTACTATGTTAACCTTGGGCTTAAGGCATAATATCTTGAGTGTTGGACAAATGTGTAGTAAAGGATATAATCTTGTATTTGAAGATGAGAGATGTGAAATCAAGAAAGGATCCAGAATTGTGATTGCTACTAGTAAGAAGTCTCAAGGTTCAAATATTTATGATAGCTATTATTAGCATATTTTGGGCACCCAAGCTTGAGGAGGAAGAATCAAATCTTATGAAGGTTGTAAGAGGTGTAAGGGAATATTCTACATGTGTCCAAATCTTATGTATGGCTAGAGAGATTGTGCCATGTGGATTTGGATGCCCATCCTCTTCTAGATGCTTCTCTTATCTTGTATCTCTTTATATATTGTATGCTTTGCATTGTATAATGCATGGTTTCTTTGCTTAGTAATAAAGTGCTATCAGATTGACTCCAAAATAGGTGTTTGTTTCAAAACACTTGTTGAAGAAGCTTTATATTTGGAGCTGCATTATAATATCTATTTGATATAATACATAAGTACTATGATTTTGTAGGGTGGGGTTTTTTTACTCGAAAGGGTTTTCCCAATGTATATCTAGTGTTGTTTGTTTATGTGTACTTGTTGTTCTATATTTTTCTTTCTATGTGATTCTCCTTATGTAACTATGTTAGGTTTTAGTAGATTTTTTTTAACTCTCCGCTACTTAGATTAGTGTAGGAAGCTATTTCTACTCACCCAACTTCCTTTCAGTTGGTATCAAAGTCTGACTAGCCTTGATTCCTTTGTTGTGTTTGAAGGGTTTTTTTAGTTAATCTTCAAGTTTCAATGGGAGTTTAGGATAATTGCATTTTGTGACATTGTTGTAGGCAAGCGATGGCGGCATTTGGAAGGATTGATATGGAGAAGTTTAATGATGGTAACTTTGAGTTGTGGAAGCCCAAGATGGAGGATATGATTATATATCATAATTTATGGGTTATTATTTCTAGAACCATACCAACAATAATATTGGATCTCATGGATTGAAAATCCAAGGGTTTGATTAGACTCTATTTGGCTGATTTTGTTTTGAGCTTAAGTGTTCATGAAGAGAAGACCTCTGGTTTTTTATTGAAGAAACTTGGAGACATTTATAAGGCTAAATCCTTGGTATCAAGTTGTTCCTATGAAATAAAATGTATTCTCTGAATATGAAAGATGGAGGATCCGTGGAAGATCATTTAAATGCATTTAACATGTTGACTACTCAATTAGGTTTCATTGGAGACAAGATTGATGAAAAGACTATTGCATGCTCATGTTGTGTTCTTTTCTAGACTCATGGGATCACTTAGTGATGGATATTAGAAGCACAATAACCACTTTCAATATGGATGAGGTGGCTTCTTCGTTGTTATTCGAAGAAATGTAGAGTAAATCCTTCGAGATGGGAAATGAGGCCCTTGTTATTCATGGAAAATCAAAGGAGAAAGGAGAGAAGAAAAAAAAAAAATCTAAGTCAAACTATCTAAGGAAATCTAAGTCTCTTGGTAAGAATTCCAAGGTGAAATATTGGAACTATGGCAAAACCAGTCATTTTAGAAAAGACTATAAGGAGGAGGAGAAGAAGAAGAAAAACTCATTCTCAAGATGAAGTAGAAGCTTTTTTTTCAGCCTTGGAAATTCATCCATTGGAAGATGTGTGATTGATAGAATAAGGTGCTTCTTTTTCCATGAATTCTTACAGAGGATGGTTCTCAAAGTATGAGGAGTATGATGGTGGTAAGATGTATCTAGGTGACAACTTGAACATTGTTGGTCATGGAAGAGTCAAAATTAGATTTCCTAATGGAAGAGTGAAGGGGATTAATGGTGTCCTACACATCCCAAGTTTGGTATGAAACCTGATTTCTATGAGTAAATTGAATTATTCAAGAGTGCAAGTTATTTTCTCTAGTGGAGGATGCAAGATAACAAGAGGAGCTATGGTGTTGGCTTAGGGTACATTTGGGTTGGCACCTTGTACAAGTTGGATGAATACATAGTACAATACAATATGAATAGTTCTTCTGAAATACTAAAGAAGAGACCTTTGGATACTCCATCCTCATTGTCAAATCATGCAGTGAAGAAATTTTTTGCAGCTACATCTGATGGTCATACATTTTGGGTACCTAAGGCTACTCATTCCATGGAAATGAAGCTTCCTAAAGAGAATATAATTCTATGGCATTGAGGAATTGGTCACAATGGTGAGAAGGGTCTTAGAACCCTAAAAATTAAGAGCCTTGTTGAATGCCTTGATGATTGTAATCTCAAGTTTTAATTTTGCAAACATTGTGTTTATGGAAAGCAACATGATGTTTCTTTTTAATCTAATTCTCACAAGTCTTCTAGGGTTTTGGACTATGTTCATGAAAATGTGTTTGGTCTTGTGAATGTTCCTTCATTATCAAAATCTATATATTTTATTTCTTTCATATATGATTATAGTAGAAGGACATTCATTTAATTTCTCAAAAGTAAAGATGAATTATTTAGTCAGTTTATGGAGTTTGAAGCCTTGGTATAAAATTAGACTAGCAAAAAGATCAAGTGTTTGAAGATTGACAATGGTGGTGAGTTTTCTTTTGTAGTGTTCACCAATTTTTGTAAAGAGAACATGATTGATAGACATAAGACAACTCAATACACCCCACAGGAAAATGGAGTTATAGAGAGGATGAAAAGGATGTTGATGGAGAGGGATAGGAGTATGTTGAGTTGTGCTAGACTTTAGCATAAGTTTTGGGTTGAAGTAGTATCCACTGCATGTTATCTTATGAACATATTTGCTACATCAACGCTTGTTAAAAAGACACCAATGGAGGTTTGGTTTGGTAAAAATCCTTCAATGAAATATCTTAGAGTATTTGTGTGTGAATATTACACTCATGCTCTGATAAGAAGAGGTCCAAGTTTGATAACAAGCAAGTAAAGTGTATCTTCATTGGTTATGGTATCAATGTGAAGGGGTACAAGCTTTAGAATCTAGAGGCTGAGAAGGTTCTGTACAAAAGAATTATAATTTCAAAGAGATGAAACCTTCCACTATTGATCTACAACAATAGAAAGAGGAGAAACATAAGAAGGGGGTAGTTCAAATTCCACCTACTTAGATTGAAGATGAACTACACACTCCTACTAGACTTGGTGATAAGGAGACATCGAGCAGCTCTTAAAGTTTTGAAGAAGAAGAAGAACCTCAACCTTAGTAATTGAGGATGTCGACATGAGTTATGTGACAACCGAAAAGGTTTGGTTATTCATTATTGGATTCCAGATGATTTTTTTATTTGATTGCTGACATTGATGAGCCTAGGATAGTTAGAGAGGCTATGGGTATGAGTGATGAAGATTCCTGGATGAAAGCCATGGATGAGGAGATGGTTACATTGAAGAAAAACAAGACTTGGGATTTGGTACCTTTACATGTTGGATATAAACATATTGGTTGTAAATGGGTGTTCAAGAAGAAGTGTGGTCTTGATGGCAGTGTTGAGAAGCATAAGGCATGATTGGTCACTAAGGGGTTTTCTCACATGGAGGGAATTGACCATGGTGAGATATTCTCTCTTGTTGAAAAGCCAATATCTATTTGGATCTTGTTATCACTTGCATCAATGTATGATTTAGAAGTGGAACAGATGAATGCGAAGAAAAAATTCCTTCGCAGTGACTTGGAGGAAGAGATCTGCACATCATAGCTAGAGCACTTCATTGGAAAAGGTAAAGAAAATATGGTTTGTAAAATGAAGATGTCTTTATATGGCTTGAAACAGTTTCCTAGAATGGGGTGATAGAAGTTTGATACTTACGTGTTGTCATTGTGATTCATGAGATCAAATTTTGACCATTATGCATATTATAAATTTGATAATGGTTGCATTCTCATTATTGTTTTATATGTAGATGATATAGTTTATTGGGAATGGTAAATGTATTATTTAGATTTGAAGTTTTAGTTGTTAGCATAGTTTAAGATGAAATACCTAGGTGTGGTTAGGTAAATTCTAGGGATGGATGTCATGAGAGACAAAGATAACCAAAAGATTTGGTTATTTTAGACAAAGTATGTGAACTCAGTGAACTGGAGAGATTCAACATGAAAAATTGCAGATAGTTAGTTGTTCTTGTGATGCAAGGGATGAAAATTTATGTGAATGATTGTCCAAAATATCCTACTAAGATGGAGGACATTACCAAAGTATCATATACTCATTTTTTGGTAGTTTCATGTATGCTATGGTGTGTATGAAACCATACATTACCCAAGTAGTGGGAGTCCTATCTTTTTATGGCTAATCCTAGACTGATACATTGGGATGTAGTTAAGAAAGTGTTCAGATATTTATGGGGTATTTATCAGTATTCCTTGTGTTTTCATGGTCATCCTACTAGATCTTGAAATTATATGAGTATTCATGGATATGTGGATTTGAAGATTGGGCATGTGACATTGATAGTTGAAGATTGACTAGTGGTTATGTGTTTATGATGTTTGGTGGTGCTTTGAGTTGGATGAATAAGCGACAGGCTATAGTTGCTTTATCCACAAGAGAAGTAGAGTACATGGAAGCCACTAATGCTTGTAAGGAAGCCATTTGGCTTAAGATATTGTGTTTTGATATTGGTTTAGATGTAGAAAAAATCACTACTTTTTGCAATAGTCAGAGTGACATTATCTTAGCAAAGAATCCTACCTTCCATGCCAAAACAAAGAAAATCAATGTTTAGAATCATTTGATTTGTGATATAATAGAATATGGAAAGGTGATTTTGGAAAAGGTTTACACTTTGGAAAATGTTGCAGATGCACTAAAAAAATCAGTGTGTACAAATAAGTTTAGATGGTGTTTCAATTTCATGGGCCTTGGGGCTCTAAGTAGATGATTTCATATGACTCTTGGTAGGTCTTTGACAAGTGGGAGAATGTTGGGATTAAGGTGTCTCAACCTAAGATTCCTAACATGATTATTTTTAATGTATTATTGTATTTATTTATATTATTTTATTTCCTACATTGTCATGTCATCAATTGGGACCCACCAGCTTGGTGGCATCCTTGTTGGAGGTGACTAGATGACACATCATCATCCCAAGTGGAGGTAGTTGTCCCACTTTGGAATCTTGGACTTATGATAGATTTTATGATGTGTCATAAGGCATCTTTGTGCATGGATAAAATTGGTGCGTAAGTTGGATTATGATAGGTTGTAAGAGAATCAAATATTCTTGGTCAGTTATGATAGATTCTCTTATAGTTGTAAGTGTTGTAAGTATGGTAGATTTTATCACATATTTTATGATAGATTCTATGATATTTTTAATGCATCTATCATATCTAATATTAACATATTTTGGGTGCCCAATCTTGAGGAGGAAGGATCAAATCTTAAATGACATTTGTAAGAGGTGTAAGGGAATCTTGGACATGTATCCAAATCTTATGTATGGCATGGGAGATTGTTCCATGTGGATTTGGATTCCCATCCTCTTAGATGATTCTATTAGCTTATTCTCTCTATTTATTGTATATTTTGCATTGTATAATGCATGGCTTGTTTACAAGTAACGAAGTGATACAAGATTGACTCCAAAATAGGTGCTTTTTCAAAACACTTCTTGATGAAGCTTTATACTTGGAGCTACATTGTAATCTCTATTTTATGTAATACAATGGTACTATGCTTTTGTAGGGTGGGGATTTTACTCAAAAGGATTTTCCCCACATATATCTAGCATATTTTCTTTATGTGTACTTGTTTTATCTATTTCTTTCTATGTGATTCTCTTTCTGTAACTACATAATGTGTAACTAGTAGATTTTTTTTGTAACTCTCCCCTTCTTAGATTAGTGTAAGAATTTGATCTACTCACCTAGCTTCCTTTAAATCATTGGTTGTAGGGATGCCAATTCACTAAACTTGTCTAGGATGAATGGTGATGTTCTCCCTATCTTATTCAATGGGAATTTACCTCAAGCCTTTCTTCTAAAGTAAATTATAAAATTTAGGTATCATCTCTATTTATTTTTGTTCTTTTTAAGAAGTTCCTTGCACATTCTACATTTCCATTAGAGAAATGGATGGCTTAAATATTTTTTTTATTTCCTCTATGTGCTTTTGCACATGTTATTTTCATTTTCTATGGTCAAACTATTCATTTTATTTTCCCTTTATGACTCCCATGCCTAGTGAATTTCTTAAGGCTTCTAGTCCTCATTATTAGTAAGAAATCATCACATACAGGTTACCCAAATATTGATATTTCATGTCGTACTCATATCTCATCAATAATAACTTATATGAGAGATCTTACTCCTCCAAACCTTGCATAAACCCTCTTTGTCTATGTGCCTTACTAAGTGTTTGATTCCATTATTCAAACTTTTCAAAAGTGGCTAAGTGTTCATTTTTTGGCATTTTAAACTTTTTCTAAACCCTCATACCTACATGTCATCTCTATCAACTCTAAAGTCTACCTTGATTCCCTTTGAAAATAATTTAAGTATGGAATTTATTAGTCTATCGAGCCATTGATGATCCTTCTAATCATCTTCCTATCCTAAGGTTCCTCAATTCCTCAAGCCATGAATTCCAAGTTCCTAAAGGACTAAGTGCTAAGTCTATTGGACTTCAAGTTGTCAATTTCCTCCTTACCTTCCTCCTCGTGTTGGCATGAAATATGTATTCTTCCCAATCCTTGATCCATGAATCATTCCCTTTGCTCTTCAATTATACTAAGTCATTCCATTGAACTTTTAAACTTTAGATGTCCCTCATCCTTCCCTTGCTCATTTGCAGTTGTCATGGTAGATGTTTGATTCTAAATAAAGGATTATTTCATCAAGGCATTTGTGATGGACACACTCTTCTTCTTGGCTTGATGCTTGATAAGAAGACTTTATTTTTGAGGTTATATCTAATTTAAAGTTTTCCTTATAGAATGATGGTAAGCCCAACCCCATAACACTTTTGATACCCTCAAGAGGTGTGTTTTAACTTTAACATTCCATTAGTTCTTAGTGATCCCTTTCAACAAATAGATCTCAACCTCTAAGACTATAAGAATGTAATTTAAGGAATTTTAACATAGATCTAAGGATAAGAGAGGTTCTCATAGCTCATTTATTACCTATAAATATCCCTTTTTTCAAAATTTCATCCCTAGAATAATTTTTTTTATGGGTGATCATCTTTTCTGAGGTCAATTTCAAAAATCATCAATGCTAGGATATGGTAGAGATCGAGGGATTTCCTATCATGTTTACTTGATCACTTACATCATGTTTTTGATTAGATAAGCAGGGGAAGGGCCCTGAACCCTTACAAAATAAAAAATAGAGACAAATAGCTCAGCAAACTAGAGCCAAATAGCTCAACAAAATAGACTAGGCAAACATAGTCAACAAAAGAGAAACAACCAGTCAGAACAACAAACAACGCAAGACTATTCAAGGAGTAGCACTTGAACCAAGTAGATACTCTAAGGGCATGTTAAATGAAACTGTGACCTTCTTAGAAGCATGTTACTTCTTTCTGTGAATCGTAGTCTAAGGATAATCATAAATTGAAACTAAAAAATTTTGATCAAAAGGGGAAGACTCCCATTCGAAGTAGAAAACCAGAGGAATAGTTGATACTTAAGGCAAAGCATATAAAACCAAGCCTAAATCAGCAGGACTTACTGTAGCATTTTCCAATACATGGGCCTCAAGGGAGGTAGTACAAACAACATTAGGGACAACCAAATTCAAAGGCCGCACAACAACATCCACATAAGTTGCAGCACCCACCTCAATTGAATCAAGTGGAGTAGAATAAACTTGCACTTGTGGAGTATTATCCATCACAACACTCATATTAAGTCTCGTAGAAGGAGAAGCAGGCCTAGAGTCATCATTAGAAGAAGTAGAGTTAGCAGTAGGGTGAACTATTAAGTGTTCATGGAGTGAATTCTTCCACCAGGTAGAGGAAGAAATAGGGTGGGAGCCTTTAGAGTAGTCGCGAGCCAAGTGGCCAACAACAAAATAACCTCTACAATGAAAAGGAAGACCCTCGTAATCCACAATCTGAGACCAACATGAACCATTAATCTACAACATAACCTCTCCAAGTAAAGCCTTCGATAGGTCAACCTCCACCAAAATCCTAGCAAAGGAAGTATGAGTGAAATTCTCAGAGGCCATATCCACTTTCAAAAATCTACCAATAGTATTACCAATACCCTCAAAGGTAGAGGAACACAAGAACTACAAGGGAATATAGGGAAAACTCACCCAAACAGGCATCACATCCAAAGGTTCTTTCAAAGGGTTAAAAGAAAGAACCCAAGGCCTAAAAGAAAGGGGATGAGAATCCCAAACCCACATACTATAATCTAAAACAACTTGTCTATCCCCACAAGAACTAAACCCACCACCAAAAAACCCCTTACAGAGGGGTAAATCTCCATCAAGCCATCAACCAAAGGAGACCAATGATTGGTGATCCAAAGGTGTAAATCAGGAAGAGAATGCCATAAGCAAAAAAAATCTACAAATAAGAACATTTTTGGAATAGAAATATATATTATCAACAACTCCCTTACCAAGAGAAACAACATGAGCAACTGCAACACAACGCATACGCTGTACAATACCCTCTTGAGGTCTCTTAGAATTCATGACATCAGCATAAGGTAGAGGGCGATAAAAATACCTCACACGAGAGAATGGAGACAACCCAAAAACACCCACAGTAGCACCAACAATCGCCTCAACCGCAAGAGGTGAAGAAAATGCAGCACCCACAAAATTCATAGTAAGATGCACTATGAGCTCACATCTAGGCATAGACAGGGGTGATGCCACAGAGTTGATCAAGTTATCTCCAAGATAGGAGTAGAACAAGTCCTTGTCAGGTCGAGAGAGACAAGAGTGGTTGAGAGAGGGTGCGGCCTTAGAGCCATTCAAAATCATGCATGTGTGGGATAATCTAGAGTGGGTGGGAGTGGATGCAGCCATAGAGCCATTCAAAAAAGTGATCACTTACTTCATGTTGAAATGTACACATGTCTACATTTTTATTGGTTTTCCTAGAGGCCAAGGTTTCTATCTTGTCTTCCACATTTTGGAACATATTTTTCTATTTCGGCTCAAAAAGATAAATCATGTAGGACTCATTTTCGTATTGGGTTTTTTTTTCTCTATAGAGACTTGCATGTTGTAACTCTACTTCATAAAATAGAATCCATACCTTTGCATCACAAAAAAACATTGCCTTGCTACTCTGATGAAAATTGAGGCCACCCAAGACTACACATAATGCGCATCCACAAACTCATCTCTATTGCCTTTCATGGTGCATTCAAACAAGAAACTGGGTGCAATGTTCAAATAGAATTTCCTCAAACAATTTTGATACATTTTCATTGTAAGCGCATACTGTCCTTCCAAAGTAAACATAATCTAGATTTACCCAAGCACCAGGCATCTGAAAGAATGCTTCCGCATTGGCTATTTGTACCTATGATAAAAATTTACTTGCAAATGTCAAAACATCCTCCCAGTGATCATGGTGGCACCCCCTTTTAACTAGCACAATGGTTTCCTTTTGCAACGTAACATATCCTTATACCTGTGCCAAACAAAGATGTTTCCTACAGTGGTATCATATTCCATACAACTCGAATCCTTTCAAGATTGTTGCCTCGTCCTATAGATCCCTCTCTCATGGTGGAAAGTTGCAAAACAACCCCAATTTCCAATTGAAAACTCAACGTAAGTATTGACTCACCTTACACAACTTTAATGCTTATTTTGTTTCAACCCAGTCATCCCACTTAAAAGCTCACACTTGAAAGCAAAACATGTTCACCACCAATGATATTTCAAGAAAACAACTCTTGGAAATCTATGGTTTCCATACCGATATGTTTTTCCTTTACAACATTTAAGAGTAAGGTCATCCTTGTTTTGGCGATCTCCTAGTGTAGCACCTAGAAATGAATTAGGAAATAAGTGAGGTGAATAGAGAACAAAAATCTGCTCAACCTGACAAAATATGATTCCTTCCACAATCTTATTCATTTCCTCAAAGTATCCATCATGACTTACAATCAGCAAAGTCTCATGGATTCCCTCCATTTACTGGTGCGATAGCTGCACCACCATCTTATTCCCCATGACATGATTCCCTATTGCTTATCTCCTTAGTGCAAAACAAATAGGCGATTTTGACTCTTGAGGAAATTGTGACCCAATAAAATTTTTATAAAAGTTTCCAAGAGATCCATATAAAACATTTGATGAGTCTTAAATTTCTTGAATACAATCCCCAATTCTAACTTCAATCACATCTTCTTCAATACTTGAGCTATGGCTACAAAACTATATATGCACCCACATAATCAAGAAACCCCAAACAATGTTAGCATGATTAAAAGATTTGCTTTTCTAGTATTATGTGGTTTTTCAAACAACCAAGCAAGATTGAATGGTGTTGTGACCTTATTCCATGGTAAATCAAGTAAAACAATTTTCATCTTTACCCTATACTTTTACCCTTGAGATACTGAAAATAGAGACATGATGTATGCACAAAACATGCTTCTAATGACTACTGAATGTCTTTACTCAAACAAGTCATCACCCTTTTCTCTCTATGCAAAATGTAACAACATTTTCAACTTTCACATGGTTAAGTTTATACATAGACTTGAAAATGGCATTTGAAACTTTTCAAACAATTATGGCTACCCTTGTCTTTGTATTTTAACATGGAAATTCACTCAACAATGGTTGACACATGTTGGGTCCCCTTGTGCGCACGACTAATAAAACTTCATTTTCAAACAAGTTTCATCTTGAATTGACTTGAGGTTGTTACTGAATGCTCTTGATGAGGAAAAATGAAGTGGGTTGCCATTAAAACTTGATTTATGGCATTTTTGCACAATGATCAAAACTGGCCAAGTGGGCTCTAGAATTGCCTTAGGAAACTAGTCAAACGACCTCCTAGAGCCATGGAAATTCATAACCATGTAGAAATTTGAACTGAGAATGCAATGCAACAAATGGCATGACAAAAAAGATCATGAGGTGAAAGATATTCAATGTCAAAATGGCTCAGTTAGACTTTTATACAATTGTACCTTCTCAACCAATTAGGGCTCACAAATTCACCTTCTTGAAAAAATATGAAATCACCTCCTCGCTAACTACCACTAGAAAAAATAGGTCATTTGGGTACATCAACTATGTGTGCAAGAGGTATTTACTTGAATCATCATTAATCACAAGATATTAGGGGTCAAAGTTGACCACCTTGAAAAGTTCTCAAAATGCAAGCGTGAAAACAGAGCAAACAACATTTGCTTTTGATTTTGAAAAAATAGCAAATCAAATCATGAGGCTCTGAAATTGGACCAAGGAGCATATTAATGTGGGGAGAATGGAGAACAACAATATTTTTTTCTTGACAATCATCCAGCTGTGAAATATCAGGTCGAATAGGAGGCTACTTCGTAGGTTGAAAGAATTTACAAACAGTAAAATATTCCTAGAATGCTCCAGGTTTTCTTTTCAAAACCTTGTCAATACTCATCATGGGGAGTAGAAAACTGACATGTGCATGTTACCATATGTCAATTGAATATGTCCACCAAGGCTTTTGGCATGAAAATCAACTAGCTTCAAATTGTGACCCTCCAAAGTAGGTTACATGGGCATATTTTTTAGGGGCACTTCTGAGTGTGTAGAGTAAAAATTTCAATATGGGCACTTCAAATTTGAAAATTTTGAAGGTACCATTAGGCCCTACTGAATAGGAATGATGGAAGTCTCATTCAATGACTTTGCACTAGGAATCACTGAAGGTGAAGGTACATCAACTATCCTTGATGGAGAAGGAGCATCTGAAGAATCTTCATCATCCTCACCTAAAGATTCAAAGTATTCCAAAACTTCAAACTCCTACATAGTAGCATGATCATAGGGTATCTATCTAAAAAATGAGGAGGCACAATACAATATGAAACAAGATCTTCTAGGAATAGTTGAGTATCACTATCTTCATGTATCTCCCAAATTTTAGTCCAAAGAATATGAGGACACTCAAAATGATCAATCGCATTCAAAGTGGAATCACTAATATGCATTGCAATAACTCCTAAGACATGATCCATTTTGCAATTCCATGCAAATTTCTTACTATCATTACTAGGAGGGGAAACAAGATTATACAAACATGTGGCAATAAATGAATTTATCTAAGATATTTTATGATACCATCTCTCCATTGTTTTTAGTTTCCCCTTTTCAACATAATCACAACGAGATGAAATGAAAACCCCATAATGAACTATGACAAATCTCCAAGAAAATAAAGAAATTAACCTTCAACAACAATTTGATCAAACTCCCAAATATATGATATATACTGCAAATGAAGTGTTCCCAAATTGATAGAACCTCTCCAGGAGTTAGGATGTTCAAGTAATTAGTCAAAATGCCAAATTTTCAAAATACTGAATAAATAATACCTGACACTAAATTTGGAAAAAGTGTATGTGCACAATGAAAGAGCTCCTCAATACCTTCCAAATGCAACTTGAATCACCAAAATCAAAGAAACTGGTAGAAAGTTGTGAGCTCGAAGGTCCAAATGAGAGATCTGACTTTAGATGCCAATAATTCATCTCTACAAAAAATTATGGAAAAAAATATTGCACCACTATGAAGTACGTGGAACCATCTTTTCATTGATATCTCATTTACAAAATTTTGATAATCTAATGAAAAGTTATGGAAAAATGAAAAAATAAGTTGTCTTAGGAAAATCAAGTATGCTAAAGTCTAAGTAGGTGCAAAAAATAAGCACCTGGGTGTTGGGGTTTGGTACTCCATGTGACCGAAGGTGAAATCCAAGAAAAAAAAGGCCCACCACCAGGAGGGTGCTAGGTAGTAGAGAGAAGGTGGTGCTCCACCTAGAAGCATAGCTCCGCCCACAAAAACTAATGCGAGCTTATGAAGGAACCATTGGTGAAAGACTTTGTCAGCTGTTGAGGATGAGTCAAAGGTCAATGTCAAAATTTTGGAAGCAATAGAATTAATGAAGATTGGTGGTGAGAGCAGGCAACCTAAATATAATGTCGAGTATTTCATACAACCTATTGTGGGTTGGCCGGAGTTTATGGGTGGCAATAAAGAAGGTAGCCCAAGGATTAAGTTATTTGTGGACCAAACAAAAAGAATTGGCAATGTAGGTACAAAGTGAGGTCAAAGAATGTTGCCAAAGATCACAACAATATTAAAAAACATTGACCAAGGCTCCACCGATGGGAACATAAAGTGTAGGTGTCAGGATGGCAGCTCCTTCCTAGGATCCTCAACCTGCAAAATAAACCACCCTCATAGATACAAGAGAGAAGCACAATATTCTTCTAAATTATCAAGAGATGATATTTAGAAAATGAGATGATAAAATACATAGTGTATAGGAATTTTAAAGGCATGAGAAATGAGATGGGTGGAAAACCACCTGATATGGGAAAACTACCTAAATAATTATCCCTAAGTTAAAAACTTAACACTAACATTAAGTACCACGATAAAGATTCATTGAATAGGGAAAAATCAAATAACTTATAGGAAAAATAATCGTGCTTTATACCCAAACTACTTCAATTATCTTCAATAAATTTATTTTATTTCTTGTAATTAGCCTCTCAATATCACTAAGAACATTATGGATATCATTAGGAATCTCAATAGGAATACACTCAAGCTAGGAAAGGACATCATAACCAATAAAATTTAGAAGAAATAGAAAAAAATAAGCATCATCTTCTACCCTAATTCTAGCAACATAAATATTGACCAACAAAGTGACACAATCTAGTATCAAGAGTTGAGAACCAACTCTTTTCTTTAAAGGAGGAAAAAATATACTCAATATTAGGGTTTCCATGTAATATATATGCAAGATGTTTGAGTTTAAAACTTTTTCCTCCAAAAGTCCTAAAAAATAAGTTCAATGGCTAAGAATAGGGAATGATAACTTAGGACATTGTTCTAGGACTTATGACCAAGAAAATACATTAAATACTAACTCATGAAGAAGGCTAACTCCTCTTTCATATTTATGTTTTTCTATTCCAATAGGGCGTTTCATAAGGCTATTTATTTATATGCAACAAGCCTTGAGTATATATCATATCCTATCTTCCAAATGTTGTCACTAAATTTTATTATGATAGATCATAACATTTAGGAACACTAACTTCTAATGAAAAAATAACACTTGATTCATGAGATTAATATGTCACTTTTTCTCCAAATTATGTATATTCAATGATCTACGCTACCCTTCATGCATGACTATATCAATTACCACCAAACACATAAAAAAAAATAACACGTTAATAGCCCTCTTAAGATTGTAATATATTTAAAGCACTGAGATATGAATAATGATGAAGAAAAATAATATTAAAGGATTCAAAATATGTTATATTTTGATAAAATTTTGATTATTTGGCCTTGCATGGAAACACAGTTAATATTAGGAAAGGAAATAAAACTTGCATAATGTTACAATAAATCCCTTTATGCATTCATGTACAAACCAAAAGTATATGAAATCTTGCATATAAAAATTGCTTAAACATCCACTATATATCTACAATAGATGACATATGCTAAAGAAAAGGCTATTTAAAGTCCATCTCTAGGGACACTTTATAGCCCTATCTATTAGACTGATCCTCATAGAAAATATAGTAGAAAATATGATTTGAGAAAAATAGTCATGTTCAATTTCCTATGAACTTATAATTGATGATGGACACACTTAGCAATATAGAGAAACGTTAAAAAATCCTACAACTTATTCAAACATAATCATAACTTCAAAAATTATAACCTTCAATAATTAACTTCAAATACCTAGAACATGCTACAACATCTCTATGTAGTAAATTAGGTCAAGAGACAAACCATATTAAAATCATGATTTTATTTTACACAACTCTTTATCTTCCCTATAATTTGTAGCATGATATTGTGGTCTCTTATATGAAATAAGTGGAGGATTTGTAGTAGGTTGGTCTTGGTTACATGGAAGGGATTTTGGTTCAATCATGGTCTCATTAAGGATAGGAGGCTCAATCACGGGTTGAGGCATATTGGTAAGGGGTAACTCTACTATGTGCTTTGCCTTAAACCTTTGATAAGATTTCAAAAAAAATTCCTCACGGGGTCTAATAGGCTCTATAGGCTCAGGCTAAAAGAAATCTAATGAGAAGTTCCTATGGGAAGACACATGATTAAATCCATTATCATGCATAGTAAAGATTTCATTGCCAAATGGAAACTTTAAGCATTTATGCACAACTGACAAAATGCCATGCATGGAGCAAAGCCATGGGTAGCCTAATTTCACACAAAATTGGTCTGAAGTTGAGATGATGGTGAATGAGACATTCAATTTTTTCAGTCCAAAATTTAAAGGGGGAATTATCGAACCTATTGTAGGGCAAGAAAAACCATTATGCGTTTTGATCCATGCTTTTGATTTTTCATAAGTATCTTGATAAAGCTCATTCACAAATAGGAATTCTTCGTTGATCACATTCGCTACACAGATGGGATCAATTAATATCCCATTAGTAGGCTTTTCATTGATTCTTCCAGGTATGTAAAGAGGACGGGTATGTGTAGGATCATCATGGAAAAGTAGGCCCTTAAGTGGTGAAAAATTCAAAAAAATCAGAGTTAGGCAATTTGACATAAAAATTTGAATAAGTTATCTATATTATTTCAAAAATATGTAATAATAGAATATGTATCAAATTGAATGTAGTTTCTAAACTACCAGGTTTATTTTAAAAAATCTATTTGGTAAAAATTTGAAATTTCAATGCAATAGTACTTAAATTTCAGGGAAAAAATAAGAAGTGTTTGTTTGACCACTCTAACCACAATAAAATGATAATATTTTCTTATAATATTTTATATATAAGTAGGGATTCATGTTGTGAATATTTTTTGTAATTTTTTTCCAAGTAAATTAATATGAGTTTTTATTACAAATTTTAAAAATGGTCAAAACTTCATTAAATTCATTTTTTTTTAATCCTATAGTATGAGAAGCATCCTAATTCAAAAATGTGATACCATTTGAAAACTATATTTTTCAATCAAAATTAGACTTTAGTCATAATTCAAATAGAAAATGAATAATAATTATTTATTAAATTCAAAGTAAGGCATAATTTATATTGGTGGAAAGATGAGAATCTTCTTTAAAACCCTTTTCATTTCATCAATTTTGGGTAAAAAGTCATGTCATGATTTCCATTGGATGCATGTTTAATTATGTATTTTGTGAGTCCATATTATTTTGCAAAACTTCAATAAATCCAACCATATTGTCCAAATTTATTAATTTTTTGATTATTCTATGCAAAATAAAAATGACAATTTGAATTCACACAATACACTAATTTATCAAATGAAGCTTAATATGATCAATTTTAGATAACAAATTTTTGTAAACTTTAACAACAAACTAAAAAATCAAAATACAAAAATAGAGATTTTGATGCCCAAAAATGTAGGAAAAATCCCTAATCAGGGACTCATTCGCCCATGGGAAAATGGATCCTAGCTGAGGGTTTTGAAAAATGAATTTACAAATTTATGAGTAGATTCCTATGGTTTTCATATTTTGGATGAGATAGGTGGTTGTAGTTTGTATTTTCTATAAATGTAAGTCCAAATGCAAATGCAAAATTGTGATAAATGACAAAATAGGAGACCTAATTTGATATGGAATTTTGATTTAATTTTCAAATGTAAATGAATGATGATGCAATGTTAGGTAAATGCTTTGCAAAATGACTAATTTTTTGTATTTTCTATATTTTAAAAGATTCAAAAATATAATCCTAAAACTAAAAAATGAGATGCAAACTAATGCAAGCTAAGCAACCCTAAATGAGATTCATTTCAATGCAAAGCAATTCAAATCTTAGATCTAGGTTTGAAATAGACTCCAAAATAAAAAGGATACAATGCTCAAAAGTTGGGTTCACCAAAATGAAATGAAGGAAAGGTTTGGGGGTGTTAAGATGGGGACCGTATAATAAACCTATCTTCCTTATTTCATTAGGAAATGAGATCCACACAATGAATTGAATTACAACCTTTAGGTGAGTCAACTAAAGGTTTGAAACTATAGATTTCCTGATGACTGAGGGGTGGGGGTCAAGTTCACCAGGCACTTTTGAGAGAAAGATTAAAATAGCAAATCAGCCCAATCATGCCAAATTAAACTTAAAATGTTCAACAATATTAAACTCAAAATAAGCATAACCATAAATTAAATTACAAATTTGAGAAGGGAAGAACTGTGTTTACTAGTCACCAAAAGTGAGTTTTCAAAGGCTAACTGGGACTTATTCACCCAAGGAAAAATGGGTCCATTGTTAGGGATTTTCTGCAACTTTTGGTAGCCTTTGCTATATATCTGAATCTTCCAATTTGTCCAAGTGGTAGTGTTGGAATTTCGGAAATAAATTTTGTAGATGAGCTTTTGTGATATGACAACTTTTATGACAACATTTTTAACTTTGTCCAATTCTTTAAATTTTCTCTTCAAGAGATCTTCAAGCTTTCTTACACCTAAATCTACAAACACAACATGAAAGGGATTTTTTGTTTTTGGTGAATGGGGGTTTGCCTTGGTCAAACCCTATTTTGGTAATCAAACCTTGAAATGAACAAAATCATGAAAGAGGAAATGAAGAATGAATAAAGCTATATTACCAATCAACAAACCATTGAATAAACCTTGGAATATAGATCTACAACTTGCATGAAACAACTTCAATGGATGTGGATCTTGAACTTTGAACATTTCTTGAAATAATGCTTTGAATGCTTGATTGGATCATGAAACCTAAAAACATGGATGATGCAAGAAGACTTTGACATAAAAATTAGATCTTGATTGCTGCAATAAAAATCTAATAAATTTTCCCATAAATTCCCTTGATCACAACTTTAGGTCTTGAAAAATTGCATAAAAACTCTTAGGTGAAACATAGTGAAATGACCTTATATTTATATATATGTATCCTCAATTTCCTGAAATTCAAATATCACAAGCCAACATTGAATCACATATTTGAATATTGTTAAAATACCACCAAAAACATAATTTAAATTTAGGTCCCAAGGTCTAGGGAGGGGTAAATGAATTAAAGGACCAATTAAGGCATAATTAAGCTCAATTAATTAAGGAATCCCTAAATAAGTGTGAAAGTGTAAAAATATACACCTTACAACACTAAATTAAGGCACAATTAAGTCCATTTTAACTAGGAGGGCCCAAACAAGTGAGAAAATGTAAATGATATATATATATATATAATAGTATTACAATATATTATATATTATATATAATATATTTATTTTTTATATGATTTCATTAGAAACACATATCCATTTTTCTCTGGTTCTTACTGTGACAGTATGTACTTTTTATCTGGCTCTAGGAAAAAATCAAAGAAGAATTTCACATCTTTTGACAAACGAATAATGCCTTTTTGTCATATCACCACTTTTTGGACCCACATGGTCCTACACTCACCCTATCCAATCTTTTAAATACTTCTAGGTAGTTTGTAATAAATCCACCTTCATCCAAATCCTTAAGGAATAGAGCTCCTTCTTCAAGAATATATTTTTACTAAGGATTTGGACTTATATATCTCTCCAAGTTTCTTTTAAGAATAATTTGTAGTGGTTTATTTATGGACATCATTAAGAACATAATATGTACTTGGCATAATATAATTAGAACATTTTAGTTTTAGTCTATTAAGTCATATCAAGATGCTTGAGTAGCTTATGCAAGCCCTAAGAATTCACATCAACATCATCCCATAGATCAAAGTCAATCAAGATACCTTCCATTTTTATTTACTTGTCTTAAAATTAGTTCTTGGAAATTTTTCTACATCAATCCTCCATGATGTGCTTTCCATATTTCTTTCATACAATAAAGATTTTAAATTTCTCCTTCTACACAACCTCCCACTCAAATAATGATTAGCTCAAAAAAATCTCTACCTGACAACTAGAACCAAAGGTGACCAAGCTCCGGTACCACTTGTAAGGAAGTAAGGTATATGGAAACAACTTTCTAGGCTAATTTTCAAAGGAGTGATGTATAAAAAAGTTAAAATTTGATCCAAATTTACTACAAAAAAGTATCTAGAAATATAATCTTAAATAGATAAATAATTATACCATGATCCACAACAATTTATGTTGGGAAAAATATTTTGAGAGAAAAAACTCACACTCCAAAACTTGCACATTTATCATCAAATATCAAGTAGGATTAAAATACACTTAAAATATAAATATTTACAAGAGTATTTTGTTGGGTCTCAAAACCACAGCTTCACTTCCTAGAAGGAAACCTCAATCACAAGGATAGGGTTGTTATCATGCAAGTGAAATCATTTCATCAACGTATCATGTAGAATTGAAGTCTAATTGTATGAGAGTGGGTTTCATCTCCTTCTCTTTGATATTAGCTTAGATTCAGGGGGTGTTTCTAGGGATATTCCTTAAGAAGTATTGAAATTAAAAAATAAATAGACAATAAAAATACGGATAGCCAACCCAACTTGTTGAGTTCAACGCTTCAAATATTTTCATTTTACCAAGAACATCTAGTTGTCTCAAAAACCTTATATAGCTAATAAAATTGTGCAACCATAACCCACATGAAATAAATTGATTTAATGTTTTTTACAAAGGAAAAAATGGTTTTACAGGGACCCGAAACCATAAAGTTTACAAACTTAAGAAAGATAAATAATAATAGTACCCAAAAAATGGGAAGGCTACAAAACAAAAAAAGCCAAGATAGACTATAGCCATGAGCCCAGAGCCAGCACAGGCCAGCAAAAAGCCAGCATGAAAAAACACCCAAAACTAACCTAAAGACTTTAAAGTATCAACAACCTCAGCTTCAAGGTTGCACATGTCCTAGGTGCTCTTTTTCAAAGTTTGAATCTCCTGGGGCATAGAATTAGCCTTTCTCTTCAAGTGACCTCTCGTCCTCTTCAAGATGCCAACATCCTTAATCTTGCTTTTCTCCCTATCAGTGTCCAAATCCACAACCAAAGATCCATGTTGGAAATTATCCTTTTTGTCATTCATAGTGCTCACAATAGTGGCGTTATGTCTGGCAATTCTATGGTTATGCTCCATGATAGTTTTTGTAGTGTCCCTAATTTTTCTAATTTCTCCTTCCAAGACCTTAACCTTAACCTCGTTATCCTTCTTCAACATGTCCATGAGCTCAATATTTCGTTGGAGGCGCTCGGCCATCAATCTCATGTTTTCCTCTCAACACACAACCTCAACAATATTCTGGGTAGCTTCTTTAGCTTTCATTTCTTCCACCTTACTAGTGAGAGCCCTTTTTTTAGGCTGGGGTCCTTTATCTCATGAAAGACCCACTTAATAATCCTGAAACAATCAATAGCCCCATTTCTAGCAATAACTAAAATATCATCAAGAAACTCTCAGTCAACCTTAAAGTAGTGGTGTTCAGGGTTAAGACTTATGGGGAATTTGGGTCTATTTTCTCTATCAGTGGCGGGGTAAGAGGTAAAATAATCCTCACTAGCTTTTGGGGATTCAATCTTATCCTTTAAGGAGTCCTCAGAATAAGAGACCAATTTGTTAACAGGGGGTCTTTCTCTAAATTCTCTTTCTAAGCAGAGCTAATGGGGGTTTTCATAGGATTTTTGGTCAATAATGATTTCGTAGTTATATCAATGGTCATGGATGCGCATGAAGTATTGATTTATTACCAAAATACTACTTAATATTTTTTCTATGATGTGAGATTGGTCAAGTGGGTCTATGGAAAGTGCCTATCTAATTGAGCAATAGAGTCATATTTCATTAATAGGAATACAAAATAGAATCACAAGAATCATGAGTTGTGCATTTTATTTACACCAAGGATTATTAAATTTATAGCATATCATACTTAGTTATCCAAAACATAATTGCACATATGCATATATAATGTGAGAATGATCATTACAATCCTTGCAATTTTTTTCAAGATTTTATTACATGCATCTATCCAGCATCATATTCATGCCAACAAATGTGACAAAGGAAAATCCTAGTTGTGACTTAGGTATCCTCCTAGAGATATCTAATTCTATGGTGATTTTTTTAACAAAACTACTTACAATATTAACCTTCTTTGGTACCATAGGCTTATAGCTCACCAAATGAACTAGATAATATGGCTTCTATGTCTACCCTACAACACATAAAATATTCAAAAGTATGGAGACTATAGTGAAGAACCAACCTCTTTGAATTTGAGCCAAACTATCCACTTATCTACCAAAAAGTGAAACCATAACCAATGACACTATAACTACAATAAATTCTTGACATGTCATCAATCTCACCCAATATGTGTGCCTCATATGAGAAACAACAATTTCAAGTGGGAAAAGTAGTTGTGAGAGCTCCCTTGAATTCATGGAATGTAGGTGGGAGTAAACACAAGACCATGTTACACTTTGGTGCACAAAACCCATTTGAAAAATGCATTCATCAATATCAAGTTTGATCAAAATACATATTATTCCTTGCAAGTGTTGGGTTCCAAAAGTAACCTAGAAAGTAGAACTTGAACACAATCAATGGGCCTCAGGCTTGACACAAAGTGGGGAATTTGGACAAATATAGGATAGGTTTAGAAAATGGACATGTGATGGAATAGGTATCATAAGGGATGCAAGGATGAGAAAGTCTAAAATTTTGATCCTAATAGAAATGAATTAAGACCTTTTATATATTTTTAGAGTTTGGGGATCAAGAAGAACTTATACCCCATACCAATAAGTATTAGGGTTTGGTAAAGCATGATACAAGTTCAAAACAAGGGAACTTAGAGGGAAAATGGTGGAATTTCAAGAAGAGCATGTGAAGGATGACATGACTAACTGAGATGCTAGTGTGTGAAACTTTGAAAAATGAATAACACTTAAATGAATTTTATAAGGGCATGAGTAGGTTGTCAGGATTGGTAGGGAGGGTATGCAAGTATGGAAAACCCTAAAATTTTGAAATTCTAACCTTAAAAAAAACACTAAGGAAACTCCATAAAGAGCCCATACTTAGACCTTTTAAATATTTGTACATTTTTACACACCTATGGGGCCCATTTAAGATTTTTGAGATATGTTATTAACAAGCATAGATAAATTCAAATGCACAAACTTTGGAGAATAACAAAGTAAAAAGAGACACATCAAATGTAATACCCCAAGCCAACACACCTAGAATATTAGCTAACCAAATATATATATATATATATATATATATATATATATATATATATATAATTCTAACCACTAAGGTGTGACAACATGTCACATTAGCACAACGGTGTGCACATGAATGTTATGTGAAGAACAATGACACAAGGGAAATGAAAACATGAATAGCCCCACCATTGCTACAAGCAAGGTGACACCAACAAAAGAATACCAATTATGGGATGAAGCCTCAACAATGAACTTACAAGAGGGGATGACACCCAAATGACAATCGAGTACTAATTGATGATTATGTTCTCTTATCAGCACAAAAACATAGTAGGACAAGGGAAAAATCTAACTCAAATCCACACTAAGGAACTCATACAAACTCCACAGCACAACATAATCCCACATAAGCAGTGGAACAACTAAGAGGTGACACCCCTTGACTATACGGCTCAATCATTGAATTTTGAAACAAGGAGTAGGACAAGGGTAACAACCACCTCTAGTGCACTTTAAAAAACCTATAAAACACCTATAAAACAAGGGAAATCCCTCACAAGAGGCTACCATACTAGGAGATACAAGCCCTCCACCAATTGGAATGATGACATGTCACTTCCAAGCAACAACATGCTTCTCAAGAAAAATGGGTGCCACAACACTTAAGACACTTGTCAATGAAATGGCAATACAAAAAGACTCTCTAAGCCAAGGGGGAATAAATTTATATACCAAGTTCCCTGAGAAATGGCTGAAAGACCCAACATACGATGAAACAATAAAAATAGGACACCAAAGGATAGTAGCACCCATGCATGACACTAGTGTGAATGCATAAGTGTCCAAAGTAGGTCTAGCGTTAAGAGTCCTATTTTGATGTCAAAGTCCTAACCAAACGTTACAATCCTTCCTAACATTGTTGTCTCAATTTTAACACTAATATCCAAACCAATAAAAACACTCTAAAATAAAATTAAAAAACTTAAATAAATAAAATAAAATAATTCTTATATAATTATATTATAAAATAAAAAACCTCTTAAATAAATAAAATAATTTAAAATTAATACCTCTAATTTTTTAAATAAATATATTTAAAATATTTATATTTCTTACAATTACATTTATTTAACTAAGCTAAACACTAAATAGTCAATTTTGTCTTACAATAATCAATCATTGTTTCGTATTGCTAAAATAAAACAATCCCAAACTAGATTTTCAACTAAAACAATGAGATATTGTCGACTACACTCCCAAAAAAAAAATATTCCATTTGACATTTTGATTTTATTTTATTTGCCAATAGAAATTTGGAGGATAACAAAATTAGATGAACAATGCCCAAAAATTTGTAAATGCCTCTAACACTCTCCCCCCTTCTCCCGCCAACAACATTCCTCTCTTTACCTCAGCGTGTCCATCCCCTAATGCAGCTCTCGCACTTACCTTAACCGCACAACCTTGTCTCATCACCCCTACTAACACCCATTTCCCCTCTCTCACCCTCACTGTCGTTTCAGATCTATGACCACCAAAAATGATTATGATTTGACTATCTGCGAATGAATTTACAAGGAAACATACGACGGCCGCCTCGGAATTATGCGTCTTCCCACATTCTACACTCCACGCATTTGTAGGTAACTTCGTAAATGAACGAAATATCGTGAGGGTGGGAAAGGAAAGAGAACCCATGATTGACTCTGCACCACTCACTGCCCTTCCACATATCACCATCTCGCCTGGCCATTTCTGCAACAAAATTACTCCACTCAATAAACTTAACTAAATCACAATATTTTTTTGTAATATAAGCAACAGTTTTGATTACCTTTATAGTCTGAATGCAGGGTTGAAGAGCTGATCTGTTCTCTGCTACCATTATCAATCTCTTCAATTTCTCCATGCCCTCCAAACTTTGTATACCTGCGGACTTCCACGACGTCACTGCCTCCAACGTCTCCAATGACCTCGACTGTTGTAGCCCTTCGATTTTCACAACTTTGTCGCAATTTTCTATCCTGAGCTCTTTGAGGGAATTTAAATCAGCAAAACTTGGGAGCTCATCTAACTCCGGACAAGTACCTATGGTAAGAAATTGAAGATTTGCTAGACCACGAAGATCCATTATCTTCTTCAGCATTTTGGAGTTATATACCTGTAGCGACCGCACTGATGTTGGCAGGGTTTGGATATCAAGTAGATGATCATTATTGCCAAGTGTGAGAGTTTCAAGGCTGGGACAGCTGTCTTCAGTCATTGATATCGTTGACACTCCTGTGGAAAGTATCTCTATTGTCTTGAGCATATTTAGAGCCCCCACGAAGTCCGGTAAAGAATTTAACATTTCACAATTCTGAAGATGCAGTTCAGTCAGGCGGGACAAGTCCTCAAAAGAGGACGGCAAGCTTGTCAACACGTCACTTCTTATAGTGAGTCGAGTCAAGCAGGACAGATTTCCAAGAGAGGACGGCAAGTTTGTCAACAAGGGACTACTTATATTGAGTCGAGTCAAGCAGGACAGATTTCCAAGAGAGGATGGCAAGCTGGCCAAGAACGGACTTCCTATCTCCAGCAATTCCAATTTTCTGAGTTCGCCAATTTCACTGGGAACCTCCCTTATGCCTGTAGAGTCAACACGGAGCTCTCTCAAACACACTTGATGTGTAATTTGATTTGGCAATTGCTCCAGCTTGCTGCATCTCTTCAAGTTCAAATAGTCCAGATTACTTATGTTTTCCAGCATGTCGGATCTCACGGTGAGTTCCTTACAACCATATAAATTGAGATGTTGAAGATGTCTCAGCTGTTTAAAAGAATCTGGCAACATCTGCAGCCGCTCACAATAGCTCAAATCTATACGCCGCAGGTTTGTCAGATCCCCCAAATGGCTAGGTAGAGAAGACAGCAACATCAAAAAATTAAAGCTCAGCGATTCCAACGATCGGAGACCACAAAACTCTTCAGGGAGATTCTTTATTGCAAAACATTGAGCAAGATCTATCCTTTTCAATTCCTTTAGACGGCCTATTGACGTTGGAATCCTTTGTAATTCATGGGACCTAATACTCAGTTCTCTTAACTGCAACGGAGGCTGCAGAGAGAGCAATTGTCGATTAAACAGAAAATATACTAGTAAAAATTGAAGTTTGTTAGATTAGCTTTAAGCAACCGGTACAGAAAATACTTACATCTGAATTATCCCATAATTCTCTTAAGCCATCAGCATAGGTGACCTCCAAATTTCTTAAATTTCTGAGTGACCATGACTGAAGTTTTCTCCCCTTAAAATGATCAAACCTAAGGCAGACAGGGTCTTCCGATGGTGCGCCGAAATTTTTGATAAAATGTTCTTCTCTTCCAGTAAAAATTTTTAATCCGAGCAAGGCAGTTGGAGGACTCCAAAAACATCTGTTTGAGATTCCCATCAGCTCAATGAACTTTTTAAGACACTGCCGATGACGCAATGGCTCATCTGTATATTCAAATCGAGCACAATCTATCCCTCTAATAGACATTCCTCCCTGAATGGGAAAACGAAGAGCATAAATTAAATGTAATGTAACGATAAGCGGGCATGCATACACAGGAAATTTATTGGTATTTTAAGAGAAAACCAGTAACTTAAATGAAGAGTCACAGAAACTTAAACAACCCACACTAGGATTTTAATATTGCATTTCGTTTAAGAGTTTAATATGAGATTCTGAAATCTACTCAGAACTTAACAAGCCAAAGAAATAAAAGAGAAACTATTGTAAATAGAAACAATACTGTTGCAGCAGTATCTCGTATCCATTAACTTTTGAAATTGCTAAAATTTATACAGACAGTTTTAAATATGCAAGTTGTGCAAAGAAAGGCGTCCTGATCAGAATTGCAAAACTAAAAAATGTATTGCTGCACAAATAAAAGTGATGTCCCAAATAGCTGAACAGCATTACAAAGATCTGACTGAACAATGTCAGAAATGACGAAATAGCAAATCTGTATTTCATTATGAAATGCAGCTACCAAAACAGACAGCAAGCAAGAGAAAAATGGCGCTGTCAGACACTAGAATGAACTGCCTCCAGAATGAACAACCTGTTAAAGTAAAAAACATAACGCAGTCAAAAGAGAATTTGTTTTTACAAAGAATACAGCCGCGTGAAGTTTAGATCAGAAGGTTCTTAACAAATGTCATTACATACAACAGCTGTCAACAAATATTGATAAAAAACTTGTTTGAAAGGGACAATGAAAATAAGAAATGGCAGCAGAAATTGGGTTGTGTAGATAGACAAAAGATTAGTAGTTGAGCAATTTCCAATACTTTTGATAACATTTGTTGATTTAAGTTCAATCATTTTAATATTTTCGTTAGTTGTGATTTTTGTAGAATCTGAAGTAAAGCCCTATTCGTGATCTAACAGGTTATAAAGAAAATAACAACAGAAATAATAACTATTAACTTAGAAAAACAGAGTACCGAAATTAATACACAGTTCTGTATTATTTGCAGCCTGCTAAACTGTATTTGTATTGGTGTATATATAAAAGAAGCATGAAGCTATTACAATGATCAATGTATTTAAAACAAAGACTTCCAACCTAACAACTAGGTATGCAGTGAACATGCATTATTTCCTGCATTGAAAGTCAAGCAATTTGAGGGTGAAACTGAAATTTAAACTATTAAAAACAAACTACGATTAAATCTAACTGTCCAAACATGCAAACTAATCTGCATATGATATTGGGAATTGTCTACACAGCATGCAGCATACAAAACGGTCATTTGACTGCATTCATTAATTAATTAAAAATAAAGATACAATGCATTCTTTATTTTTAATTAATTAATAAATGCGGTCAAATGGTCATTTTGTAGGCTGCATAGACATTGCCATGATATTGCATGGTGGATGATCCGGTAGAACTAGAAGACAAGTATCACTTATCAATAATTTTAAGTTGTCAGTATTATTATGAATATTTATATTGAATGAAATGTATTCAGCAAATCATGTCATGTCACATTAATAAAACATGAATTAATACACAAACAATGTTTTTTGGAGTCTTTTAACACCTCAACCAAAAGTTTGATGATATAACCCTAAAATTTTAATTATAAGTATGAAACTTGCCAAATAAACTACTCTAAATTATTGAGTGATTTGAAAGTGCAACCAAAACACCAAATTAATGTGCTCAACTACTAACCCTACTAAGTATCATAACAAAAATGCCCTGACATTTAAGCATTAACACCTTCAAAACATTCACTAACAGCTGAAAGGAAAAAATATTTAGTGAAACTCACCGTAATTTGTTTCTGTATGTCAATTATTTGATCTGAATGCCATACACGACAAGGTGTATGTCTACCTGCAAGATCCCTTCCCAAATCCCTTAGATGATCATGCATCATTATATTATCATATCTGTCAACATTAACCAAACACTTGTTGACAAGTGTTTCCCACCCATGCAAGCCACTCCACCCAGAACCATCCCATACTTCAATCGCCCAACTTTTCTTTTTGCCGATGAAGAAACAAGCCACATCCATAAACATCTCTGTCTCTTCTCCATCTAGTGCATTGTAACTGACATTCAACCTCCCTTTAATATCTTCCGGCAACATTCTCGAGATCTTATCTAGCTGGGATTCCCAAAATTCCTTGGACTTGCCATAAACTAGTCCTCCAAAGACCTCAAGGGACAAAGGCAATCCACTGCAAGCTTCCAAAAACTTTTCAACAATATTTTCAAATCCCTCTTCTGGAAAAGATTGTAAGAAAGCGTGCCAACATAAAAGTTGCTTGGCATGGTGTGCATTCAATGGCTTCATTCTATATATTATAGTCGAGCCCCATTTTGCAAGGAGATCTAACTCGCGAGTTGTTACAATGACAAGACTGCCGGATGCAATCCAGTCCTTGGATGGCAACAGCGCATCCAATTGGCTTCTATGATCCACGTCATCCAAAACGATGAGGGCACGAACAGATCTCAACCGATTTGCCAGAATAGCTTTGCCTCTTTCTATGTTATCGAATGATGAGCCATGGACACCAAGGTCCTCCAGAAGCCTTTTCTGCTTCTCATGCAAATCATTTCTGCTTGCAGCATCTCGGACTGAAAATACGATACTGGAATATTGGAAGGATGAGGATTTCCTGTTAAACAACTCTTTAGCAAGCGTGGTTTTACCGGCTCCGCCCATTGCCACAATCCCAACAATTTGAACATTTGGCTCACTCTCGACAGATTCTTCAAAATCCCGTACGATATCATCCAGTCCAACGGGTTTGTCGGCCACCAGAAAGGGCACCTTTCCCAATTCCTTGGATACCATATTTACAATATTCTTCAACTGCATCCCCTCGTCTCTAAATATGTGCAATGGATATTTAACAAACATGAGAACCCAACTGTAACAATGACACCAGATATTAAAACAAGAGAAAAAGAATGTCTTTGCTACTTACTTATTATCCTTGATCACGCAGCCAGAACGAACAGAAACATTCTCCAGTGCGATCTTCCATTCATCAAGCCTTGTCGAGTATCTGCCCTTCTCTTGGTATTGGAAAAACGCAGGAGCATATTTTCCTTTTCCTTGACCCACCCAGCGCAGATCAGAAGGGTCGACATGATAGAAGACAGGAATAATTCTGTTACCCGTCTTAAGCATGGAAGATAGCTCTGCTAAACACCAAGGGGATTCGGCATAGTTAATAGAGAAAATGGCAATATGAAGTGAAGCAGTGCGAATGGCCTCTTCGATTTGTGCTGGAATGACATCACCCAACTGAAGAGAAAGAACATCAAGAAAGACGGAGAGTCCCAAAGCGCTAAGTTTATCGTGGATATTGGTGGCAAGGGTGTATTTGACGTCAGCTCCGCAATGATTGATGAAAACATCGAAAGAAGTTGAAGGGAGAGGAGGAAGGGCGGAGGAGGAAGCAGCAGATACCGAAAAGGGCACAACCTCCTGAAAAGTATTTACAATCTCGATAGATGAAGAGGAAGTAGTGGCCATGGAATTGATTCAACTGCTCCAAACTCAAAGGCTAAGCAAACAAGCAAACAAATGTCTCTGAAGGAAGTGATCCACTATGTTAAAAACCTAAGAAACCGCGTCTCTGTAAAAACCGTGCTGAAAGAATCGCTGAAGCAAAAGACGTGCAATCATTCAGTGGGCGGCACACACCCACTTGTTTCTTATCTTCTAGCGTTGCTGAAAGGAGCTTAGTTTGCCAAGACATGTAAGGTGCAGATTCATTCCGGGGAGTTTGGAGTGCTTTCCAGAGAGCCTAGAATGCAATGTACCTAGATAGTGTTGAAAATGTATAGTGGGGTCAAATCTAGTTTATTATTATTAGCTGGTATAGTGGGTTGGAATCATCCATTCCAAAAAGACAAAGCCGGCCAAGTACGAATTTGTAACAGGTCGTATGATTAGACAGCTTTCGCATCTGTTAATGACTTGAGGTTTTCACTAAAATTCACCTCCCAAGCTTTAAATAATTTTAATCGGGCCGAATTACAAGTTACCGAACTCTGTATTCATTGAATTGCGATTTTACCATATTCTCTATGCCTCTTCTTTATTACGTTGAATTGCGGTTTTGGGGGAGGTATGAATTATATAGAGTGATCAGATTATTATAAATTTTATAATAAATATATGATTATGATATATAGAAATAGTCTATTTATTTTATTTTTTACTATTTTTTTTCTAATTAATAAAAGTATTTATCAATTACAATAGCAAAAATTATAATTTTTTTATTTTGTATAATATTTGTATTTTTTAACTAATCATATGTAACAAGGAATCCAAAGATATCTTATCTTTATTTATTATATATTTTAAACAAAGTTATTTACAAAATTATTTCATTCTAAATAATCAACCCTAAATTAAGTCAAACTTCCTTTATAACTATGGGTACAATACATATATAATCATAACTATATAATTCTTAATATCATTTAAAATTATTTAAATATTACATATTTGGCACAATGCAATTATTCTACTATTAACTATTTCAATATATATTACAAAGTATAAATTGAATTTATTAAAGTTGTATAAATTTTTAAATGTGAAAGTTGTAGAATTATTTTAAAGATATTGGAATGCATTCCGCAAAAACTTAAAGTGCATGTACATCGTCCCATACAACATTTAAGATAGGAAATTTTTATAAGTGTGCTTAGAGCTTAGAGCTTGTTTAGATATAATGGATTTGGAATTTGCAACAAGTTAATTTATGCATACATTATCAAATCATAATTTAAGGGTAAATAATTTGCGAGCTCTAACCTTGATATGTATTCCAAATATTTTGATATGGAGGACATAATGAAAATATTTGACAATTAGTTTCATAAAGTTTTGGTAATGCTTAATGTTATGATTATAGGGTATAGGAATAATTGCTATGATATTGAAACTTTGTACATTTAAAAAAAAAAAATTGTTATTTATTCATTTCCTTCAACATTTACATTTTTCTTTTTATTATTTATTTTGATAGATATTTCTAGAGTATGGAACAAAAGATTAAAAGATAAAATGAATTTATTTTTAACTTAAAATTATGATTGGTTCAACTCCAAAAAAAGTGAAAGCTTTCACTAATTTATTAAATTTAAGATAACATTTTGTAAGGTAAATTTAATCTTTTACCATTAATCATATTTGTTAAATCATCTAAACCAAAAATTGAAGATAATACTTCAAAACTTATAAAAAAGTAAATAAATATATTTATTTTATTATTTTATTATTATAAAGTAAATTAAACTGACACTAAATAAATTTTAAAAAGAAATTAAAATAAGATATTATTGTTGTTGGTTAAAGTATAATTTAGTAAAACAAAATTAATGAACATTAAGCTTAGCACTCCAAACTCGAAGGCTAAAAAAACAAAAGAATTTGTAAGAAGACGAGCAGACAAATTTCTCTTGTGCGAGACATTGTAGTAAAAGTTACGAAACTATGACTCTATAAAACTGTGTTTAAAAACTGTTGAAGTAAAAGACGTACAATAATTTAGTGGTCACACACCAACTTCTTTCTTATATTCTACCTTTAACTAAAGGAGTTCAAATTGCCAGACGTGTAAGGTGCAAATTCATTCAGGGAAGTTTGGAGTGCTCTCCAGAGAGCTTAGAGTGCAAATGTGTATGGTTGTTTTTTTGCTTACTAGGACAACAATAATGCAAACTGGGACCATCTAGTATTACCTAGTGGGTTGGAGACTGGAGTCCATTTCAAAAAGACAAGCCATCCAAGTATGAATTTGTCATCACGTGCTATGATTAGATGGCTTACGCTAAAATTAACTTCCCAAACTTACTTTATTCTTTAAATTAAGATTTACGATATTTTAATCAGACCAACTTATAATTTCCTAACTCTCTATTGCTTGAATTACAATTTACCATATTATCTCTGATTTTTATTGTTTGAATTAATATTTATTTATTCTCTCTTATTTTTATTCTTTGAATTAAGATTTATCATATTCTCTTTGTTTTTTATTATTCCAATTATGATTTATCATATTCTCTCTAATTTTGTTCAAAGTGAGTGTTAGGGGAGAGGGTTCACTAGGTGCCTATGTACCAATAGTTATTCATGTGTTACACCTAACTCCTCAATTAATTTATTTACAAATAGTCACCTACCAAAACACACCGCACATAGGCATGTAACATACAAAAACGCATAAAAACATACATAACATGATGGGATGGCATAGTGTGGGGCACGCCAGACAGGGGATAAAAATGATAGCCGACAAATGGGGGGAAACTTTACAATGACGAAAGCGAGCACATAACTATACTATCAAGTTGTTTTTCCCACCCTTCATCTCAGCTTGTGTGTGGTGGCTTGTAGGAGAAGCTATCCATGGTCCCAAGGTTGACGTCACTAAGTCAAGCATTTTAAATTGTAATAACTATTCATTTTGGAAAACACTCTGTGTTGAGAGTTTTTTCATTTTGCAGGTCCTATTGTGTTGTGTGTTTTTTCATTCTGCAAGTTGAAAGCAAAAGGTTGGAGAGCAACGGGTGGAGTTGCAGGTGGGGGAGATGTAAAATTGACCGAATTGAGGTGAGGGGTTTCTAATTCTTTGAGTTGTTACTTGTAACGGGTTTTAAAACATTGCATGTGGGTTGCAGGTTTCGTAAACCCATTGTTTTGCAATCTGGAATTTTACAAAATAGTATGATTGTCTTGAAAAGCTTTTGTTATTTAGGTCGTAGGAATGTAATGAAAGACACCATTTTATAAACACCCGGTGTTTTCCAACAACCAATAACACTCTGTGTTGTCAATTTTCTCATTCTATAGGTTGAAAACGAAAAGTTGGAGAGCAGGGGGCGGAGTTGTAGATGGGGGATACATAAAACACACTGAATTGAGGTGAGGGGTTTCTAACCGATTGGGTTGTTACTTGTAAATGGTTTTAAAACATTATGTGGGTTGCAGGTTTCGTAGAATACAATGTTTTGCAACCTGGAATTTTAGAAAATAGTATGAATGTCTTGAAAATATTTTGATATTAGACCGTAGGAATGTAATGAAAGGAATTGTTTTATAAACACCCAATATTTTCCAATAACCAATAACACTCTTTGTTGTGGATTTTTTCATTCTACAAGTTGAAATCAAAAGGTTAGAGAGTAGGGGGTGGAGTTGCAGGTGGGTAAGATGTAAAACCAACTGAATTGACATGAGGGGTTTCTAATTATTTGGGTTGTTACTTGTAAAGGGTTTTAAAACACTATGTGTGGGTTGCAGTTTTATAAAGACGTAGTGTTTTCCAACAACCAATTATACATAGACAGTATGATTGTAATGAAAACCTTTAGCTATTTAGACAGTACAAATGTGAACCGAAGAAAATGAAGTGGGGGAAATTCCCACCTTGGTATCCTTCAACTACTCAATAATGTCTTAGGAACCCAAATTGGATTGACAATCAACCCCAAAGGGTGAGTCAATTCTCAACAAGGAAGACCTAGGAGGGTTCTTTAAGCTTTGAGGGGTTCACCACTAAGCAAAAGCTTGGAAGAGACAACTCAACATTCAACTCACAAAACCTAGTAATGCAAGCTAAATGAGGAGTGCAAATGATGAAATCAAGCAACAAAAAGTTATGATGTATGTACTTGGGAAGTTTGGAAATGTGATGAGGATTTTGAAGATGTCAAAATGTTGTCAAAATGTGTTAAGGAGGACTAAGATGCCCTTACTGTTTTCTTAGTCATGTTGTTTTTTGGGGCGGATGCAAAATCTTCAGATGCTGGAACCGGATCTAAAAGAATTTCTAAAAAATACCTTTGGGAGGACTAAGATGCCCTATGTGGCGAATTAGTCTGAGCGTTCTGAATTTATGGAATCTCTAAATGTGGTCCTGAGGCTCAAGGTCTACATTTCCTCCTTCTCTAATCTTAGGTTCTAAAACTTCCAGATCTGGCCTATAGGTGAGTTTCCATGAAGATGACAACTTTGCAATGCAACTTTACAACTTTGCAAATTTTTACTTCAAATGATCTTCAAGTCTTCAACCTAAATTTGCAATCACAAATACAAAAGAGATGAAAAACTTGTTGATTGTTAGTAGATGGGGGTTTTCCTTGGTCAAACCCCTTATTGGTAATTAAACCTTGAAATGAAATAGAATAGTGAAGGGAAATGATGAATGAACAATATGCAATGTTACAACTCACCAAAACCTTATTGTGAAATTTGCAAACTTGTGTGAAATGGCTAGATTGAATGTGAATCTTGAAATGCTTGAGTGCTTGATAAATCTTGACTTGAATTGATTGCTTGAATCAAAACCCTACATCACAAAATGTTAGCTCAAAAACACAGATGATGTAAGAATATCTTTGATATGATACTTGAATCTTAATGATGGCTCCAAATTCTTGATGAATTGTTCTTGAATGCTCTAATACTTGAATGCTTGGATGCTTAGATTTCTTGTCATATGAAAATGAGAGAAGGAACCTTGTATTTTGTACCATAGAAAAATGGCTCACTAACATTTTCATGGTTATTTAGGACTTTCTCTCCTGATGCTTGGTCTATTTTTCTTTGATTTAATGTTGCAATGTAACTTAAACATTCACATTAGGTCCTGGGTGAAGCCACATAAGTGGTTTACACTTTTGAAGAGGAAGGGAATTTTGAATTTTTCCCACTCTTCATATCAAACGGGTTCGGCCGAACCCTATGATTCGACCGAACCATAGGGTTCGACCGAACCAGTCACCGACCCATTAAAAAAACAATATTTAAGTGGGTTCGGCCGAACCCCTTGAATATGAAAAAAACAAAAAAACGCTTTCACTTTCACATTTTTATTGTGAACTTTACCAGTCAGTCACTGTCTCCCTGCGCGCGGCGAACATCATCCGAACAGCGACCCAACAAAGTTTTTCTCACCGGCAAAAGAAAATTTTGGGTCCTCTCTTCAAACTTCATCATTCCAATTCGCATATCGACCACTATTGAGCACGAGGTATTTAAAATTCCATTTTTTTAGAGTTCAAAATGCATGTATTTGTTTAATTTTGAAACCCTATATGCAAATTTTTTTAAATTTGTTGAATTCAAATTGCACTTGTTTGAAAGTTTTTAAAGCATTTTTAATATAGTATTTTGCTTCCCCGTTTTGCATAATCCAAGGGTTTGAGTAAGGAAAAACGAGTTTCCTCTGAAAGTTAGTGCAAAAAAACATTATAATGGCTCTCAACATAGTCTAAAAAATGGAGATAAATACATTCCTAAAGACTAGAAGTGTAGGGTCAAGGTCACAAAATAATTTTAAAACTACAAATTTAGGGTCAAACTTGTAGATGAAAATGCAAATTTCATACATGTAGGAGTGAACCATGAAAGTCATAGCTTGATTTGTTAAGGTGTTATAATATTAAATCTTATAAAAAATCAAGAATCATATCATTGATTACGTACATTACAATAAAATATCTCCATATAACAAATGAAGCTAAAAACCCTAATCTTTGTGAATTCTATAGTGTGTTTGCTACATGAGTAATTTTTTTTATGAAAACCATGTTTAGGAATGAAAATATCCAATCCCTTATGCTTCTAAACTAAATTTTGTGATGCTTGTGGTTCTTTTGGCCTTACAAAGTCTTGAATTATTTTATAATATAAAACCTACATATAACCTACTTTGGCTCTAATAATTGTAAACCCTTTGGGAATTCTAAATTGTTGCATCTTGTCTTGATTTTCCCACCATTGTTATTCCTTTTGAAAATTTACACAAGATTAGGCAAAGAATCCTTGCACTTATATAGGGAATCCTTATGTATGTTCTTAAAATTATTTAAAGGTTAAATGACTTAATCTAATAAAGGCATATACAGATCTCTTGCAATTGTAACCTCTTGACTAGTGTTCAAACATATTTGATACCTTAATGGCATGACATAGATGATGTTGCTTGATATTGCTTTATCCATGGATACCCAAATAAAATATGAGATACTTAAAAATAAGAAAGAATATGACATAGAATAAGAACTTCCCTCATCTTTTTAGACCAAAAAATTAAGGTAAAAATAATGTCTCTATGGTTTCAATCAACATATCATTAGTCAATTTTAAATAAACCCTCAAATATGCATATGCTTGTTGATAAAATGATGATAAAACAAAAATTATTCAATGCATACATTTTATTGGTGAGTAAGATCAATAAACACACCCTTACATGGTTCATGATCCACACAAAACCAAATGACCATTATAATTATTTGGTAATATCTCACAATGTGAAGAAGGTGTCAAAAAATTAGCATACCTAAATCATAAATTGACTTGTCATAAAGTGGGTGGGTAGCTTAGTGGTGGAGATTTGCATCCTAACTAGTTCATGGAAATTTCAACATGAGGAGAACTAATAGTAAAATAATAATATCTTTTGACAACATAGGCATCCAAGTACTCATTCCAAGATTGTTGAAGATACAATATTAATACATCAGGATTTCAATTAAATATCACACTTTCCTATAAAAAAATCCCAATTGATCTATCTTTTGGTAGTGCATTTAGTTTGATATATTTTTCTTCCCCATACTTACAAGATTCCTTTATTATCGAAGCTTATTTACTCTAGTATGTTATCCTTGGTTCTCATATGAACTATATATATATATATAATTCAATCAAGATCCTCTTATCATTACAAATTTAAACTTAGCTTATTTTTTCTCCCAATTTCTTCTTAATGAACATATGGTCTTTCTTCCTCTATTAGCCTACTCATGCACCATCACCAACCATGAATGAATCTCCATGAAGCTAAATACCCATTTGTACTTGGTTGGTGTAAGTTGGGATTAGTGTTCCATTCACTTAAAATCTTATCTTTAATGTTGCTTTTTTCTAAATTCTTTCTAAAGGGCACAAATTACAGTCTAGAGCTTTGATTTTAATATTTTCTTAAAATTAAAAATATTAATGAGTTTGATGCATTAAGCTAAAAAATATCAATTTGGACACCATTAAAACCCTCGAGAGACTCTTGCAAAGTGAAAATGAGCTCCAAAATTTTATAGTGTGATATGTGAGAAAAAATGAAAAGGTAAGCAATGGGCTCAAGATATTATTATAATAAAATTAAATAAGGAGATCGTGATGATTATTGTACTAGGAGTTACATTGGGAAGAGTGGAGCATCTTTTCATAATAGATGAGACTTATTGTAGTTGACATCTTCATCATAAAGCACTAGTATTGGGAGTGGTTACTATCAAGGTTATGGGATTTAAGGTCCTATATCATTAGTTCGTTTATATTTTGTGTACATGTTCCAATGCATAGTGGGGCATGGGTTCTTTTCTTGTGGACCATGATTTTTTTCCACTCATTACATAAATTAATTGATTATTTCTTGTTTCCCTTGCTCTATATATAATTTAATGTATGACATAAGGTTTAAATAGTGTTATGTAGAAATAGCCAAAACATTAGACTAAAGAAGATTGAGTGGATTGGATTGTTATAATCTTGTTATGAATATTAATAAAAGTTTCATATCTCTTTAGTAGTGGGATTTTTTTAAAGGGTTTCTCCATATTATAATTCTAGTGTTCATGAGGTTTGAATATTTATTTATTTTCTCCACTATTTCATTAATATTATTTGGTATATTGTATGTTTGATTAGACTTAAAGTGCCTCACCATTAGTTGATACTCCTACTATATATTTACCTTGTTTGAAATAGTTTAGTCCATGTCAATAGTTGATTTGCACCCTTAATAACTTGGTGGGAATATCAAGTATTTTTTATTAAATATAATCAATAATCATTGTAAAAGAAATTTTAAATCAACTATTAGTCTAGAATGATTATTTGAGTGCTAGATAAACCATTTAAATTTAACCTTCATAATATTACTTTAAATATGTAGTTTTACCAACAAAATGAATGATATTTATGTCTATTACATGACAATTACAAAATCATGACTATAATTCTTTAAATTATACTCATAATCTAATTTAATACTCATAAGATATTAAATCATTGTTTTTCTCAAGAGACGTGTAATTAAATATCAAGAATATTCTTTAGTTTATTAGTCCACAAAATAATTTTAATATAGTCCATAACATTCAATTTTAAAATTCATAGAGTTGTTGGGATATTATCATATCACTAGCTATGGAAAAAATTAGGAAAGGGTGGGATATTACACTGCCCCCTATATTTGTGTGTTTTAGAGAAAATTAGCATGGAAGGTTTGCATTTCTCACAAATAAGAAAAAATCCTGAGAATAATGTACAATATTCTACTATATGTTTTCATATTGAGTTATGCCTTGCAAATTAAATGTGTATCTTTTCCTCTACAACATTCCATTTATACATAGAACTATGGATTAATGGTTTTATTATATTATGATTGAATTATGCCTCATGTTGGAAATTTCTCTATCTCTTCTTTGCTAAAATACTTTGGAACTAATAGGATTCAATTGTGTTTTATGACATAGGTCTATATTACCACAATGATGTATGTATAGGTGTACATTTTAACTTGGTTAGCTTACAGCGAGTTCTTCATTACAACAATGCTCCACCCCTTGTCACTCAATCAAACCCACAAGAACATATATTGGAATTGCGTCTTTCATACTAAAAAAAGAAAAAATATTCATTAATTATGTTTAAGTTTCCCTCAGGCGATCCTAAAGTAATGCATTTTGCAAAGATATAATTGGTGTATTTGCAAAGCCGTTTTGTTTGGGCATGGAGTGGTCCTAAATATGCATAAATAATAAGATAGACTATGGATTATCTTTTAAATATTCGCTGCGCGGTTTTTCATGTCATATTTTTATGGGGTCTCATAATTGGTATTCTTTGTTCGGGGCTAAAGCTAGGTGCATTTGACACCTATGTTTGGCCAGCTCAAAGGGGTGTTGGAGAGAGAAATGAAGTACACACCTAAAGGTCATAAAGAATACCAAATGCAGTAGAGCCATTAGCTCAATAGTAGAGCATCCTAACTTGCAAATGGGAGGTCCTAAGTTTGAATACTGGATTAGTCCATAGAGTTGAGACTGCAAGTCCATTGCATTTTCAGAGAAGAATAAAGTACCCTTATAATTTTTATTAATGCCAACAAATTATCGTTATCATGCATGGGTGAATCAATGATTTCCAAGATTGTCAGCATGTATATGTACCTCCAATCTCATATTGACCTCCATATAAAACCGAACATTAGATTTATTTAGTGTAAAATATTTAAATTTTCATTAGGAGGAACAATTTGAAGGATTATTTTAATATTAACCACTGGCCTAATTTTTTTTTTTTTTTATGGTCAAGTCATGTGGAATTATTCCTTAATCCCATAAAATGTTGAGTATAATTACAATTAACTCTACAATTTAATAACAAAATTCTTTCTCATTATATCTTTTGGGAATAACTTTAGATTTATCTAATGGCCTAATAGGAGGAAGTGTAATCATGCAAGCACTAAGTAAATTTTGAAGCACATTTTACTAAGGAAAAGGTTGGAGGCTTTAGAGTCATAATTATATTAGAAACATTTATAATGTATAGTTTGTATAATGGTCATTTCCATTATTTTTTACTATCCTTTTGGAAATAATTTTTCTTTTCAAATTTACAAGGGTAGGATGATGTAGATGAAGCATTAGAAGATCCATAATTAAGTGTGGTAGCCTCTAAAAACTTTAGTTCTTAACATTCATCTCATGCATTTTCAAATGTCAAGTCGTATCATATGCTTTTGTAAGTCACTTGTTCACAGTCAAAAAATCTAAAAAAAATAAAAACTCAATCTAAACATTCCCCAATATTTTGCGTTGGCCCAATTCAATAAAGGCCATTTAAAATGGGAAGATAATGCCATTAAATTTTAAATGGGAAGAACTTAATAATAACTTATCATCATACACAAAATCAAATATGTAGCACTAAAGAACCTTGAATGTGTCATGGGATCTCCTTTAAATTTGTGCATCTCAAATCTAGGATCCAAAAATCCAACAAAAATGGATATGTAAAATTTTCAATAGAAATTGAATTGTGTTTGATTTTTATATGTATGTCTTTTTTTGTTTCCATTAGGTAAGGAATCAACATTACTTTTCATCTCAACAAGACTTTAAACATTAATGTCAAGGGTAGATAGAGGCACACTAGGATTAAGGACATGAATGAAAGTGGCAAGATGAGAAATGGAAGGTGGTGTATAAATTTGTCGTGACATAATAAATGAGTGTGGAGTGACAAAGACTTGCATAGGAATATCACAGTGAGGGGAACATGGGAAGTGTAAACAAAACTAATGAGAACTAATGTGGAGACAAGAGAACTATGTGCATCATAATAAGTAAGCATGAGATGAGATCTAGGAAAAAGGAGAGGATAAATTTAGGGAGATTTGGTGGAAGGAGAAATAAATTGCATAAGATAGATATGAGTAAAACAATAAGGAGGAATACATGAAGAAGAAGCTTGGGATGGAGGAGAAAATGGCACATCGCACTCAAAGGGATTGTTGAGCTCCTTTGCCTGTTTAACTTTAAAGTGATTTTACTTTCCACATGGCTTATTAATCAACATAGTATATGAAGGAGATCAATCATTTGTACTGGTTATATTACTAGCCAAATTTGCAGGATCCAAAGAAAGGTTGTGTGCATCAAAGCTATATCTTGATTACCATTTTCTCAACAAGGGCCTCATGGTCAAATGATTCTTCTCCATTATGATAAATTTAGTATCATGCATATTCCCAATCATACCAATTTTAGCTTGATTCACAACCATGGTGGGATTGAACTATGACTTCTTATAGTTAGGAAAAGAGGATGATTTTGGTATTAGAAGGAAATAAGGATAGAACAATGTTTAGATTTGATTAAGAAATTAGACAATGAGAAAGCACTTAAATCTAAAAACTAAATAAGATTCAAGAAAACCTTTAGACTACTTGGGTATCAAAGAATGATTTACATAATAAAAAGTTGAAAATCTACAAATAGAAATACCAAGTTACTAAAACAAGAATAATATTTATGGTAGTAGAAAGAGAAAATGCTTCCTCTTAAAAAACATAACATTAAGTACCAAAACATGATTCAAGTACCAACACATTCAAGTACCAAAACATTAAGTATGATGATTGGGATGAGAGGATCAACTTGGGGAGGATTATTATAACATCATTAGTTGGAACTTTTAATTTCATCTCTTTGTGTTCCGTGTTGTTTTTAATGTTTTTAATTAGAGTGCAGATGATGTTAATATACATTTAATGATGCATTTTTTATGTTCTATAATTTTTTGATGTTCTCAAAGCTATATAATTGAAGTTCATTTATGTTAACAACTATTAGATTAAATATTTTTATCCCCAATTATTTTCAAATGATTTTATACTTTAATCTTTGTATTCTTATTCTTTCTTTCATCGTTTCATTTAAAATTTGAACCATTTAAGGATGTTATGTTATAGATTATAGTTGTCTTCTAATTCTTTTTAAATCAAATTAATAGTATGAAAATATTATTGATGAGTAGATGAATTAAATTACAAGTTCTATTTTAGATTTGTATTCTTTTTATCTAGATATATTATTTACCAAAGTCTTATTATTTTTTTAGGTGTACTGTATATATATAACATGGAAAATGTAAGATCATGTTTCACAGTCAACGACATGTGTGTGGGATAATTCCAGATTTAGCCGCTTTGCAAGGGTGCAAACCCAGGGATATATAGTGAACCATGCATGTTAATATTGCATAGTCTAGAAAAACTAAAAGATGAACTTGAGAGGACTAGTGCATATTCCCAAGACAGAGTGACTGCTATTCTTTCCCACATGTGGGAAGAAGTACATGGTGACGTTCCCCTTAAACAAATACAAGATAGTGTCACCAAAGAAATGATAAAAGCCACTTGTTTTCCATTTTATCAAAATGTGTGTAAGGTTAGGGGATACCAGGTCATGAGATGTGTTGATCATGCTATGGCCTCATTGATCTACCCACTATTTCTAGCAGCACATGGCATATACCCAAACAATGACCAGATTCCATTGTATTTTATTCAGAAGTTGTATGCTGAGGTCCATTTGGGCCTCAAAGTTAACTACCTAGACATTCCACCATATGTTGGTCAGGGGCGTGGTAGGATTGTTGATAGGCCCACCTATCGTCGAGCAGATAGACCACCCCCAATGTTTAGGGTATTGGTTGGTGACAGGTCTCCTGCTCTCACCCCAGCTCTAGCCCCCATAGCAGATGAGGTTATTGTTGCTTCCCAAAAGGAAGCAATTGACACTGTAGGTGACATTGCGGCTGCCACCACTAGGATATCTGGTGATCGTGTAGGTCAGTATTTGATATCTAGACATTCCCGATCCACAACATTTTTAGCACAGTGGACCACCATGGATTCTTTTACAATGACCAGCATCCCTACTCCTACATAGCTTGATGCACTTACAGGAGATATGGCATGCATGACTCTACATTGTTTGGCTGAGGACCTATTGGAGGCATATGCCCACATTGATCAAACAATGGGATCGGTATAGAGCATGTCAGAGATCATTTGAGACGTAGAGGTCATTCAGTTCCAGGATCCCATCACTCTCAGCCAACCACTAGTTCACACCAGAATCAACCTACAGTTCATACGGTAGCTGCACAGACTATGGGTTTTATTGATATGTTGATTGGTTCTGGTTAATCATCACCAGTGCCATCTCACCTTCATAGTTCTCTACATTCATTTTTTCTGGCACGACATGGGATAGATCAGATGGATCTGGAATATTGATTAAAATTAAACGATCGTTTGGTCCATATATGGTGGAAGCGAATGTTTGAGGACTTGGATGCATCCGATGTCGGATGATGTGCATGTATGTGTGCATGTGCATGTTTCAATTCTTTTCATTATTTTTAAATTTCTTTTTTAACTAGATATTCATTTAAGTTGATATATATGTGTGTATATATATTGTTATAGGTGGACATACCTCGCATATCCTCTAGCCTTGGTCGAGATGGTATTGCATGATACGATGTGACTCTGTGGATGAATTCACGCTATCGGTGGACATGTGAGTTTTCATGAAAATATATATTTATGTACATGCATAGATAAATAAAGTTCATTTAAAAATACTTTCATAAAATTTGTTGTAAATTATATGTATTTAACATCTTGTACACAATTTGGCTAGGGCTCAACACATCCATGTCGGTGAGTTGTTCTCATTCGGATGGCCATTAGATCTAGAATTAGACATTCTTATTAGGCCATGCATTCCTAGATTTATGATCTTTATCACATGTGTATTTGATTATATATGATGATCTTTAAAATAATTTTGATATTTGATGATCTCTTACTCTTGCTTATATGATCTAGACATACATTTGCTTTTTTTTTATCTTTAGTATTGGACATTAGATGATCTTTAATTTACATTTTGCTTTTATGATATATGTACATATATTTTCTTATATGATATATACATACATTTGCCGCTTTGCTTATAATATGTGTTATGTTTATATGTATTGAATTCTTTTACATATATGTACATGTGTTTGCTTATGGTTTAAACATGTTTACACATAATATGTGTATGCGATTGCTTTAAATATTCAATGCTCTGTCCCCATGTTTTCTTTTTATGACATCTTACAACCACATTTCCTTATAATTCAATATACATTTGATCTCTAATTAAATTTTAAGGGAATCAATGCCATTTTATAATTAAGTTCATTCATGTTGAAGTCACAATAAATATTTTTTAAAAAAT
Organism: Sequoia sempervirens; assembly: GCA_007258455.2. Classification (NCBI taxonomy): domain Eukaryota; kingdom Viridiplantae; phylum Streptophyta; class Pinopsida; order Cupressales; family Cupressaceae; genus Sequoia; species Sequoia sempervirens. Next base: position 138,042,114 of record VDFB02373365.1, read on the forward strand.
GACTTAAGCGACATGAACCATTGAGTTGAGAGCAAAGATATAATCTTTTTTGACAATGGCAGAAATTCAATTCAAATTATGTCGAGCTATTATCACACGTTTCTTACAAGTAACTTGAAATTCAATTCAAATATAATTAGAAAATTCAATTCAAATTATACCTCTAATATTTATACATTTTTGACACTTTACCAAAATTCTAAAATTACTAGATATGTTGTGCATACCTATGAATTAAATAACAACAAACTCCACAATGAAATAACTTGTTTTCGCGATTCATTTAAACTAGAGGATCTAGTTATTCCATGTACACTTGAATAATTTTGATTCACTTGGAGCATAGATTTTGGAGAAGTTTTTGCACATTTATCAAGGAGGCAAATATTGGAGCTGGACAACTTTTCATTTTTATCAATCAAGGCAAATTTTGGAGGATAATTTAACTAAGTTGGTAGAGGACTTGTTTAGAGTCATCTTTAAGTTGAAGAAGAAAATGGGACAACAAAGAAAAAGGAAAAATGCATCTCAACGAAAATTGTCAAAAGAAGAAGAACAAAAGAGGCATGATCAAAACTTGGAAAATTATCATAGAAAGAAACAAGGTGCGTGCTTGTTTCTTCTCTCTCTCACTCTCAAGTGTGTGTTTAGTACTCTTACCTTGAAGGTTTCTAACCATCATTGCACTTAAATGACTATAAATACTTTTAAATATCCTCAAGTCATCTTGGTAATTCAAGTTGCATTGTTTATATGATCCTTGACTCCAATTCCTTAAGCCAATTCTTTTTGTTTCAATATTTACAGTGTTTTGTGTCTTTCATATTTTATTTTCATCACTTTAATGTTCTCAAATTATTTTTATGTTTTATGCTCTAGGGATTCCTCAAGCAGCAGTCGAGCCAAATCTAGATATTGGATCAAACGAAT
>VDFB02373365.1:138049630-138094730 GCA_007258455.2 Sequoia sempervirens
AACCTATAACAAATTGAAGATGAAGAAATTCAGTCCCTATAAGATTTTGAAGAAGTATGATTCAGGGAATGCATATGAGGTAGAGTTGCCTGATGGAATCAACATTTTCCCTGTGTTCAACATTTCAGATTTGACAGAGTATCATGAAGGTGGAATGGAGGAAGCACCAATAATAGGGTAGTATGACATTCCAGCACCTACTTCAGAAAGGGAGGAGATTGAAGCAATCTTGGATAGTAGGTGGGAAGGAGTACCCGAGGAGAGAAAGCAGACGATTATGAAGAATATATAGTGAAATGGAGAGGAAGGCCTGTGGAAGATTCATCCTGGCTATCTAAGGCAGTGGTTGACCGGTTGGGTTTTCCTCAACCATCTGAGACGTGATGGGTCACTTCTCAAATTACCCTGGGTGTCTGATGCAGGAGCATCGAGTGGTGTAAGGGCAATCTTGCATCACCCAAAAATAGTTAAATTTCAAGTTTCTCAGTTTTTAGATGTTTTTACATTTTTGGATACCCTTTTCGTCATAATGAAATTCCCAATTTACGATTTTTATTTTTGGTTCCTGGGTTGAAAGATATTGCAGTTTTAGTTTCTCAGATTTGCACCTGAAAATCTTCCGAGTTAGATTTGAGGCACTTAGAGCTCCCAGATCGGCCCCGAAACTTGTTGAAATCGGTGTACTAGCTTTCAAGCGCATTATTGACTTTGAGACCTTTCCAACGGTTCAAACGGTCCGCGAATCGGAGTCCCGGATCAAAAGTTATGGCCCCGGGAAGTTGGCGCACTTTCTAGAAGATACAATTGCAAATGCTCTTTTGAAATTTGAACTTCATGTTGTAAATTTTCGGCGCCAAACCGCCTAAACTCAAATTTGAATGTTGTTTTGGCACCAAACTAATGAGGAGCTCTATTTATGGGCGGATTTCTAATTTTTGGGTAACTTTTTGGGGACAAGCTCGCATATTGCGAAAAGGTTATTCTATAGCTTTCTGTAACTTGCATGTGTTGTAGAACTTGGGGATTTGAGATCCTTTGCATGTAAGAAGCTCCATTTTCTGAATAATAAAATTATTCTCTTGTTTGTGGGTTATTTTGTAAGTCTCGGGCTGCGCCCTCATCAAGTTTGATCAAAATAAATATTATGCCTTGCAAGTGTTAGGTTCCAAAAGGAACCTAGAAAGTAGAACTTGAACATAATCAATGGGCATCAGACTTGACACAAAGTGGGGAATTTGGACCAATATAGGATAGGTCTAGAAAATGGGAATATGATGGAATGGGTATCATAAGGGATGCAAGGATGAGAAAGTCTAAAATTTTGATCCGAATAGAAAGGAATTAAGACCTTTTATATATTTTTATAGTTTTGGGATCAAGAAGAACTTATACCCCATACCAATAAGTATCAAGGTTTGGTAAAGTATGATACAAGTTCAAAATAAGGGAACTTAGAGGGAAAATGGTGGAATTTCAAGAAGAGCATGTGAAGGATGACACGCCTAATTGAGATGCTAGGATGTGAAACTTTGAAAAATAAATAACACTTAAATGAATTTTATAAGGGCATGAGTAGGTTGTCGGGATTGGTAGGGAGGGTATGCAAGTATGGAAAACCCTAAAATTTTGAAATTCTAATAGTAAAAAAAGCACTAAGAAACTCCATAAATAGCCCATACTTAAACCTTTTAAATATTTCTACATTTTTTCAAACCTATGGGGCCCATTTAAGATTTCAGAGATAGGTTATTAACAAGCATAGATAAATTCAAATGCACAACCTTTGGAGAATACCAAAGTAAAAAGAGACACATCAACTGTAATACCCCAAGCCAACACACCTAGAACATTAGCTGCCCAAATAATTTTTTTTAAAACAATTCCAACCACTAAGGTGTGACAACATGTCACATTGGCACAACAGTGTGCACATGAATTTTGTGTGAAGAATAATGACACAAGGGAAATGAAAACATGAATAACCCCACCATTGCTACAAGCAAGGTGACACCAACAAAAAATACCAATTATGGGATGAAGCCTTCGCAATGAACTTACAAGAGGGGTTGACACCCAAATGACAATTGGGTACTAATGGATGATTATGTTCTCTTATCAACACAACAATATGGTAGGACAAGGGAAGAATCTACCTCAAATCCACACTAAGGCACTCATACAAACTCCACAACACAACATAATCCCACATAGATGGTGGAATGACTAAGAGGTGACACTCCTTGACTATACGACTCAACCATCGGTTTTTGAAACAAGGAGTAGGACAAGGGTAGCAACCACCCCCAGTGCACTAAAAAAAAACTTTAAAAAACCTATAAAACAACGGCAATCTCTCACAAGAGGCTACCATACTAAGAGGTACAAGCCCTCCACCAATTGGAATGATGACATGTCACTTCCAAGCAACAACATGCTTCTCAAGAAAAATGGGTGCCACAACACTTAAGGTAAGGCACTTGTCAATGAAATGACAATATAAAAAGACTCTCTAAGCCAAGGGGGAATAACTTTATATACCAAGTTCCCCGAGAAAAGGCCTAAAGACCCAACATATGATGAAACAATAAAAATAGGACACCAAAGGATAGTAGCACCCATGCATGACACTAGTGTGAATGCATAAGTGTCCAAAGTAGGTTTGGCGTTAGAGTCTTGATCTCTGTTAGAGTTCTATTTTGGTGTCAAAGTCCTAACCAGACATTACAATCCTTCCTAACATTGTTGTCTCAATTTTAACACTAATATCCCAACCAATAAAAACACTCTAAAATAAAATTAAAAACTCAAATAAATAAAATAAAATAATTCTTATGTAATTATATAATAAAATAAAATACCTCTTAAATAAATAAAATAATTTAAAATTAATATTTCTAATTTTTTAAATAAATATATTTAAAATATTTATATTTCTTACTATTACATTTATTTAACTAAACTAAACATTAAATAGTCAATTTTGTCTTACAATAATCAATCAATGTTTCGTATTGCTAAAATAAAACAATCCCAAACTATATTTTCAACTAAAACAATGAGATATTGTCGACTACACTCCCAAAATAAATATTCCATGTGACATTTTGATTTGATTTTATTTGCCAATAGAAATTTGGAGGATAACAAAATTAGATGAACAATGCCCAAAAATGTGTAAATGCCTCTTAACACTCTCCCCCCTTCTCCCGCCAACAACATTCCTCTCTTTACCTCACCTTTCCCACCCCATAATTGAGCACCCACACGTAGCTTATCCCCACAACCTTGTCTCGTCCCCCTTACTAACACCCATTTCCCCTCTCTCACTCTCACTGTTTCAGATCCATAACCACCAAAATAGATTGCGATTTCACTATCTGCGAATGAATTTACAAGGAAACATACGACGGCCGCCTCGGAATTATGCGTCTTCCCACATTCTACACTCCACGCATTCCTAGGTAACTTCTTCAATGAACGAAATATCGTCAGGGCGGGAAAGGAAAGAGAACCCATGATTGACTCTGCACCACTCACTGCCCTTCCACATATCACCATCTCGCCTGGCCATTTCTGCAACAAAATTACTCCACTCAATAAACTTAACTACATCACAATATTTTTTTGTAATATAACCAACAGTTTTGATTACCTTTATAGTCTGAATGCAGGGTTGAAGAGCTGATCTGTTCTCTGCTACCATTATCAATCTCTTTAATTTCTCCATGCCCTCCAAACTTTGTATACCTGCGGACTTCCACCACGTCACTGCCTCCAACGTCTCCAATGACCTCGAATGTTGTAGCCCTTCGATTTTCACAACTTTGTCGCAATTTCTTATCCTGAACTTTTTGAGGGAATTTAAATCAGCAAAACTTGGGAGCTCATCTAACTCCGGACAAGCACCTATGGTAAGAAATTGAAGATTTGCTAGACCACGAAGACCCATTATCTTCTTCAGCATTTTGGAGTTATATACCTCTAGCGACCGCACTGATGTTGGCAGGGTTTGGATATCCAGTAGATGATCATTATTGCGAAGTGTGAGAGTCTCAAGGCTGGGACAGCTGTCTTCAGTCATTGATATCGTTGACACTCTTGTGGAAAGTATCCCTATTCTCTTGAGCATATTTAGAGCCCCCACGAAGTCCGGTAAAGAATTTAACATTAAACAATTCTGAAGATGCAGTTCAGTCAGGCGGGACAAGTCCTCAAAAGAGGACGGCAAGCTTGTCAACACGTCACTTCTTATAGTGAGTCGAGTCAAGCTGGACAGATTTCCAAGAGAGGACGGCAAGCTTGTCAACAAGGGACTACTTATAGCCTGAGTTGGCCTAATGGTGGAGAACTTGTACTCTTGAAAGAGAGGTCACAAGTTCAAATCCTGCAGGGGGTAAGGTATGTACACCTCGTATTGTGGAGCACGAGTTAGGTGCCTCCCTCAATATTGGGAGTACGAGGAGTCCCATATTGCTGTAGGCCGTCTGTAGACCCAAAAACAGATTGCCGGGTATCGTGGACTATAAAATAATATTATTATTATTATTATTATAGTGAGTGCAGTCAAGCTGTAAAGATTTCCAAGGAAGGACGGTAAGCTTGTCAGCACGTCACTACTTATACTGAGTCGAGCCAAGCTGGACAGATTTCCAAGAGAGGATGGCAAGCTGGCCAAGAACGGACTTCCTATCTCCAGCACTTCCAATTTTCTGAGTTCGCCAATGTCACTGGGAACCTCCCTTATGCCTGTAGAGTCAACACAGAGCTCTCTCAAACACACTTGATGTGTAATTTGATTTGGCAATTGCTCCAGCTTCCTGCATCTCTCCAAGTTCAAATACTCCAGATTACTTATGTTTTCCTGCATGTCGGATCTCAAGGTGAGTTCCTTACAACCATATAAATTGAGATGTTGAAGATGTCTCAGCTGCTTACAAGAATCTGGCAACATCTGCAGCCGCTCACAATATCTCAAATCTATACGCCGCAGGTTTGTCAGATCCCCCAAATGGCTAGGTAGAGAAGACAGCATCACCAAATGAATAAATCTCAGCGATTCCAACGATCGGAGACCACAAAACTCTTCAGGGAGATTCTTTATTGCAGAACAGTCAGCAAGATCTATCCTTTTCAATTCCTTTAGACGTCCTATTGACGTTGGAATCCTTTGTAATTCAGGGGACCTAATACTCAGTTCTCTTAACTGCAACGGAGGCTGCAGAGAGAGCAATTGTCAATTAAACAGAAAATATACTAGTAAAAATTGAAGTTTGTTAGATTAGCTTTAAGCAACCGGTACAGAAAATACTTACATCTGAATTATCCCATAATTCTCTTATGCCATAAGCATAGGTGAGCTCCAAAATTCTTAAATTTCTGAGTGACCATGACTGAAGTTTTCTCACCTTAAAATGATCAAAGCTAAGGCAGACAGGGTCTTCCGATGGTGGGCCGAAATTTTTGATAAAATGTTCTTCTCTTCCAGTAAAAATTTTTAATCCGAGCAAGGCAGTTGGAGGACTCCAAAAACATCTGTTTGAGATTCCCATCAGCTCAATGAACTTTTTAAGACACTGCCGATGACGCAATGGCTCATCAGTATATTCAAATCGAGCACAATCCATCCCTCTAATAGACATTCCTCCCTGAATGGGAAAACGAAGAGCATAAATTAAATGTAATGTAACGATAAGCGGGCATGCATACACAGGAAATTTATTGGTATTTGAAGAGAAAACCAGTAACTTAAATGAAGAGTCACAGAAACTTAAACAACCCACACTAGGATTTTAATATTGCATTTCGTTTAAGAGTTTCATATGAGATTCTGAAATCTACTCAGAACTTAACAAGCCAAAGAAATAAAAGAGAAACTATTGTAAATAGAAACAATACTGTTGCAGCAGTATCTCGTATCCATTAACTTTTGAAATTGCTAAAATTTATACAGACAGTTTTAAATATGCAAGTTGTGCAAAGAAAGGCGTCCTGATCAGAATTGCAAAACTAAAAAATGTATTGCTGCACAAATAAAAGTGATGTCCCAAATAGCTGAACAGCATTACAAAGATCTGACTGAACAATGTCAGAAATGACGAAATAGCAAATCTGTATTTCATTATGAAATGCAGCTACCAAAACAGACAGCAAGCAAGAGAAAAATGGCGCTGTCAGACTAGAATGAACTGCCTCCAGAATGAACAACCTGGTAAAGTAAAAAACATAACGCAGTCAAAAGACAATTTGTTTTTACAAAGAATACAGCCGCGTGAAGTTTAGATCAGAAGGTTCTTAACAAATGTCATTACATACAACAGCTGTCAACAAATATTGATAAAAAACTTGTTTGAAAGGGACAATGAAAATAAGAAATGGCAGCAGAAATTGGGTTGTGTAGATAGGGAAAAGATTAGTAGTTGAGCAATTTCCAATACTTTTGATAACATTTGTTGATTTAAGTTCAATCATTTTAATATTTTCGTTAGTTGTGATTTTTGTAGAATCTAAAGTAAAGTCCTATTCGTGATCTAACAGGTTATAAAGAAAATAACAACAGAAATAATAACTATTAACTCAGAAAAACAGAGTACCGAAATTAATACACAGTTCTGTATTATTTGCAGCCTGCTAAACTGTATTTGTATTGGTGTATATATAAAAGAAGCATGAAGCTATTACAATGATCAATGTATTCAAAACAAAGACTTCCAACCTAACAACTAGGTATGCAGTGAACATGCATTATTTCCTGCATTGAAGGTCAAGCAATTTGACGGTGAAACTGAAATTTAAACTATTAAAAACAAACTACGATTAAATCTAATTGTCCAAACGTGCAAACTAATCTGCATATGATATTGGGAATTGTCTACACAGCATGCAGCATACAAAACGTTCATTTGACTGCATTTATTAATTAATTAAAAATAAAGATACAATGCATTCTTTATTTTTAATTAATTAATAAATGCGGTCAAATGGTCATTTTGTAGGCTGCATAGACATTGCCATGATATTGCATGGTGGATGATCCGGTAGAACTAGAAGACAAGCATCACTTATCAATAATTTTAAGTTGTTAGTATTATTATGAATATTTATATTGAATGAAATGTATTCAGCAAATCATGTCATGTCACATTAATAAAACATGAATTAATACACAAACAATTTTTTTAGAGTCTTTTAACACCTCAACCAAAAGTTTGATGATATAACCCTAAAATTTTAATTATAAGTATGAGACTTGCCAAATAAACTACTCTAAATTATTGAGTGATTTGAAAGTGCAACCAAAACACCAAATTAATGTGCTCAACTACTAACCCTACTAAGTATCATAACAAAAATGCCCTGACATTTAAACATTAACACCTTCAAAACATTCACCAACAGCTGAAAGGAAAAAATATTTAGTGAAACTCACGGTAATTTGTTTCTGTATGTCAATTATTTGATCTGGATGCCATACACGACAAGATATATGTCTACCTGCGAGATCCCTTCCCAAATCCCTTAGATGATCATGCATCGTTATAATATTATATTTGTCAACATTAACCAGACACTTGTTAACAAGTGTTTCCCACCCATGCAAGCCACTCCACCCAGAACCATCCCATACTTCAATCGCCCAACTTTTCTTTTTGCCGATGAAGAAACAAGCCACATCCATAAACATCTCTTTCTCTTCTCCCTTTAATATCTTCCGGCAACATTCTCGAGATCTTATCTAGCTGGGATTCCCAAATTTCCTTGGACTTGCCATAAACTAGTCCTCCAAAAACCTCAAGGGCCAAAGGCAATCCACTGCAAGCTTCCAAAAACGTTTCAACAATATTTTCAAATCCCTCTTCCGGAAAAGATTGTAAGAAAGCGTGCCAACAGAAAAGTTGCTTGGCATGGTGTGCATTCAATGGCTTCATTCTATATATAGTCGAGCCCCATTTAGCAAGGAGATGTAACTCGCGAGTTGTTACAATGACAAGACTGCCGGATGCAATCCAGTCCTCGGATGGCAACAGCGCATCCAATTGGCTTCTATGATCCACGTCATCCAAAACGATGAGGGCACGAACAGATCTCAACCGATTTGCCAGAATAGCTTTGCCTCTTTCTATGTTATCGAATGATGAGCCATGGACACCAAGGTCCTCCAGAAGCCTTTTCTGCTTCTCATGCAAATCATTTCTGCTTGCAGCATCTCGGACTGAAAATACGATACTGGAATATTGGAAGGATGAGGATTTCCTGTTAAACAACTCTTTAGCAAGCGTGGTTTTACCGGCTCCGCCCATTCCCACAATCCCAACAATTTGAACATTTCGCTCACTCTCGACAGATTCTTCTAAATCCCGTACGATATCATCCAGTCCAACGGGTTTGTTGGCCACCAGAAAGGGCACCTTTCCCAATTCCTTGGATACCATATTTACAATATTCTTCAACTGCATCCCCTCGTCTCTAAATATGTGCAATGGATATTTAACAAACATGAGAACCCAACTGTAACAATGACACCAGATATTAAAACAAGAGAAAAAGGTCTTTGCTACTTACTTATTATCCTTGATCACGCAGCCAGAACGAACAGAAACATTCTCCAGTGCGATCATCCATTCATCAAGCTTTGTCGAGTATCTGCCCTTCTCTTGGTATTGGGAAAACGCAGGAGCATAGATTCCATTTCCTTGACCCACCCAGCGCAGATCAGAAGGGTCGACATGATAGAAGACAGGAATAATTCTGTTACCCGTCTTAAGCATGGAAGACAGCTCTGCTAAACACCAAGGGGATTTGGCATAGTTAATAGAGAAAATGGCAATATGAAGTGAAGCAGTGCGAATGGCCTCTTCTATTTGTGCTGGAATGACATCACCCAACTGAAGAGAAAGAACATCAAGAAAGACGGAGAGTCCCAAAGCGCTAAGTTTATCGTGGATATTGGTAGCAAGGGTGTATTTGACGTCAGCTCCGCAATGATTGATGAAAACATCGAAAGAAGTAGAAGGGAGAGAAGGAGGGGCGGAGGAGGAAGCAGCAGATACCGAAAAGGGCACAACCTCCTGAAAAGGATTTACAATCTCGATAGATGAAGAGGAAGTAGTGGCCATGGAATTGATTCAACTGCTCCAAACTCAAAGGCTAAGCAAACAAGCAAACAAATGTCTCTGAAGGAAGTGATCCACTATGTTAAAAACCTAAGAAACCGCGTCTCTGTAAAAACCGTGCTGAAAGAATCGCTGAAGCAAAAGACGTGCAATCATTCAGTGGGCGGCACACACCCACTTGTTTCTTATCTTCTATCGTTCCTGAAAGGAGCTTAGTTTGCCAGACATGTAAGGTGCAGATTCATTCCGGGGAGTTTGGAGTGCTTTCCAGAGAGCTTAGAGTGCTTTCCAGAGAGCTTAGAGTGCAAAATGTGGTTTTTTTTCGCTCATTAGGACAACAATAAAGCAAAGTGGGACCATCTGGTATTACCTAGTGGGTTGGAGTCCATTTCAAAAAGACAAGCCGTCCAAGTAGGAATTTGTTATCACGTGATATGACTTGACGAATTTCACATCCGTTGATGACTTTGGGCTTTCTGCTAAAATTGACAAATTACAATTTACCGAACTGGGCTTTGGGCTTTGGGCTTTGAGTGCAATAATGCAGAGGGGGGTCAAATCTAGTTTATAGTGGGTTGGAATCCATTTCAAAAAGACAAGCCGTCCCAAGTACGAATTTGTCATCACGTGCTATGATTAGATGGCTTTGGCTAAAATTAACTTCCCAAACTTACTTTATTCTTTAAATTAAGATTTATGTTATTTTAATCAGACCAACTTATAATTTCATGAACTCTCTATTGCTTGAAATACAATTTACCATATTATCTCTTATTTTTATTGTTTGAATTAATATTTATTTATTCTCTCTTCTTTTTATTGTTTGAATTAAGATTTATCATATTCTCTATGTTTTTTATTATTCTAATTATGATTTATCATATTATCTCTAATTTGGTCTCGAAGTGGGTGTTAGGGGAGAGGGTCATCTAGGTGCCTATGTACCAATAGTTATTCGTGTGTTACACTTAACTCTTCAATTAATTTATTTACAAATAGTCACCTACCAAAATGCACTATGCATAGGCATGTAACATACAAAAACACATAAAAATATACATAATTTAACATACATAGAAACATATATAACATGATGGGACGGTGTAGTGTGGGGCATGCCAAATGGGGGATAAAAGTGACAAAGTCGGCAAATAGGGGGAAACTTTGCAATGACAGAAGTGAGCACATAATTGTACTGTCAAGTTGTTTTTCCCACCCTTCATCTTAGCTTGTGTGGTTGTTTGCAGGAGAAGTTATCCATGGTCCAAACGCTAACGTCACTAAGTCGGGTGTTTTAAATTGTAATAACTATTCATTTTGAAAAACACTCTGTGTTGAGATTTTTTCAGTCTGCGGGTCTTATTATGTTGTGGGTTTTTTCATTTTGCAAGTTGAAAGTGAAAGGTTGGAGAGCAAGGGGTGGAGTTGCAAGTGGGGGAGACGTAAAATCAACTGAATTGAGGTGAGGGGTTTCTAATTCTTTGAGTTGTTACTTGTAAAGGGTTTTAAAACATTACGTGTGGGTTGCAGGTTTCGTAAACCCAATGTTTTGCAACCTAGAATTTTACAAAATAGTATGATTGTCTTGAAAGCTTTTGTTATTTAGGTCGTAGGAATGTAATGAAAGACACCATTTTATAAACACCCAATGTTTTCCAACAACCAATAACACTTTGTGTTGTCAATTTTCTCATTCTATAGGTTGAAAGCAAAAAGTTGGAGAGTAGGGGATGAAGTTGTAGATGGGGGATACATAAAACACATCGAATTGAGGTGAGGGGTTTCTAACCGATTGGGTTGTTACTTGTAAATGGTTTTAAAACATTATGTGGGTTGCAGGTTTCGTAAAACACAATGTTTTGCAACTTGGAATTTTAGAAAACAGTATGAATGTCTTGAAAATCTTTTGATATTAGACATAGGAATGTAATGAAAGGAATTGTTTTATAAACACCCAATATTTTCCAATAACCAATTGATAACACTCTATGTTGTGGATTTTTTCTTTCTACAAGTTGAAAGAAAAAGGTTGGAGATTAGGGGGTGGAGTTGCAAGTGGGTGAAATGTAAAACCATCTGAATTGACGTGAGGGGTTTCTAATTCTTTGGGTTGTTACTTGTAAAGGGTTTTAAAAAACTATGTGGGTTGCAGTTTTATAAACACCCAGTGTTTTTCAACAACCAATTATACACAAACAATATCATTGTAATGAAAACCTTTAGCTATTTAGATAGTATGAATGTGAACCGAAGAAAATTAGGTGGGGGAAATGCCCACCTTAGTCTCCTTCAACCACTCAATAATGTCCTAGGAACCAAAATTGGATTGACTATCAACCCCAAAGGGCGAGTCAATTCTCAACAAGGAAGACCTAGGAGGGGGTTCTTTAAGCTTTGAGGGGTTCACCACCAAGCAAAAGCTTGGAAAAGACAACTCAACATTCAACTCACAAAATCTAGTAAAGTAAGCTAAATGAGGAGTGTAAATGATGAAATCAAGCAATGAAAAGTTATGATGTATGTACCTAGGAAGTTTGGAAATGTGATGAGGATTCTGAAGATGCAAAAATGTTGTCAAAATGTGCTGGGGAGGACTAAGGCACCCTTATTGTTGTCTTAGTCCCACTATTGTTTTTTGAGGTAGATGCAGAATCTTTAGATGTTGGAACTGGATCTAAAAGAATTTCTAAAAATACCTTCAAGAGGACTAAGACGCCCTAGGTGGTGACTTACTCCCGAACTCTGAATTTCTTGAATCTCTAAATGTGGTCCTGAGGCTCAAGGTCTACATTTCCTCCTTCTCTAATCTTGGGTTTTGAAACTTTCAGAACTGACCTATAGGTGAGTTTCCATGAAGATGACAACTTTTCAATGCAACTTTATAGCTGCACTTCAAATGATCTTCAAGTCTTCAACCTAAATCTGCAATCACAAACACACAAGAGAGGAAAAACTTGTTGATTGTTAGTAAATGGGGGTTTGCCTTGGTCAAACCCCTTGCTGGTAATTAAACCTTGAAATGAAATAGAATAATGAAGGGAAATGATGAATGAACAACATGCAATGTTACAACTCACCAAACCCTTTTTGTGGAATTTGCAAACTTGTGTGAAATGGCTAGCTTGAATGTGAATCTTGAAATGCTTGAGTGCTTGATAAATCTTGACTTGAATTGCTTGCTTGAATCAAAACCCTACATTGAACAAAATGTTAGCTCAAAAACACACATGATATAAGAATATCTTTGATATGATGCTTGAATCTTGATGATGGCTCCAAATGCTTGATGAATTGCTCTTGAATGCTCGAATACTTGAATGCTTGGATGCTTAGATTGCTTGTCATATGAAAATGAGAAAAGGAACCTTGTATTTATACTTATCTATGCTTAATATCTCGAAACTACACCACAACAAGCCGACATATGAATTCATTAATTAAAGGAGGTTAAATCCCACCAAGATTAAAAATTAAATCCTGAAAATACCTTAAGGGGGACTAAGATTCCCTAGGTGGCATCTTAGTCTCGAGGCATGAAACTCGGGGCACTAACTCCAAAAAGTGGCCATCTTAAGGTGCACTTGAAATCAAGGTCCCAAGACCTTTGGGGGACAAAGATGCCCTAGGTGGCATCTTAGTCCTGACCCAAAAATCAGGGACACACAGCCAAAATCATTAAATTATCATTTATCCTTTGATGTTTGTCGAGATTAGCCATAAAAAGATATAATTCATTGGGCTTGTGGATGCAAAAAAGGACCAATTAAGACATAAATAGGGATAAACAAAGCAAGGTAGGCCCAAACAAGTGTGAAAATGCAAGGGTATGCATTTTACTACACTTCATTTAGCCCCCACTTTAGTGAGAGGAGGAACTTGCTTCAAACTCGCACTAAATTAGCCAACCACACAATCAAGATGGGTTCAAATGTGTGAATGCTAGTAAGATAGGATGACAATAATCAAGAGGGTGGAAAAGCCCCCAGGATCAAGATCCTATGAAAAACCAACATAGGCACAAAGGAACACACATGTGGATGATATATGAAGCTATAACCATATCACAAGCATACACCATCAAAGATAGAAAAAGGAAAAAGAAAGAGAAAAATGCAATGGATCAAGCTTCGACTGGTTGTCCAATGCACTGTGGACCGGGTCTAGGTTTTTTGTCTAAGAAAGGTTTACAAGTGGAATGTGTCATCCACTATGCAAATAAAACACACACTCACAAGGGCTAGTGAAGCTAGTTGTTCACTAGGTCAGCCCCTAGAGGTCAATATCAAAGTCATACCTCCATGACTTTAATAAGGAAAAAAAGAAAATGCACGCTCATAAGGGCAAGTGAAGCTAGTTGTTCTCTAGGTGAGCCCTAGGGGACCATATCAAAGCCATACCTCCATGATTTTAATAAGGTACAAAAAGGAAAAGCATGCTCACAAGAGCTAGTGAAGCTAGTTGCTCACTAGCTGAGCTGCGAGGAACCATATCAAAGCCATACCTCCATGACTTCAATACGACACCAAAAAGAAAATGCAACAAGAAGGAGGGATGTTCGAAGGGATTTTACTTCGTTCATGCAAGGTCTCTTCTTAGGGAACATTGTGCTTAACTTCTCCAAGAGAGGACAAGTGCAAGGTCTCATCCTAGGGAACATTGTACTTAATTTTTCCAAGAGAAGACAAGTAAATATCATGCTCTTGGAGGAAATCAAACCCAATGACACCACCAAGAAAGGATGCATCACAAGAAGGAAGAAAGTCACACAAGGAACATGAAAACAAATGCAAATGAAATCATGCCAAAATAATGCCAATGTATGCCCCCACTTTAAAGAAATTGCTAACACCATGTTGTGAGCAATTACTTTAAAGTAGCCAAACATGAAAAGAAAAAAGGAGAAGAGGGTTGCCCCCAGAAACACATAAGGGATCTATGGATTCAAGGTCAGTAGTTTCCTTTGCTGTAATGATATTAGAGAGCTTGGAATTTTCATCAATCCCCAAATACACATAGAACTAGAACATGAAAGGAAAAGAAAAGATAATGAAAAATATTTTGGGTCAACATGGAAGAGACATAGGGTGTCTCGACACCTTGCATCATCCCTGAAAGGAAAACACAAGACAAAAATGAAAGGTAAAGACCAAGGTGAAAATCTTGCGACATATGGAAGAATGAAGGTACAAATAGAGGAATGCACATAGAGAGGAAGCATCAAATAGAACATCATGGGGGATCACATTACACACATGCAATCACATAAAATGAAAGCAAAAGGACTAGTAGAGCACATCTGAGTCAACCATCCAGCAATTCATCCACATCTTAGTCTTGTTTAGTATATATGGAATACAAATCACTAGCGACAGGGACAACATCAAGTACATTGTACTAGGAGAATCACTAGGCTCAACATGTGGTGCGACACTCGGTTTAAGAGTATCACCATGGTTGTTATTGTCTAAGCTCATAGAAGAGGAAAATAGAAAATTCAACTCATTATGCACTTGCTCATCAATTTTAGTGATTTCTTCATTGTCATCCAAGTTAACCACAACAAGAGGACGAATGACAATATCCATTGAAGGTGTTGGTCCTTGTTGTGTTGGAGACATAGGATCTATTGGTTTTGGTAATGGAGGAGGCTCATCGTTTATTGCTTCTGTCAAATTGTGATTTTGATTTTCTATGTTGTTTTATGTGTTCATCTTTCAAGCAATAGCACAACATCTACACCTATGCTCTCTACCATTTCAATTTCTTTTTATTATGGTTTTCAAGTTGTGTTTGTGTAGGATCTGTTGGTTCTTGTGAGGGAAGAATGGAAGAAACCATGGAAGGTTATTCAACCACTTTCTCTTTGGATTTATAAATTTGTTTAGGAGGAAGATTAAGAATTTTTTGGTTCTCTCTTAGTCTTTTGTAGGAAATAGGCAAGGTATTTTTGATGGATGGGTCTTGGTTAGTCGAAAGGGTTTTAGGTTCAATACTGTTTTCTTCAAGGGGTGGAGGTTTGATCATAGGTGAAGGAAAATTTTGAGGGATAACTTGGCTATGTATTTTTCTTTGAACTTTTGGTAGGATAGGAAAAGGAAGTCCTCACAAGGTCTTATAGGTTCCATAGGCCAGGCCAGAAATAGTCTAAGGAAAAATTTACATGGGAAGATGGAGGTTTAAATCTACTATGGTGCACAGTGAATATTTCATTGCTAACTAGAAAATTTAAGCACTTATGGACAACAGATGGGACCACATTCATGGAGCTAAGCCATTTGTAGCCTAAGTTCGCACAAAATTGATTTGAAAATTAGAGATGATATAGAATGATGCATTTAATTTATTTTGTCCTACTTGTAAAGGGAGTGCGATCGAGCCCATTGTAGCACGAGAAAAACCATCATGCATTTTTATCCATGCTTTTGATTTATCATATCTATCTTGAGTGAGTTCATGCACATATAAGATTTCTTCTATGATCACATTCTCTCCACAGATGGGATCAATTAAAATCCTAGGAGTGGGCCTATTATTGATTATGTCGGCTATGTAAAGAGGACCATTAGGTGCATGTTGGATTGTTTCTTCTGAAGAGAAAGTAATATCAATAGGCATTATGGTTTATTATTTTTGAGGCTCAATGTCAATCACTCCTATCATTGTACTAATAGGACTTTGGTTGTTAGTATCCATAAGACTCTATTCATCATCATCCATAGGATTTTGTTCGTTATTGCTCACGTTTTCATCATCCATTTCAATGCTTATCACAATGGGCTTAGTTTCACTAGTCTTAACAAATGGAATATTATGGTTGGACATGAGATTGGTAAATATTTGCAAGTTTTGGTTAAGAGGAGCTACATATTTATTGCCATTGTCATTCACACCTCCAATTTGGATATGATTAGAATCAATGAGGTCTTGGACGAGATGTTTAAGACACTTGCAATGTTTTGTATCATGTCCTTTTTGTTGGTTATAAGCGCAATAGGCATTGTGTCTAAAGCTCAGAGGTAATTGCTTGCTAGGGTCAATGGGTCGAACGAGAGCTAAGGTAAGCATGTTTTTGTTTATTAGCTGAGTCATAATGTTTTGAAGTGTGTTGGGTAAGGGAGTAAATTGTCTTTGTGGATCCCCAAAGATATAAGGATTACCCTTCTTTATAGGAGCTACTTGGGTATCAACTGGTTGGGTAGGTTGGGAGGTAGAATTTAGTTGAAGGAAATTTTTATTTTGTCTTCTTAAAGGCTGGTAGGTATTTTGGTTTGAAGGTTTAGACTTTTCAGGATGGGTAGAGGAGGTTTTTGGTTCACAACTACCTATGGAATTTTGATAATCTCAAAGGGCAGTGCAGAAGTGCATGAAGGAAGGGAATTTCATCATGGTAAGTTTGTCTCGTATCTTTCTTTGTAAATTTTCTATGAACATCTTTTGAAGGTGAGAATCGAGGATCCTCACACTAATTTGGGAATAAAGAGATTGTTAATGTGAAATAAAGTCAGTGAATTTTTCACCCTCATTTTGTTTACATCTCATCAAATCAGCTAATGCCATTTCAGGAGTCATATGCACTTGGAAATGGTTAATAAAGGCTTCAAAAATTTCATTAAATGAACGAATTGAGTTTCGGAAATGCAAAAAACCAGTCCAAGGAAACATCTTTCAAGGATCAGGGAAAGAGCTTAGCCAAGAAAATTTCCTCAAGGATAAAATCACTACACAAAGCAGTAAAGGCATTAACATGATTTGTAGGATCTCCCTTTCCTCTGTATTTCTCAAATCTAGGGATCTCTATACCTTGTGGCACCAGAGTTCTCAATATTTCCAAGGATAGTGGGTTGCTTTTGACATAGTATGAAGGTGGACCAATTTGATTTTTATTTATGGTGGAAAATTGACGTTGAATGGATGAGAAGCTTTGTAAAAGGTGGTTAATGATAGGGTCATTGTTTGTGTTTTGAGATGGATGTGAATATGGTGGTGGTGTGTATGTGTTGGAAGGAAAAGTGAATGGATTGCTTACAAGAGGATATATAAGGTTAGATTCCACATAGGTGTAAGGATCACTAGTGTAAATGTTTTAGGTAGGAAGGACATTACTATTTGGTTGCATCATTGTTGTCACTTGAGGATTGGTATAGGTGGGAATAGAGGTTATGGTTGAATGGGGAGGATTTTGATTTCCTCCTTGGCTTTGTACATTGTTTGAAGCTTGAGCACCACTGGTGGTGGAAGGAAGGTGTTTTCCAAATATTTGAGCTATGTTATGCACAACTTCTAGTCCTTCGTCACTTTCCATCATGCGGTGAATACTATCTATGGTAGGTAGAACAGTGTTGGAAATGTTTTCAGTACTCACACTATCTTGTAAATGGGCCAGGTCTTCATGCATTTTCAATATGTTTTCTTGAGGGATATGATCAACCATTTTCTGAACACTTGGCATAGTACTTTTAGGTAAAGTAGGCATAGCAAAAGAGGTATCAAAGGTATGGTCTATACCTAGTGAAATAGTACCTGTGTGAACCCCAATCCTAATACCTACAAAACAATAAGAACAAACATATTAGATTAGAAAATGCAAGCAAGAACAAGGATTCCCATGAAATCCATTCACAAAGCTTAAATTAGGAAAAACAATGAAGAACACAATGAGAAAGCAATAAAATAGATTGAATCCTAATTACACTAGCAAACTCATGATCCCATGGGGGAATTGGTGCCAATTTGATGTGAAAATTGGCCCTTTCCCAATTCCTATGATGCAAGATTGATGTATGTTGATGAATTTTGATGAGTGATCCACTTTGATGAAGGAAGGTGAGTGCTCCAAGCTAAAAACCTGCATAACCTAGCTATGATTCAATCATGATGGGTGGAAATGGCTAAATATTTGAGCATAATAACTTTGCATAATTTGTGGATGATAAAATGAGGAGATGAGCTCTTTATTTATAGAATGCCAAGATGGATGAATGTCCAAAATAGAGCAATGTGGGACTAACATTCATCGAATAGCAAGATGTCACTTGTCAAACTATGAGTGGATGGAGGATGTGCAAGTTTTGAGGATTGTGCAAAGAGGGGGGAGATTCAAATTCAAAATATGGCTTGAAGGATGAGGTGAAAGGTGAAGTTAATGTCACATGGCTCAAGAAAAGGACTTGTAAGAGATGTTGAATGCCATGTTTGGAGGACAAAACCTTTTGGGGGGAGATTTCAAATTTGAGGAATGTTCCATCTTTGATGCCTTTTTTGAATGAAAATAGATGATTTATAAATCAATTAAATTGATTTTCATGTGTAAGTTGCAAAATCTAGAGGATTTGATGGATTAAGACTAAGATTAATCAAGATTTGATTAATTTAAAGGAGATTTAGTTGATTTGACCATTTTGCTTAGATTTTAGGATTTAAATAACTCAAAATGAGAAGAGAATGATTTAACTTAGTTAAATAAATATTTTTTGATTTATTTAACCAAAGGGGGTGATGTTAGATTAAATTAGATAAATGTTTGATTTATTTAATTTAATTAGATGAACTTTAGAAATTTAATCAAATAATATGGATTATTTAATTAAATAAAGATAGGAAGATGAAATAACCTAGCTAATTACACAAAGATAATGATTTAATTAAATCAAGGGATTTATTTAATTAAAAGGGGAATTATGATGAATTTAATCAAATAAGGCTATTTGATTAAATGGTTAGATAGAGGGATAATTCAGGATAAGGTGATGTTAGTAGATCAGGATCGAGTGTGCGATATCAATCTATATATTTTCTATGTCTACAGTACCAACACTAGAAGTAAGAGAGATAGATAACCCAAGATCCACAATGAGTGTCTTATCGCTGGATGCCATGAGTCTCACACTTCATCTAACCACAGTATTGATAGTAGGACACCAATTAGTACATCTCATATAAGGGATAAACCAAAGAAAGTGCAATGAACATAATATCCTTTGCTTACAATTACACTTAAAATAAAAGAAATTGGAATAACAACAATTATGCAAACTATAACAATAAAATTGAAAGCGACAAATAGACTTGCACAAAAAAAGCAAATTAAAACCCTAGAAAATGGAAAGTCAAAGTCAACAGGGACTAAGACACTAGTAAGGGCATCTTGGTTCTACTGGTGATATGTTGAAGTTCTAGAAAGTGAAACAAAAAGAAAACAACATAAATAGGATTCTAAGCCAAAAACCTTGAGAGCTCGACTAAGATGCCAAGAAGGGCGTTTTTGTACCAGTACAGGTATTTTTTAGAAAAAACAACAAATTTTGAGTTCTTAATAGTGTTCCCAGGTTTCCTACTTAGGGACCTAATGTTTAGAAACAAAAAATTAGGCAAATGAATGCAAGAAAAAGTAACTAGTGACAAGCAATTGGATGCAAAGTTTAATGCATTTTTTTCAATTTTGAATGCAATAACAATGTTTCTAAATGCAATTAGGATGATTAACAATGCACTTTTTAGTTTTTTAATGAGATAAAATGATGCAAGAAAGTAAAAATGCAACCTATATGCACTTTCACTAATGCAAATGTGAGAAACCCTAGATGCACTTTCACTAATGCAAGTAGGAGAAACCCTAGATGCACTTTCACTAATGCAAGAATGAATGCAACCTAGATCTAGGATTTTAATGGACTTCAAATCAGAAAATGAATGCTCAAAAATGTCAGGTTCACCAAAATGAATCAGAAAGAAAATCAGGTGGGGGAAATGTCCGCTTTATTCTCCTTCGACCACTCAATAATTTCCTAGGAACCAAAATTGGATTGACTATCAACCCCAAAGGGCGAGTCAATTCTCAACAAGGAAGACCTGGGAGAGGGTTCTTTAAGCTTTGAGGGGTTCATCACCAAGCAAAATCTTGGAAAAGACAACTCAACATTCAACTCACAAAACTTAGTGATGCAAGCTAAATGAGGAGTGCAAATGATGAAATTAAGCAACAAAAAGTTATGATGTATGTACCTAGGAAGTTTGGAAATTTGATGAGGATTCCAGAAATGCAAAAATCTTGTCAAAATGTGCTAGGGAGGACTAAGATGCCCTTACTCTTGTCTTAGTCCCACTGCTATTTTTTGGGGTAGATGCAAAATCTTCAAATGCCAGAATTAGATCTAAAAGAATTTCTAAAAGATACCTTTGGGAGGACTAAGACGCCCTTGGTAGTGACTTAATCCCATTCTAAATTTTTGGAATCTTTGAATGTGGTCCCAAGGCTTAAGGTCTACACTTCCTCCTTCTCTTCTCTCAAGTTCTAAAACTTTCAAATTTGACCTGTAGGTGAGTTTTTGTGAAGATGACAACTTTACAATGCAACTTTACAACTTTGCAACTTTGCACTTCAAATGATCTTCAAGTCTTTAATGTAAATCTGCAATCACAAACACATAAGAGAGGAAAAACTTGATTGTTAGTAAATGGGGGTTTTCCTTGGTCAAACCCCTTGTTGGTAATTAAACCTTGAAATGAAATAGAATAATGAAGGGAAATTATGAATAAACAACATGCAATGTTACAACTCACCAGAACCTTGTTATGAAAAATGCAAACTTGTGTGAAATGGCTAGCTTGAATGTGAATCTTGAAATGCTTGAGTGCTTGATAAATCTTGACTTGAATTGCTTGCTTGAATCAAAATCCTACATCACAAATGTTAGCTCAAAAACACACATGATGCAAGAATATATTTGATATGATGCTTGAATCTTGATGATGGCTCCAAATGCTTGATGAATTTCTCTTGAATGCTTGAATACTTGAATGCTTGGATGCTTAGATTGTTTGTCATATGAAAATGAGATAAGGAACCTTGTATTTATCCTTATCTATGCTTAATATCCTGAAATTACATCACAACAAGCCGACATATAAATTCATTAGTTAAAGGAGGTTAAATCCCACCAATATTTGAAATTAAATCTCAAAAATACCTTAAGGGGGACTAAGACACCCTAGGTGGTGTCTTAGTCTCGAGGCATGAAACTCAGGGCACAAACTCCAAAAAGGGGCCACCTTAAGGTGAACTTGAAATCAAGGTCCCAAGACCTTTGGGGGACAAAGATGCCCTAGGTGGCATCTTAGTTCTAACCCAAAAATTAGGGATACGCAGCCAGAATCATTAAATTATCATTTATCCTTTGATGTTTGTCAAGATTAGCCATAAAAAGATATAATTCATTGGGCTTGTGGATGCAAAATAGGACCAATTGAGACATAAATAGGGATAAACAAAGTAAGGTGGGCCAAAACAAGCATGAAAATGCAAGGGTATGCATTTTCCTACACTGCAAAATGTAATGAAAGGCACCTTCAACATTTATAACTCTTAGGTAGACTAAAAATGGTGTTTCAATTTCCATAGCATTGAGATATAGAGAGCAAATAAAATAAAGAGTTTAACTAATGAATTGTAGAAAATAGATTTTTGTAGTTTATATTAATATCGATGATTACATTGTATCACACATCTTTCAAACTCAAAGCATTACTTCACAATGCATAACTAATAACTAGATGTTGATAGATGACAAAATTTAAACTATAGTATAGTTTTTTACAAATTCAACCTAAGAAATTATGCAATTACTTCACATTAAATAACTAATAACTAGGAGTAGCTGCCAATTACATTTGCTTATCATGGCATTCCATGAGACCACATTTCTTTGAGGTATTGTTTCAAACAGTTCACTGCCTTGTCTATGCTACCATATTTTTCATTTATGTCTACCAAAGCATTTTATCAAACAATTCACTACCTTGCTGCTATGACTAAAAGTCTAAAATAGGTTCTTTCAAACAAGTTACAGATGCTTGGAAAAATTATCAAAGCATAATAGTAAGCAACAACATAGACAAGGCAGTGAACTATTTGAAAAAATGCCTCAAAGAAATGATGTCTCATGGTGATGGGATGCCATGACAAGCCATAGACTTGAGGCAATGAACTATTTGAAAAAATGCCTCAAAGAAATGTGCTCATGGTGATGGAATGCCATGAAAATGCATAGTAATTTGCTTATCATGGCATTCCATCACCATGCGACCACATTTATTTGAGGCATTTTTTCAAATAGTCCGCTGCCTTGTCTATGCTACCATATTTTTCATACATGTGTACCAAAGCATTTTATCAAATAATTCATTTCCTTGCTTCTATGGCTAAAATCCTAAAATAGGTGCTTGTGAACAAGCTATGGATTCATGGAAAAAAATCTATCAAAGAATAATAGTAAGCAATATCATAGATAAGGCAATGAATTTTTTAAAAAAATGCCTCAAATAAATGTGGTCTCACGGTGATGAAATGCCATGATAAGCCATAAAAAAGGCAGTGAACTATTTGAAAAAATGCCTCAAAGAAATGTGATCTCATGGTGATTGAATGCCATGACAATCCATAACAATTTTCTTGTCATGGTATTCCATCACCACGAAACCACATTTCTTTGAGGCATTTTTTCAAATACTTCACTACCTTGTCTATGCTACCACATTTTTCATGCATTTCTACC
This sequence comes from Sequoia sempervirens, assembly GCA_007258455.2. Lineage (NCBI taxonomy): Eukaryota > Viridiplantae > Streptophyta > Pinopsida > Cupressales > Cupressaceae > Sequoia > Sequoia sempervirens. Next base: position 138,072,291 of record VDFB02373365.1, read on the forward strand.
AAAGCATTTTATCAAACAATTCACTGCCTTGCAATTATGGCTAAAAACCTAAAACAGGTGCTTTCAAATAAGCTATGGATGCTTGGAAAAAATCTATCAAAGCATAATAGTAGGCAATATCATAGACAAGGTAGTGAACTATTTGAAAAAATGCATCAAAGAAATGTGGTCTCACGGTGATGGAATGCCATGACAATCCATAAAAATGAAATGAATAAATATAGGTTAAATCACAATGTGGTTTGTTAGTTATTTCATTCTTCATGTTGAAAATTAAAGGGTGGAGAGCATATAGAGGATTGTGGTTAGACTACATTTAGTTTCAAAGATTACACCTTGTAGCAGTTATGTAAGGAGGGTTATTTACACATTTCACAATAAGGTGTCTAGTTGTAAGTCAAAATCAAATGATACATCATTCAATATTGAACTTGTGATCCTTATCCCATGTGCATAGGGTGATGTACTATGCTATTTTTCAATGTAAAGTCACAACATCACTCTTCTCTATAAAAATATCAACATTTTCCATTAGAGGAAAGTTAAAATAAGTTAGGATTAATATCTAAGAGGATTAATATTTTTCAAACCAAAAAACAAAAACAATATATGAGTTTGTTTTTCCATAAATATTATCAATGTTAATTATGTTATTTAAAATGACTTAGGAATGAATCATTTAAATTCACAATCTAAACAAATAACGAGAGACCTTTGAGGGCCTCTTCAAAGGATAAACATGTGTTATCATTAATTAATTATAGAAGGATAGCTTAAGTACATAACATGTATGTAAATTAGTTAATATTAGGACCCACTAAAGATCATAAACATGTGTCCAAACAATTTAATTTTTGAAGGATCCCATTAAGAACATAATCATGCATCCAAATTGGTGTAAAGAAATATAATATCATATGATTGGGTTGTTGTGCGTAGAGGGTTTTACAAGAGTATGTGGGTTGCAAGTTTTATAGCACACAGTTTTTTCCAACATCCAATTATCCATAAAGAGTATGGTTGTAATGAAAAGTTTTTGTTATTTAGACATTATGAATGTAATGAAAGAAATCTTCAAATTTAATAAAAACTCTTAGGTAGACTAAAATTTGAGTTTCAATTTTCTCATGTGATGGTAAAAAATGCACTGAATAATTGCAGGTTGGAAAACACAATGTGGGATCTTAGTAGATGCTTTTATGAAATCTGCATAGATTCCAAACATCTCCTCATTTATTCAATACAATGGAAGTTGATAGACTTCTCCCTTCTCTTAGTACAACAGCCATGGTAGAAAATCCCAGCTATCGATCTCTTATCCTAAAACTGAATTTTCCCCTCGCTTTGTACATGAATCCTTATTCTGAAATAATAACTGATTATTGAAAATCAGTTACTAAAGAAACCTCCAATTCTACGTAGAATATGAAAAGTTTTACCTTTCATATTTTAATTCTAACATTTTTTAAATATTAATATTTAAAATAAAGTTGTAATCTTCCATTTCCTTTTGAAGGGAAGCAAGTTGAGGAACACAAGTATTGTGATGACCATATTTCGTTAACCTTCGAGCTTGGAAATTTGTATCCTTTTTTCTATTATAGCAACCGATTCAATCAATGTATGATGCTCATTTTTTTGATCTCTATTTTCAAAAAGAGAAAGATCTTAGGACTTCAGCTCTAGGTGATATTCCAAATGTGAAAGCCTCTTTTCCAATGACAACAATGTTGCAATTTCTACTTCAATTATTGTGAGCATGTTTTGAAGAATAACACACTGAAACTCTACCTCAACTAATGCATGGAGCCTCCTTAACAATTCACCTCCTTGCTTTTGGCTTCCACTAGTAGAAGACCACTTGGCTGAAAAATGTCCCCTTTAAGAGTTATAGTTAGAGATCGCATACCTCTATGAGAATGAATCTTCTTTGCAACATCTAAATTGCTGCAAAAAAATGTACTACGAAATAAAAATTACATAGTTGCTTCAATTTCATCTTCATATACAACAAGAGATAGTGTGAGCCTTGAATTTTCATTGCCCACCAATTTGGCTGTTGATTGTTGAGTTGTTGATGAAATGGTATGGGCTTGGATTTTGTTTAAAGGGATAATCATTAATATTGTTTGTAGATGTCCTATTTGAAGTAGTATCTTTCAAGTTTTTTCCATATCCACTATCACATTACACAACTTCCCTCCTACAACAACCTCCAATGTAGTTATTTTTTGTGGAATCTTTAACTTTTATAAATTGTATAAGAATCTTTATGAGCCTCGGTGAATCTTCTACTACAAAGGGAGAGAATCATCTGAGTGCTTTTCCTCCAACCATGGACTAAAGTGGTTACTCGCACACTTCCTAACTGGAAGTGGCCCTACCCTTCACGAAGGGTATATATATAAGGAAATATCAAGTTTCTCCATATGAGTCCAGGTGATGTGTCCTACAAAACTCAATCAACCATACAACTCTAGATCCCTTCTAACTAAGTATGATCATTCTGATTGGTCATGCCATCTAGATACACACCTCTGACTTGTCTTAGAGATTGTATTATCCTATCATCTTATTTACTTTGTTTGGTACTCTAGACACAACTTGTTTATACTAAAAATCCATTCTAGCTTATCTGACTTAGAACTAATCCTTAACCTAGGATATACATGTAATATAAAGATTTAGGTATTTCTAACTTTTTTATGAGTCCCTCATTGCCTACTTGCAATTTATAGGGTTTATGAATTTTTGTTATTATACTCTTTAATTCTATTATCAAACATCTTTGATGCATTAGAATGAATTTCAACATTATCATGGAATCTCTTAACATGTTACTAATACTCTTCTTGTCTTGTTCCATGGTTTTCCTGACCTTTCATTGTCAATCAAATATGGTTTTCTCTACCTTGCACTATCAATCAATATATATACATACAATGTCATATCTGACATAAGAGTTATAGATTTCCTATATCGTCCTCGTTTGAATACCAAGGTTTAGCTCCTCTTAACCCAATACATGGAAATAACAAACTTCCTTGTTTCCCTAAGCCAATAACATAAGCATATCAAAACATACAAACAAAATACTTCTAGTCTTTCCTAGACCACTTGGCATTGCTCAAGTTAAGATTTCACGTAACATGAATAAGCATAGTATTCGAGTTATTTCCTCACCAATATAATATCTAAAATAATACTATCATTTTTTATTAATTGTTTTGATCTAAGACAATATTTCAACCTTAAAAGGTTGATATATAAAAGATAATAATCTACTTTCGACCCCTTGGTCTACTTGAGTCTACTGACTTTCAACAAAGGTTAAGTTATGAACTCATAAATAACTTCCTTGTCCCATAAACCTTTATTGATCATAATAGTTTACCACCATCATATGGAATTGAGTTATGAATCTCTCCTTATGTCCCACCTTGAGGTAAATAATTCTAGTGATACCCAATCTTGGGATATCTATGTCTTTTGTGCACTTAGCACTAAACTAAGTTCTATTGAACAAGAACTATGTGATCTATATCTTTGAATTGCCTAGTTTACTCTCTCTCTTGAGATAACATAATATAATTAATAGTGGTTAATCGAAAGGCTATCTAAATTTCCACATCCCTGGATCACCTATTCTCCTGGATTTGTTTTACAAATTGACATGAAAAACTCAATTTTGCATGAGAAATTCTTTATCCATAATACAACATTGTCACTTCAATATCATAAGGTTATTATCTTCATTAAAACCTCCATTCAAATAAATAGCAAAAATATGCTACTAAAAGCAAGAATACATCTATTGAACTATCATAGTCTTCATCCTAAATATTCCATTTAACCTTATATGTCTCTTTTAAGGGAGTATTGATTTGGTCTTTCCATTCTCTAGAACTTGTACCATTTTTCCTTTAAGGATGCATGTTCAACAAGCTAAATAAAATATTGCATAGATTCACCCTTTCTTTCTTGTAATCAATTTTTGTTAAGATAACTCTAATATAGTGTTTTTTTTGTTTCAGAATATAACATAATATTTTTATCTGAAACATGCATAATTACTCTTTTCATGCAAGGTATAATACATTAAGGATAGAGAAAAACACACATGTATAAATGATGCTTATCTGGTTTCGATTACCAATGATGCTTACACCAAGCTTGTGGAAAGATATAGAATTATAACCTCTTCTATTCTTTCGTCGGACCAAGTGAAGGGTCTAACTTTTGCATATATCTCTTAGCACCGTTTGTTGGGTACTAGCATGCCACTTCCCATTTTTATACAGAGGTACTATCCCCCCATGGACAATGAAATGTTCTCAATGTCGTGAGTTTGGCATTATTCTCGAAATTGTATTTTTTTTTTTTAATTCTCAAGAGCCTTTATTTCATTTTAAGAATATCCTTCAATCCTTGCATCCCATGAGATGACATCTCATTGAGGTAACATAAATTTATTCACGTGTTGACTACACTTTCACGTTTTGCATGCATGTCTTTCAATGTTGCAATGTGCACCCTCCTTTCAAACGTGCTTTGATGGATGTCTATTTGCATTTGTTTCATGGAAGATGGCAAAAATACCCTTCCATTTTTTATCAACAACCATTTTGAGGGTGTAAACCCACAACTATGTTGCAAGTATGAGAAAGTTTGGTGGTGTTTTCATTATGTTGTCATTGATGTCAACATAGTACATGATGTTGTTGATTGTGCATGTATAGTTGGGATGCTATTGAGATGTTATGAGTACATGGAGCTATCTTTATGATGTTATACATATGTTCATATGATGGGTTACCAAGTGCTTTTGAGAAAATTAATAAAGAGTAAAGTTAGAGTTAGTATGTGTTCAAAATGTGCTCTGGTATGCACTTCGTGTTTATTATGTGTTGATCCTATGCTTGTGTGGATCTAAAGTGTTATTTTTGGGCATCTGTTGGTGACATCTCTTGGTTTGTAGCTTCTAGTTTGATGGAGTGTGGAAGTTGTGCTCACCAATGTGTGAACTGGTTCGACAGAGTTGTTTGTTTGTGGACTGAGAGAAATGTCTCTGATCTACAATCCTTTGTTATTTTGTTTCAGGTCTTGTAGATCTGGAATATGTCTTGTAATGGTGTTCTCTATGTTTTGGAAAAGTTGTTTGTGACTTGGTGCTTTGGAAGATAAGTTTTAGTATTACTGTGTGTATTTGTACTATCTAGATGGACTGGTGAGAAGTGTTCAGGATTTAAAGGTTATTGTAGATGATGTAGATGTATCTAAAGGTATCTGAGATGTGTTCTCATGCATGATGGAGCATGTTATGTCATTTGCATATTATCTTCTTGTTGGGAAGTATGTACTTCAATGTTCATTTGTGTTTTCATCAGGTTTGTCTTTTCCACCACAGGAATGTTGAGTTGCCGACCTAATTTAAATTTATGGAATGAAGTGTATGTAGTTGACCTTGGAGAAACTTTCTAAGGTTGAAGAGGGTATAAATGCAAGTCAATATGTTTTGAATAAGTGTGTGTCAAGTTGAGAAGAAGAGAAGAGTTGTGCTGAAGAGATTTGAGGCAGCAGTACTTTAATGTGTTAGATTCCTAAAAGAAGTGACTTGACGGTGTCTACAATTCTTCTAATCAATGTTGCGAGTGTGTGTAACCTGTTGTGGTGGATATTTTCTATAATATTTTATATCTGTAGGCAGTGAGTGTCTCTGTTGGATAGTGTGTCCTTTCTATAAGAAGTGAGCCTTTGTATTTGGGTAGTGAGTCCTTGGAAGTGAGCCTCTTGTATTCGGTTTTGTTATACTTTATATTGTGAGTTAATCCTCGCCGTGGTTTTTCCCTCATTGGGTTTTCCACATAAATCTAGTGTTTCTTATGTTGATATTGATTTTTGTTATCTACATTTTATGTTCATACTTAATAACATAATTAAGTGGATAAGAAATTGATAAGTGGCTGAGATTTGAATTTGAGTTTGGTGACAATTGATTATGCTGGTGTAAATAAAGTCTTGTACCTAGTCAGTTCATTACTAGGGGACTTATTTACATCTTAGTTTACTTAGGGACCACATAGGAGGTTGTTGGAGATTTTCCACTTTTGGTGGACTTGACATGTCATTACCTCATCACCTCCACCTTTTGTGGACACATCATGTGATTATCTCTCCACCTTTTGTGGAGTGATAGGTCTTCATAGTTGTCTCATGTCATAAGATTATGACACTTGTCATAATCTTATGCCCTTCTATGTTCTCACCTTGGCTATATAACCAAGGGGTTTCTCTCATTGTAATAATCATAATCATATCATATCAATGACATTGAATACAGTTTATTCTTGTCATATTCTCTCTCTCTTTTCTTGTGCTTTCCATTTGGTCCATAGATCTTGGCAGCCATAGCCAATTCTAACATGGTATCAGAGTGGGTTGGGTGCCATTGGAGAGTCTTATTCTAAAGAGAGATTCTAGATTTGAGGAGGTTTCGTTCATGGCTCTTTGTTGCAGGTTCATATCCAAGCTTGCTGGTGCAAAGCTAAGCTCACCATTGCATTTGAAAGGTTCGAGAAAGTTGATTTTTCCTTTTGTTTCGTCCAAATCGGATATACGAGGCCAAATCTATGAGGGTTTGAAGCTGAAGAGTGGTTGCCAGATCTAGAAGGTAACTACAATTTTGGAGCATTTTGGGTCAAATCTGACCCTGCCATCGCATCCAGAAGAGCCAAAAACCCTAAGATTTACTGTCAATTCATCCAATTCGGAGCAAGTCATCCGGTGAGGCAAATTTTTTTTTCCCAAAGAGTCGTACGTCCCCCAGGCGTCATTATTACAGCGACGGTACGATTTTTCAAAAAATAAAAATAAAATATTTCAATTGAAATCTTTTTTATTTTTTTGAAAAAAAAATTCGGCCAATTTGCAAATTCTATTTGTAAAAATTTATTAAAAATATCAAATAAAACAAATAGAAATATTTTGTTTTTTTGGCCGCGGTACACAAAGTACCGCAGACCTGCTCTTCATACCTGCGCGTAGGTACCAGGGTACAGGTCCCATTGGAGTCTACATGGCCCCTGCAACCCCACTCTCCCAGAAAACTGGTGGACTATATTTTAAGAGAAACCGATAGTCAACAAAAACCGACGCAGTAGGAATATTCACTGAGAATATTCTCACGGGAGATTCCGATCGAGATTCCGGCTACCGGCTTCTCGCGAATATTCTGGCGTTCGTGGTATATTTTGGGAGTTGGCAGATGGCGACGGTGACTGCCAGAAGACTGTCAAATTTAATCGCCTAATAAGCTGACGTCATCCTGCGTCAGCATCCTATTTGAAAATTTTCTACCCCTCTCCATTGAAGTTTTTGATTTCATAGGCGAACCTTGAAGCTTCATATCTCGCTCATTTTAAGTCCTTTTTTCAAGCAATTTTTTTTTGATTTGGGCTAGAATTTCGTGCTCTATGCATTGGTGCAATCAGTTTTTGGTTTTGGTACCTGGTTTTTCCAGAAATTTCAGATTCTCACAGGTATTGCTGCTTGGTCCTCATTTTGGGAACTTTGGGAGCTCATATCTTTCTCCTATGGTAACATTTTTGGGTGCAATTTTTTTTGAAAGTGCATGATTTTTTGTGTACTTCTCAGTGGTAGGATAAAATTGGTCTCATTTTGTACCAAAAATTGTACTTGATATTGTGGCCTATTTTGGCATTTGCATGTACCAAGATCAAAGACCACTTTGCTATTTTTTGCAAGTGGCAACTGTAAACGCACTAAATATAAAGTGCCAAATCAGATATTGCTCGGGGGGTTTCTTGATTGAGTGATTTGGGGGGGTCTTTTGGTGCATTGCTTTGATCTGTTTGCTTTGCTCTTTCATTTTCATGGATCATTCTAAGGTTCCTTTGCTCACATCATATAATTATTCAACATGGCATCAAAATGCATGGAATATTCTAATGATAGAAGGTCACTCTCTATATGTTGAAAATAAGGTACCTGAACCTACTGATGATGAGAAAAAGTTAAAATGGATGATCAAACATGCCAAAGCTCTTGGGTGTCTTCGTAGACTAGTTTCTCAAGATTTGTTGTTCCAGATTGAATCATGTAAAAATTCTCATGAAGCTTGGCAAAAATTGAAAACATTGTATGGTACAAAAGATGAAGTAAGAGGCTATCAAATTGAAAATGATTTGATGAATCTTGATCCTAAGAACTTTGACAACATCCAGGACTACATCACTAAGGTTAATGATCTAAAAGAGCAATGTAAAGCATGTGGAATTGATAAGAAGGACATCCAGTTAGTGTACAATACAATGAACAAACTTGGTCCTGATTATGCTTCTTTTGTTTCTAGATTTCATACTCATAGATTGACTATGGGGTCTGCATACACTACACCTTCATTTGCATCATTTTCTAAGATGTTGATACATGAGCAACAAAAGCTTATCTCAATGGGTCTCATCAAGACTTCTAAATCTCAGGCATTGTTGGTTAGTCAGGTGAAAGAATCAGAATCAGATAAGAAACATAAGAAAGCAAAGAATAATCAACATTCAGATCAAGTAAATCCACATTTAGATCAATCAAAGAAAAAATCTTCTTCAAAAGGAGAATCATCTAAGGAGAGACCTTTTTGTGCATATTGCAAGAAGGATGGACATGAAGAACATTATTGTTATAAGAAGGATATTGATGAATTGAAAAATATTCTCAAAAATAATCACATTGATTTGCCTTCTAGAATGTCTGAATCTTCTTCTCCTACTTCAAAATAGTCTAAAAAGGACAAAGGTCAAACATCAGGATATAAAGGACAAGCTCTTTGTGCTCATTCAAGTCCAGGATCAGGAAGATGGCTTCTAGATTCAAGAGCATCTCATCATATGGCATCTTCACAGACTATCTTCTCTTCATTTCAGCCTTGTTCTATGTCTCCTATCTTGATGGGAAACAATACATACATGAGTGTAATAGGGAAGGGATCTATTAGCATTGGGGAAAACACTTTTCAGGATGTCTTGTGTGTTCCTCATTTGACAAACAATCTACTTTCCATATATCGGATTACACATGGTAGAGATGGAAGAACTGTGGAGTTCACTCCTGATTCTGTCATCATTCGAGATTTGGAGAGTCGAGAGATCATTGCTACTGGGGTGGTTGATCATTCATCTTGGTTGTATTCCTTTGCACAGTTTGCTTCTGATGGTGACAATGTTCATTCGATTGTTGATCATATGAATCATGATTCAGAGGAGACATTTGGCTTTTTGAACTTGGGCACACTCACATCAGATCCAGTCCTTGAGCCATGCATTTCCTCTCCTCCATCTACTGTTGTACTTGATGATGCTTGTGTTGCTACAGTTTTGGCTCCTAGTGATTCAATGCAACAGGATATACATAGTCTTCCAGATATGGCTACTTTGGATGACTTCTTGACAGGTATTTCAGACTTGTTCATGGAGACACATCTTGCAGATTTGGAGGACACCATCAATAGCATTCATCTTCTCTTTGATGAAGATGAACCTTCTTCAGTTGTTGTGAGGGAACACCTTGACCCTCTTGTTCATTCTCTACATGATCATTCTTCACAGATTGGCGTGAGTGTGGATACTTTTGGACAACACTTGGAGGAGGCTTCTTTTTCTTCGGAGGGGATATCTTTGTCTTTGGATAGTGCTCTACATTCTTCTCTACTAGATGTTGGATTTTCCTCTTCAGCAGTGTGGCCTAGAACGCCTGATTGGAGTGGTTCAACTTTCAACATTGACATGGAGACACTTGAGCATGCTTCAAAGACTTCATCATCCATCATCCATATTCATGACATCCTGCATACATCCTTGGTTTTGTTTCTTCCTAAGGGGAGGAATGTTGTTCGGCGAGATTGGATCATCTTCAGCATTCAATGTCGAGCTTCTACCATTATTGCAGGAGACTCGACATTGAGGGGGGGCTACCTTGCTTCTCTTCTACTTCTCTCTTATGGGGGGGTCTTTTTCCTCACATGGGGTTTTTACCTTCTCATTCTTCATTGAGAGTATTTCTTTTTTGTATTTCATCTCTCTTTTGAGGGGGAGTTTTTCCCATGGGGTTTTCTCCTTTTCCTCACTTGTGAGAGATTGCATTGTGTGTACATGGGCACCTAACATGGCCTAGTAGCCGGGACCCATCTTGCATTGTTTTCTTTTGTGTACATTCTCCCTAAGTTGCACTTAAGGGGGGGTGTTGGTGTAAATAAAGTCTTGTACCTAGTCAGTTCATTACTAGGGGACTTATTTACATCTTAGTTAAGTTTACTTAGGGACCACATAGGAGGTTGTTGGAGATTTTCCACTTTTGGTGGACTTGACATGTCATTACCTCATCACCTCCACCTTTTGTGGACACATCATGTGATTATCTCTCCACCTTTTGTGGAGTGATAGGTCTTCATAGTTGTCTCATGTCATAAGATTACGACACTTGTCATAATCTTATGCCCTTCTATGTTCTCACCTTGGCTATATAACCAAGGGGTCTCTCTCATTGTAATAATCATAATCATATCATATCAATGACATTGAATACAGTTTATTCTTGTCATATTCTCTCTCTCTTTTCTTGTGCTTTCCATTTGGTCCATAGATCTTGGTAGCCATAGCCAATTCTAACAGATTCACCCCCCTTCTCAGTTGTCTTGCACCTTTCAACAATTGGTATTAGAGCTTTCGTTCCTTGGTGAAGAGCTTAACTACTTGAGGAAGATCCGATGGCACATAAATTGGAGATCCTTAGGTTTGAGGGATCTGACTATAGTGACTAGTTGTGTAGATGAGAGGTTACATAATCTCTCTTGGTTACAAGACCTAAAAGGATATTGAGACAAAGTATGTTGCACCAACAAGTGGTCCTACTACTGCATATGAGGTTTCTAATTATGAGGAGAATGAAAAAGTGAGGTATTCGATCTATAATGCTTTATCTAAGATGGAGCGAACTAAAGTTATTTCTTTGGGAACTACTTATGAAGTTTGGAAGAAATTGGAAGATCTTTATGAAGGAAATGATAGAGTGAAATTGACAAAGAAGCTGACAACAAAGCATAGATATGAGTATCTGAAAATGGATTAAGGTGAAGATATTGCAAGCTATTTCCAGAGGGTTGATCTTGTAGCAAATGAAGTTAGGAATCAAGGGGGCACTTTGGTAGATGAAGATATAATAGAGAAGATTATAATGACCTTACCAGAGAGTTATAGTTGTAAGGTCTTGGTCATTGAAGAAGTATATGATCCTAAGAAGTTTACTAAAGAACAACTATTCAACACCTTGATTGAATTTGAGATTAGAAAGTTTGGAAAGAAAGAGGAGAAGACAGAAACACCATTTAAAGCAACAAAGACTAAATATGATCTGGATAGTGATGGTTCAGATGAGTTGGAAGAAAAATTTACAAGAAAGTTGAAGAAAGGTATTGGTAAGTATAAAGGTATGTTGCCCTTTAAATGTTTCAGTTGTGGTAATATTGGCCATTATGCTTCAAGATGTCTGAATAGATTTGTACATAGGAAGAACATAGATCATAAAGATAGAGAGGATAAGAAGTTCAAGAAGTTGTATTATGTTAGAGAAGAAGATGGAATCTCTAATGATGAATCTGATTATGAGGTTGATGATAGTGAGTGTTTGTTCTTAGCTTTGGAGAATAAATTTGTGTCTGCTAACTTTGGAAGATGTGCAAGGGAAAGTGGTTCGAAGAACAAGAAGAATGAGATGGAAGGTACTCTAGTTACTTCCTTTCATGCTAAAAGGATGAAGATGATTGGGTGATTGATAGTAGTTGCTCTAATCGCATGACCAAAGATAAAAGTAAGTTCACTAAACTTGAAAAGTATGATGGTGTTTTGGTCATGTTTGGTGATGATTCTGGAGAAAAGATTGTTGGGAAAGGTACAATTAGTTTTGATGGAATACAAAACACTAATGATGTATATTATGTAAAGGGCCTAAGGCATAAACTTTTGAGTGTTGGACAAATGTGTAGCAAAGGTTTCAAACTTGTGTTTCATGATAATACCTATGAGATTAGAAAAGGATCCAAAGCTGTGGTTGTTGCAAGAAGGAGAACTTATGGAAACATCTATCAACTTAAGGGTGTTGATGGCAGTGCCTTCTATCTCAAATTAATGAAAGTTGGTTGTGGCACCATAGAATGGGACATGTAAACTTTGATAATCTAGTCACTGAGATTAGTTCAAGAGATGTTGTCTGAGATCTACCTAAAATCACAAAGCCTGCTAATACTGTTTGTAGAAGTTGTCAGTTAGGGAAAAAGACAAGATGCAGTTTCAAAGGAAAAGAGCAATCAGCTACCAGAATGCTGGAATTAATTCATACATACCTCTGTGGTCCTACTAGGATAGGAAGCCTAAATGGGGACATGCACTTCATGCTCCTTATTGATGATTATTCTTAAATGACATGGGTTTCTTTACTTAGAGAGAAGACTGAGGCCCTGGATAGGTTTAAAGTGTTCAAAGCAAGAGTTGAAAGTGAAGTGAACTTGAGAATCAAATGTTTGAGATCTGATAGAGGTGGAGAATTTACTTCTAGTGAGTTTAATACATTTTGTGAAGAGCATGGCACAAAGAGACATTTTTCTGCTCCTAGAACTCCTCAACAAAGCAGAGTTGTTGAGAGAAAGAACCAGACTATGCAGGAGGCCGCAAGAACTATGATGAAAGAAGAAAATGTACCTAATGTGTACTGGACAGAGGCAATACACATTGTTGTTTATGTTCTTAACAGAGTTCATATTAGAGGAAATAGCACAAAGACTTCGTATGAGTTATGGACTAGTAAGGCTCCTACTGTGAAGCACTTTAAGGTGTTTGGAAGCAGATGTTACATTAAAAGAGATGATGAGAATCTTGGGAAGTTTGATGCTTGATGTGATGAAGAGATTTTCCTTGGATACTCAACTACTAGCAAAGCATATAGATGCTTTAATAAAAGATTGAGGAAAATTGTTGAGAGTGCTAATGTGAAGGTTGATGAGGATATGCACAAACCTGTTGAGATAAGTGAAATTGAACTAGATGATCCTATCTACAGACCAATACCTAAAGAGAATAAGGAAGAGGAAGAAGAATGGACTGAAGAAGAAGAAGCACTAGAACTTGTTCCTAAGGCTCCTAAGTATGTACAGAAGAATCATCTAGAGGAACAAATAATTGGAGATAAGAGTGAAGGTGTGAAGACAAGAAGTAAAGTAGTAGCTAAGGTAAATATGTGTTTACTTTATAAAATAGAACCTAAGTCTGGGTGTGAAGTATGTGAAGATGAGAGTTTTGTTAGAGCTATGAAAGAAGAGTTGCAACAAATAGAGAAGAACTAGACATGGGAATTGTTTCCTAGACCTGTGAAAAAAAATGTAATTGGTTCAAAGTGGGTGTTCATGAATAAGTTGAATGAGAATGGTGAAGTTGTAAGAAATAAAGCAAAACTTGTATGCAAGGGATACTCACTAGTTGAAGGAATAGACTTTGAAGAGACATTTTCCCCAGTGGAAAGAATGGAAGCTATTAGGATGTTTTTGAATTTTTTTTCCCACAAGGATTTCAAGATATATCAGATGGATATCAAGTCTGCATTTTTGAATAGATAACTAGAAGAAGTATACATGGAACAACTTGAAGGATTTCAGTTATAAGACAAACCGGATATGGTTTGTAAGTTGAAAAAGGCATTGTATGGAATGAAACAAGCTCCTAGGGCATGGTATGCTAGATTGGACAAATATTTGACATAGCAAAAGTTTAATAAGGGCTATGCAGAAAACAATATTTATTTCAAGATGGAAGGAAACAGAATGTTGATAATGGTAGTATATGTTGATGATACATGTTTGGAGGTAATGAAGGTATGTGTAAGAGATTTGCAGAGGAAATGCAAAATGAATTTGAAATGTCCATGATTGGTGAGTTGAATTTCTTTCTTGGTCTTCAAGTAAATCAAACTGATAAGGGGATATTCATTTCACAATTGAAATATGTCAAAGAGTTGTTGACGAAGTTTGGAATGGATGACTCCAAATCGGTTAGTACTCGTATGGTGACTGGATGTAAGCTGAGAAAAGATGATGAATCTACTAAAGTTGATCAGAGAAAATATAGATCTATGATTGGTGGGCTGTTGTATCTTACTGCTACTAGACCGAATATCATGCATGTAGTATGTTTAGTTGCCAGATTTCAAGAAGAACCTAAAGAAGCACGTGTTACAACTATAAAGAGGATATTCAAATATCTTAAAGGCACTCTGGATTATGGCTTGTGGTATCCTAAGGACGCTAATTTCACTTTAAATGCTTATACCGATGCAGATTGGGCTGGTTGTGTGGATGTCTGGAAGAGTACTAGTGGAGGTGCTTTCTTTCTTGGTGGAAGATTGGTTTCATGGTTAAGTAAGAAACATGACTCGATTTATTTATCCATTGTAGAAGCAGAGTATATTGTTGCAACATCTTGCTACACAAGTTTTGTGGATGAAGAAAACATTGAAGGATATTAGAGTGATATGTGATGAACCTATACCCATCTTCTATGATAATAGAAGTTCTATAAAAATTTCAAAGAATTCAATAATGCATTCAAGAACAAAACATATATCTTTCAAATATCATTTCCTGAGAGAGAAAGTATTGGAGAATAAAGTTAGGCTGGAGTATGTGTCTACAAAGGAACAAATTGCAGAATTATTTACTAAGGCTCTTTCGAAGAATACTTTTGAGTATCTCAGGGAGAAGTTGGGGGTCATTGGCCCTCCAAACTAGGTGCAAATGGAGGTGCATTAGTCCAGTGGATCCACAAATCTTAATTTATCTATATTGATGGATAGGTCTACTCCATAGGGGGAGTAGAAAGTTTTCATTGTTGTAGTATGAGTTGTATGGGTGCACTCCTAAGGGGGAGTGATCAAATCTTTTGATCTTTTCCATTGCTGTCAAAGGGGGAGAAAGGGTCATGTGAAAAATAGTAGAAAAGGAAGAGGTCTTTGCTTGAAATATTGAGAATGCAGGAATGTTGTGCAGGTTGTCTAATCTAGAAAAGAAAGGAGAATGTTGTCTTTGATGGTCTTTCACATAATGTGTTTCCATCAATGACAAAGGGGGAGATTGTTGCAAGTATGGGAAAGTTTGGTGGTGTTGTCATTGATGTCAACACAATACATGATATTTTTTATTATACATGTATAGTTGAGATGTTGTGAGCACATCATGGAGCTATCTTTATGATGTTGTAGATATGCTGATATGATGTGTTACCAAGTACTTTTGAGAAAATTAATAGTTAGAGTTATGTATGTGTTTAGAATGTGCTCCGGTATGTGCTCCACATTTCTTCTATGTTGATCCTATGCTTGTGTGGATTTGAAGGGTTGTTTTTGGGCATTTGTTGGTGACATCTCCTAGTTTGTAGCTTTTGGTTTTATGGAGTGTAGAAGTTGTGTTCATCAGTGTGTGAACTAGTTTGATAGAGCTATTTGTCTGTGGACTGGGAGAAATGTCTCTGCTCCTCAGTCCTCCACTGTTTTGTTTCAGATCTTGCGGATCTGGAATATGTCTTGCAATAGTGTTCTCTATGTTTTGGAAAAGATGTTCGTGGTCTGGTGCTTCAGAAGATGAGTTTCAGTATTACTGTGTGTATTTGTACTATCTAGATGGACTGGTGAGAAGTGTTCATGATTTAAAGGTTGTTGCAGATGATGCAAATGTATCTGAAGGTATCTGAGATGTGTTCTCATGCATTATAGAGCGTGTTAGATCATCCACATATTATCTTTTTGTTGGGAAGCATGTACTTCAATGTTCATTTGTGTTTTCACTAGGTTTGGCTAACTTGGTGTTTACACTTCATACGAAGGATAAGTTCTAATTAAGCGTGTGATTGATCCAAACCATTGTTTTGGGTTGTAGTTAAGTATTGGTGTGGTCCACTCTCATTCTTTTCCACTACAGGAATGTTGAGTTGTCGACCTAATTTGAATTTATGGAATGAAGTGTATGTAGCCAACGTTGGAGAAATTTTCTAAGGTTGAAGAGGGTATAAATGCAAGTCAAGATGTTGTGAATAAGTGTGTGTCGAGAAGAAGAGTAGAGTTGTGCGAAAGTGATTTGTGGCAGAAGTACTTTAATGTGTTAGATTCCTGAAAGTAGTGAACTGACAACGCCTGCAATTCTTCTGGCCAAGGCTGTGAGTGTGTGTAACCTGTTGCGGTGGATCTTTTCTGTAATATTTTGTATCTGTAGGCAGTGAGCCTTTGTATCTGGGCAGCGAGCCTCTTGTATTTGGTTTTTCTATTACTTTATATTGTGAGTTAATCCTCATCATGGTTTTTCCCTCATTTGGTTTTCCACGTAAATTTGGTGTTTTCTGTGTTGATATTGATTTCTATTATCTACATTTTATATTCATACTTAATAACATAATTAAGTGGATAAGAAATTGATAAGTGGTTGAGATTTGAATTTGAGTTTGGTGACAACTAATTCACCCCCCTTCTTAGTTTTCTTAGGCCTTTCAACAAACTGCTCTTGCCTCCCCTAAGTTTTGTACTTGCTATTGAATGGAAACTCACTATTCAATGCCCGCGCCCTTCACCCACTACTGTGTGAGGTTTATAATGATTTTCCACCCACAAGGAATGAGAGGCTCTTTTCTTTCTCTATGCCACAGCTTGGCATTCTAAAAACATAAAAATTTAAATCAGTTTTCATCTTCACTCCCTTTAGAGTGCCACTAGTTCTCTTTTTCATATAATGAGTGATGAATGAGCTGCCATTGAGGAGAGCTAACTTCACACTATCCCCCATTAGCCAACAAGAATTAGTTATAAAAAAATTGATATAAAGACAGATATAGGAGCTAGTTCATGAAGTGGTTAGAGAGGTTGTGTCTTTATGGCAAGCCATGACTTCGATGAGGATATTCTTTGAATTTCAAAATGCTAGAAACTTATGTCACCTTCATGGCATTTCCTCATAACCTCCCAAGGTTTAGCTTAGACAATGCATTATTATAAACTCCACTTTGAAACTAACCAAGCTCATTTCCAAAAGAATCGAGCTTACCACTTGAGTGACAACTTGAATAGTTGACAAACATTAATAAGCCTCTTACATACTTTTTTTTTTAGTATTAAATCTTGTAAGCTATTATATGATGGCGAAACATAGAGTGAGTTCTAAAACATACTATTCCATTATATTGGCATAACCCACCTTTTCACCATTTTACACCACAAGGTCATTTATCCACTAACATGTATTTAAAAGCATGCTATTGAGGTCACAACATAAACTCGGCTACGACATAATAAGCGACATGTTCGACAGAAAGTTGTCTCAATCGCAAAACAACTAATGTTCAACCTTGACAATGTCACTTTCCCCAAAATGATTAGGTTGACGTTAAACAACATGAAAAAAAAGAATTTTAATGAAATCAACAACTTTCCAAGTCAAGAAATAAACTTAGACCAAAGGGTTGAGTATCACTTACCCGACACAACTAGGTTCACCATTTTGCATCAACACTAGACCTAAGATGGCATCAACCTATTCTTTTCCTTGTATCTATACCCTTCTCTCTGATGATGCTCTCCCTCTCTTTCTCGAAGGGACGAAAACCTGTTCCCAAAATACAACTTGCAATCAACAACATAAGATTAGTGTATCATTAATCAATTCATAATCCTTATGAAATCATCACATCTTGACAACTTTTAAACACATGTCAATTCTAGTCAAATAAACATATCCATGAAACCATTGATTTTTTTAGACATTTTACTAGATGGAATATCATTGAATCATGTGTAATCATCTACTAATTACTTCAAAAGTAAAAAGTAAAACATAGTTAAGGTTAGGGGTGTAACATATCTACCCCCATAAGAGTCATTCTCCTCGATGATCTAATGCATCCGAAATCTTAACAATTTTTTTTATCATGCAAAAGCATAAGCAATTGAGAAAATATTTGATATAAAATCATGGTAAACTTTCCATGTCATATTACCCTCTAGATACTGGTCCTTCTATACCTTGCATTTAAGAAGCTCCATCATGACCACTCCTCAGTCCTATACCTATAAAACATTCTAAGAATATAATTATCATCTGTTACGTATATATTCAAATATAAATCATAAAAAGCATTATACCTCTTGGTAATAGTTGATAATAGAATGATTTTGTAATCAATCGAATTGATAACTTCGATAATTTTGAAGAGTCCTTTATATCTAGGAGCTAGATTGGAATACATTCCTTGCTTTATGAAACTTTTCTTCTCTAGCCGATAATTGTGTTAGTGTAACATATGATTGGAATTTACTTAGCTTTTCTATCTATTATTAGTTTCCACCAATATTTTTTGATCATTTTGATTTGTTTATCCATTTATGATAACATTTCTGGACTAATGCTAATCCTATCTTCTAGTTTACCCAACTTATAGGAGTTCAACATCTTTTCCTATCCAATATTTCAAATGGAGTCATCTTGATAGTAGGATTATAGAAGTTGTTGCAACAAATTCCATAAAAGGTGGATACTCTTTCTACATGTAGCAATCAACTACTTTTAACACAGGTTTACCAAGAGAATTTCACCAAATGTTAAGAACATTAAGCGAGTAAGGTACCACTATTCATCATGTAAGATACAAAGAGTAACATCAACCTTCACTTTTCTATCTGAAAAGGTTATTCATCAAGTACAAATTTCATTTATTTCCTGCATCATTAAAATAAGTTGATAAGTAAATACAAGAGAAAGGATCATAATTCATTTTCTAGTACAACTGTCCTCCAAGACTTGGCATTCCACTAAAAAGAGGGAAAGCATCAACTGGTTGTTTTTCCTTGCAACCACGAACTTAAGCGGTCCCTCCCCCCTCCTCCCTGCACACTTCCTGCCTGGAAGTAATCCTACCTTTCAATGAAAGGTTGTGTTGGAAACCCTCTCAGTTGCCATCTGAGCTCTGGTGTGTACCCCCACTCAACCAACTTTGTTGCACTACTAAGGATACCCTCCTACTAAGTACAACTTTGGTTAGCTAAGTGTCTAGAGTACGGTGAAATGACGAGTGCATGTAGTGGAAACAACACTCACTATGGCCATAGTTTTTATATACATACTCTTTGTAATCCATGTAGTAATGGTTCACCACCCTAATTGAATTGGAGAGATTATTCACCTAGGTTTACTAGACTACCTGTCCACCCACATACCATAACACAAGGTTCAAAAGGTGATATCCGCATAAGACCTCCTTCTGATAGCTTACATATTAATTATATAACCCTAAAAGGGTTTGGAACCAATTTCTTTCCACACAAGGTTTCTTTCTTCTATAAAGTTAAGGACATACCAAGTGCATTTTCTACAATTTACTCCCTTACACAATCCATCAGAGGCCCATCTAGGACATGATAGAGAAGAACATTCCATCAAACATAGTGAACAACCAAAAAGTTCTTATATAGCCACCACAATAACTTAACTCAATATCAAAATATAAACAATTTTAATTTCAACAATAAATCAAAAGAATGAGCTCATTTATGATAATAAATCAAATTTTGACCATTTGGTCATAAAATAAACAATCTTCAAAATTCGGTGGCTAGACCATTTCAAAATAAAGAATTAAAACAATATTGACATTGATGGCTAGTATTAAAAAGGAATTTTACCAAAAATCCAAAGAAGTATCAAAATCTAGAGGAACACTATTTATGCATTACGTGACTTGACTAAGTCACAATAAGGGAGTAGATTGCTGCACTATATTTGGATTTTCCAAAAACTTACAATGGATTAGAGATTGCATTATAAGCACATCACACAAATAAGTTCCTTAAGACTTTCATCATGCTCAAATTTTTTGCAAATAAATTTTTTATAACACAACCACTCCTATTTCCTAGAGTATTTATTTTTCATTGCTTAGATGATATTATAAGATTGTGCTATAGCAACACACACAAATTAAAATTGGGAACACAAACTTCTTTTCTTCATTTTTCTTTACAGAACTCTATTCCTTACTTCACTAAATAGGTTACTTGTTCAAAACATAAACAACTTTAACTAAATACCTTGGTGATGATTACATTCATCAATGCAGTTGTACTTTCTAGCTCTACCAAAAGGCAAGTACTTAGTTCTCAACCTTTTTTTTCTATCCTAGTATATCACTACTTGTCCTTTAATGATCCATTTATTCCACCTGGCTCATTCCAAGCCATCTAGAAGTTAGAATAGAACCCATCCTTAAGTTCTTGAGAAATAAGATTGATCTTGAATTCATACAAACACTGCTCTACCCAAGCTCTTAGTTTGATTAGAAATTGACCAAGGTTTTACCTTTCTAGTCAAGTCTCAAAATATTTCCACTATGGAACCTTAGTAGAATTATTTTTCTCTTGGAGTTTTAACTACCCAGTTGGCTTTCTCTTAGCCATTGACTTGGGTATGTGTTGCGAGAATAGTCTTCTTGACAGTTTTCTTGTTTTTTCTTTATGCCATTCTGTATCAATTCAATTTCAAAACTTAGCCAATCAGCTGAATGTTTAATGAGTTTTCTCATAATGAGCTCATAGATCCATGCGTTGAACCCAGTTAGCTCTAATACCATATGTAACATCCCTCCTCTTATTACTCAAGTAAACTCAAGAATTTACTAGGAGGTAAATAAAATTAGTAACCATGAGAGATTTATTTTTTATTTGCATATGCTTAAGAAATAAAGTACAACTTTTGTAGAAATTTCAAACTTGAAATCATATGTAATCACAGTTAGAATCAAAGAGAAGTCCTTACGCTTTTGGGCATGTGCAGGATCATGGTATGCCAAAAAGTGGCAATGGAGAAAAAAATACATGTTTCTACGACTCAAAAACGCGAAAATGGTGAGTTGACTTTTTGGAGCTCGGGTGACTACCGAGGCAGAGGGAAAAACTTAGATTTAGGAATCGGATATCCGATCCAAATCGGATATCCGATTTTGTTGACATATATATATATATAAAATCGGGCGACCAAAACTCATTCACATTTGCTTTCGGCTCAACGGCGGCGGGCGCACAGTGGAAAGCGAAATCTGATATCCGATTTGAAGTCCATCTCTAATAGGTAAAGTTCTTTATTTTTTATTTGCTCTAATCAAATTTTCAATTAGATTTGTTTATTTTTAGTTGATTTTTTTCAAAATAGGGTTTTTTGGTAGAAAAACTAGGGTTTTTGTTGGATTTTAAAAAAAAACTAGGGTATTTTTTACTAATGCTCAAAATCCTTTTGGAAAATAAGTTTCCTCTCCCACAATAATGCCTTCTATTCCCAACTTTACATCTCCAATAATAGCATCAATGATGGAATATAACAATGGTTTAAACTCAAGCTTAGGAATTTCTAGTGGAAATTATAATAGTTTTGTCCCTTCACCTATAACACCTTCATATTCATCACCCCTCCTAAACATGAAATATAATATCCCACCATTCCTCCATACTAGTTCACCATACTTGAAAAACTCTCACAACATGTGGCCCAATGATTTTGTGATAAATCAACTTTTTTATTTAAAGCATGAGATTATTACAACAACAAATTTCAAACTTAAAACAAAATCAAACCAATAGTAAACATCCAAAATACCTTAAACATAGTTCATTAATGTTCACTATTTTAAATACACCTATACTACAAAACATTGAAATACCTCGCTTTGGAAAGTACAATGGTAAAAATATCCTAATAACCATTTGTTAGTTTTTACTACCTTGTGTAGAGACTTTATTTTTGAAGATTCACTCATAGTGAAACTCTTTTCTAGATTATTGAAAGATATGGCCTTGGATTGGTTTTGTTCATTGTCAAACAATCAATTACCTCCTTTACACAACTCATTAATGATTTCCTCCAACACTTTCAAGTGAACATCAGTCCTCAAGTTACATTAACAAATTTAGTTCATTGTAATCAAGGACCTAAAGAGAAAATAAAAAACTTTATGAAATGATACTAATCCATTTATTTGAAATTCTCCTATAGTCTTCAAGATGTTGACATTCAAAGGGTGTTTATAGATAACTTACAACCTAATATTCAAGATAAGAAATTGCTAATGAAATATCCATCCTTAACACGTTTTTGTATAACCCTTCATGATTATCGAATATTGATTAGTTGGTATGAAGGTACCCCTTCATAGGCTCGTATTGGTCAATCATATAAGTCATGCGTCAAAACAACTATCAATCATTTAAAAAGAAAAACAAAATATTCATTACTTGATAAACATTCATGTCAAACTGCTCATAATATTGAGACAGGAGTAACTACTGTAAACATAACTCTAGATA
>VDFB02373365.1:138094830-138109111 GCA_007258455.2 Sequoia sempervirens
TTTTAACAGCCCAATCTGCAACAGCAATTTTAACCACAATGTATACTCCTGTTGTTAGATATTTGGATCAATTACAAATACCCAGATACTCAAAACATTCATAGCCTGCAGAAGTATATGTGTTCCATCTTAACATACTTTGTTTTAACAGCCCAATCATAATTTCATGCAAATCCTAACATGAAGTGTTTGGCATGTGCTCGTCTTCATGCACAATCACAATCTTTTAACCACTGTGTGATGTGAAGATATCTATAATCAGTTGGACCACATTTTTAATATTGTGCAATTTCATCTTTGGATGGATCAACAAAAATAACAACAAATCATTGTAGTTCATAAGAAACTTGCTAATTTTTTCCATAGCGGCTCCAATATCTCTTCAAATGTTCTTTTCTATTCATTTCTTGGGATATTCTTCTCATTGCATTTCTGTATTTCCTGCTGCATTATCTTGCCACAAATGTAACAACACAGTTTATATTATCACTCATTGCTTCTGCTCATGTTATTTTTGTGGAAACATTTAGCATTGTTCTTTATTCTTCATAAGCTTTGTCATTTATAAATTTGGTATTGCTTCACAATCAACCATCCACAACATAATAAATTGTCTAACGTTGATTCTCTCGTCATCTCAAAGCCTCTTCACAGCCCACTTCATCAAATTGCTAATATTGTGCAGTATCATCTTTGGATAGATCAACAAAGATATCATTAAGCAGTTGTTTCTCTTAAGAACCTTGCTAATTTTTAATATAGCAATTCCAAAATCTTTTCCCCACCTGTTCTTTTTCAATTCCTTTCTTCGAATATTCTTCCCATTATATTTTTGTTATTCCTATTTCAGTCTCTTTCCACAATTTGATGACACAGTTGATGCTATATGACTTGAATTGCTCCTGTTCAAGTGCTTATGTGGATAAACTTACCATTGTTCTTGAATCTTATTCTACATAACCTTTTGTCATTTACCATATACAACCGTTTCTCTTTCGTTAGACATTTGTTCATAACCCGACTTTTACTTAGTATAATAGCATTTTAAATTCACATCTTCTTCATGTGAGTTATTTCCATTAATCAAACCCCCAAACCCCACGAGGGGTGCTACTCTGGCATTGCCCCCAAACCTCCATGAGGGGCTCTACCCCTCGACCCCACCATGTATCCAACAAGGAGCATGCCAAGGGCGTTGTCCTTGGACCCAGCAAGGGGCACTACCCCTCGACCTCACTGGGGGCACACCCCCAAACCCCCATGAGGGGCACTACCCCTCAACCCCATTGGGGTTCTCTACTCCCAACCTCCAATAGGTATTGGGATCTCTTGTCACATAAAAAATTTGATTACAATGAGGTGATTTGGGAGTGGAGAACAAAATTGAAAACTTAGACAATTATCTTTATGACTATCACAATATCATTGATCAATGATGAAGTATCATACTATCAAAGATTCAAATGTTATTATTATTATAAAATATAATATTATATGATAAATCAAATGTATTTGCAATTCTATAATTGTTATAAAAATTGCACACATACACACACAAATTAAGTTTTGACATTTACTAATTTGTTCCTCATGAACTCTCCATTTAACACAAATGTTATGTATTAAGGTTATATAATGTATATACGAATGCTTAATCAATGTTATCATTTGAGTATTTAAAATTTCCCTATATATTTTAAATTTTCCCTATTTTTTATATAGTGAACCGCTTTGTAGTCCCCAAAAATGGCTCAAAAAATAGAGGACCCCAAAATACATCTCCCCGTCCCCTATCATCCCCATCCCAAAAACTTGGAGTAACATAGAAAAATGGAATGTGGTAGGCTCATAAATGTGTGCCTCCCACAAATGTTATTATTATTATAAAATATAATATTATATGATAAATCAAATGTATTTGCAATTCTATAATTGTTATAAAAATTGCACACATACACACACAAATTAAGTTTTGACATTTACTAATTTGTTCCTCATGAACTCTCCATTTAACACAAATGTTATGTATTACGGTTATATAATGTATATACAAATGCTTCATCAATGTTATCATATGAATATTTAAAATTTCCCTATATATTTTAAATTTTCCCTATTTTTTATATAGTGAACCACTTTGTAGTCCCCAAAAATGGCTCGAAAAATAGGGGACCCCAAAATGCATCTCCCCGTCCCCTATCATCCCCATCCCAAAAACTTGGGGTAACATAGAAAAATGGAATGTGGGAGGCTCATAAATGTGTGCCTTTCATCATGTATATGCTTCAAATTTTATTATATAAGTCTACTACTACTTCCTCTTCTCAAGTGATATTTTGGAATGTTATTCTCTTCCCACACACAAACACATATCCTCCTAGGTTACTTAGAATTCTATTTTGAAGGACTTACAACCCATACAATCAAAAATCTGCAATAAATCGCAAGAATATGTAAATCACCTAATTTGACAATTTTCCCCTCCAAAAATTCATCTTACTTGATGAAATCGCAAGCAACATTTTTTTGCAGAGTTTTTCATGTACAATCATGAAAATTTTGAAATTCAAATGCCTAGATCATGTGTAATTGCAAGTTAATCCATTTTGTCCCCATTTTTGACAAAAATTTTGGATACAAGGGTTTTCAACACATTTTATGATAGGATATTCCACACATTAGGGTTTTACACAACTTGTCATAGATTTGAGATTCTTTTCAACATTACACCTGAAACAAAGATATTGTCTAATCAGAACACCAAATAATCTTCAAGATTTACTTGGAAGAATTTTCAATAATTGTCGTGCTTAGTGAAAAACATTTCCTTCTTATTGGTTATTCACTTCTGCCTATGTTCATCTACTAAAGTTCCAATACCACATTTTAGATAGTTTTCACCTAATATAAAATGGTTTGTCGACCTACGTTTTATCCTATGATCTCCAAGGATGTGTCCTCTATGAAATTTGACTCTATACCTTGTATGCCTATAGTGTAAATCTCATATGGTATGTAGCTAGACCTAAAAGAGTGCCTCCATCTCATGATGAAGAGGTGAAAGAAGGGCTCATGGAGGCCTTTCAAAAAATATTTAAATATACTAATGGGGAGTCTACTATACTTCGCACATAGTATCTGGCATTTATCAATCTCCATGGTCCAACCTTCAGCAAACCAAAGGAAAAGATAAATAAAGCTCCATTAGCTCAAACCGACCCTATTGAATGGTGGATGTGGCATGGCAAGGATGCGCCAGTTAAAGATACTTGCCATTCGCCTCCTCTCATAGGTTGTCAATTCCTTTACAATGATCTCCAAGGATGTGTCTTCTATGAAATTTGACTCCATACCATATATGCCTATAGTGTAAATCTCAAATGGTATGTAGCTAGACCTGAAAGAGTGTCTCCATCTCATGATGAAGAGATAAAATAAGGGCTCATGGAGGCCCTTGAAAAAATATAATAATGGGGAGTATACTATACTCCGCACATAGTATCTGGCATTTATCAATCTCCATGGTCCAACCTTCAGCAAACCAAAGGCAAAGACAAATAGAGCTCCATTAGCTCAAACCAACCCTATTGAATGGTGGATGTGGCATGGAAAGGATGCACCAAAGTTAAAGATACTTGCCATTCGCCTCCTCTCATTGGCTGTCAAATCCTTTACTATAGAGAGGAATTGGTCCACATATAGCATTATTAAAATAGTCAAGAGAAACAACCTTGCCTCTACACAATCCAAGTTGGTATAGAATCAACAAATCTTGAGTATTGTCAAACTCTGACCTCACGTTGAGATGTTGATCCCAAAGATGCTATGCAGGTTGATGGGGATGGCGCACAAGAGACACTGATTGTGGTTTGTAGTGGCATTGACTCAAACTCAAACTCAGATTTTGATGCAGTGTTATCAAATGCTGATTAGAGACAGCTGCATATTTTTTATGTTTTTTTGTCATTTTGCAGTTGAAACTTGCAGTCTTTGGACATTTTGTTGTATTTTGTTGTTTGCCAACTCTCATGTGAAATCTCAATTCAAATCTAATGTTTTGTATTAAGGTTCATAATGTCTACAATGAATATCTTATCAATGTTATCATATGAATATTTCAAATTTTCTTATATTTTAATAACTGCCCCCTATCCTCCCCTAATAAATGGCCTAAAAGTCTAATATTATGCATTAAGGTTCTATAAGATGGTATTGGGTTTTACACAGCTGTACATGAGCATTTAAGAGAACTAACAATTTTATTGATCCCTTAATTTCAACATTTTTATTAAGTCATGCTGCAATGGATGGCAACTTGTCAAATACAGAAGTTGTCCTTTCAACCACAATATCTTTGTGAGTGTTTTTAGCAATTAATCCCTCTGATGAAAATAAATATCACTTTTTTAGCATTAACCCCCTCTGCTGAATATTTGTGGCAAGTATTACATATAAGGAATATGAATCAGTTTTTATGCTCAAACCACTGAACTATCAAACCATTGACCGAGCAATTGTTTAAAGTGGACATGCTCAACTCTATATGAAAAAATATCAGCTACTCTCAAAGAAGACAAGCCAATTGACCTCAACAAGATCAATCCAAATTCTGAGTGGATTGCAAATGAGGATGTCTCAATCATAATTATTTTGACATCCTAGGGGAGGTAAACACTGACATCGATATGGTGGAATGACTTAAGAGAGACTCTGACCTAAGAGCTTCTCATTAGGACCTCCAAACCTTTAGTGTAACTCTTTTTGTAAGAGCAAGAGTAATCAACTATGTCAGATTTATTTGAACTTTGTACTTAGTTTGTAGGTTGACTTTATACAAAGTAGGTTTTAATTAAAAATTTGAAAACTATTAGTATCTAATTATCATTTATGCACTGTGCAATGCAATGTAATCAGTGGTATGAGCATAAATGAAAAAAATATACATTCCACAATTCATGGGATAAACTCTTATTTTTATTTGCTCTCTATATCAGATATCTCTATTCCAATAAAATGCCTTTAAATTTAAAAAAACAGCAGCTTTTCGCTTTTCTTTGTGTTTTTCTATGTTTTTTGAAAATATGATTTTCTCCCAACAAAATTCCATTTTTCAAAAAGATCTTATGGTTTGCCAATTTTTCCCAAAAGAATTTATGCCACCATGGTACAACCTTCCATGAAACTTGGAACTCCCATGTTGCAATGGTATGAATGGGTGAACATGATTGATATTACACATGAAAACAAGATCAGTAATATATTGGTGGAAAAAAATGTGTTCATGTCCACAACAGAAAATAGAATGAAACTCCCAATGCAAACATGTACAATGACCTAATGCATTTTCAATAAATAAATTGTGTGACCCATAGTAGAATTACGTTTGCATGATGTAATGTCCTGTTTCATTCCTAATTGTCTGTAGCCTATGTTTCAAAAGAAATCAATAAAGATAATTAATATTACACCCAACTGGCATAAAATTAAGATTAAGTTGTTAAAAATGGTCACCCAACATATGAAGGGTCTTGTACCTTGAGCAAGATAAGGTATATAAGGAAGGTAGATCTAGAAGGAAAGAAATTGTGAAGAATTATTATGACTGATTACATGTAATAGACAGCAGTGCCAACAAATTAACACCTTAGGTAGTTAAAAGTAACTAAAACTGAACTTTGTTATGACTTTGACCTGCATAAAAGAAGTGTTCCACAACCAAAATTCCAAAAGAGTAAACCAAACACATATTTCACCTAGTTTATTGCATATCAAGGAAATGGAGATCATACCACTAATTCTTGGCCCTCAAGACAAAATTTGTTCAAAAGGCGTAAGGCACGAAGCACCCCTTCTGCAGACTCAAATTCACAAAAGCCAAATCCTTTTGGGGTGCCATTTGTTGGATCTTGAGCACGCTTCCAGCTTTTGATTGTCCCACATAACTACATCACCAAAGCCAATGACGTTAATAGGTAGACCAACAATTAAGTGCAAATAATGCAGGTCAAACATTACTATCAATATAACACACCTCAAGCAGAGACAATAAAAAATCATTTTCCACACTTGGTGCAATCTTTCCAACATAAACTGTTGTTTGTGGTTTCTCTGCAGTTGCAAGTAATGGTAAAGCGCCTTTTGAAGAAGGATCTGTTGCTGATACTGGAAGAGGATACTTCAGGACTTGTGGCATAGCACGAACTCCTTGCATGGGAGGTCGTGGCAGGGGCATCACACCCATAGTTCCAGGTGGGCGTGGTGCAAATGTAGGCCGCACCAAAGGCGGATATGGAGAAGAATACCTGGGCATGCCTGCAGGTGCAGATCCCAGCACTGCACAAACAATATGTGAGAACCAATAACACAAATAGTTATATCACAAAAAAGTTATGAAATTTATTACTTATCCAGAAAAAAGTGTAGACAGGAGAGAAATGAACCTCCGCAATCACTGCAGGCCTCATTGCTACAGAACCACATTAGCATGAAAAAACTTACTAGAAAAGAAAACAGTCAAAATTAAAATAGACCGAATACTTGATACAAACAAAACATTAGTAACTCAAACAAAATATTAGGCCATTTCTCTTACCTTATAATTTCGCAAGAGTTAAAGCTTCTGAACACCAAGTCCTAAAAATGAATATTTAAAACTCCGGAGACAGGGAGAATCTCACCAGGAAATTAAGACTTAGCTACTAGCTCACCTAAAAGCGCAGAAAATCATTTCCTCAATATCACAGCAGAAACAAAAATAAACCAACAACACCAATACCTTATTACTTGCTCGCTAAAGATGATCCATTGTTGTTCAAACGAAGTAAGTCCTTCCATGTGAGACTGTTCTTAATATCTAGAAGAAAGGAACCTATTACATGGGCTTGCTTTCACACATTGCAGGCATGAGCATACTGCTAGTGTTGCTGGCACAACCATTCATTCTTCCTTGGAAAATTGTCAAACTTAAAACCAATGGGAAATTCAAATGCCCAACAAGCTTGAATAACTGTTTTACCACTCTAAAGAAGACAGTGCAGAAAGTATTGCAGGAAAATACTACAACAGCAGACAAGTGCTGTTTTAATGACTACTACAGCTACATGAGAATTTAATGCATACCACAAGAGGTGTTGTAGAAGGATCTTTAACCAGCTTCAATAGCGCACTTTCCAAGCTCTCACCATAAAAATCAGATGCTGTAGGAGAAAACATCCTGTCATCGGATTGTATTGCACTCGTTCATCCATCCCAACTAACCTAGAGGACTGCTGATCTCTTCTTCCTTTTTTAGGCATATAATGCCCTTTATTTATTCATTAATTCCACATATTTCTACTAGTTTACTAAACAATATTGCTTTGAAAATTTGTATTCTTTTAGAATTCTTCAAAATTTGCATGTTCTTACATTGGATAAGTAAATTGCACATTATTCATAAATCATGTACAAAGAGCCAGTATCTCCATACAGTATTCTAGTAAAGAGAATCCAGAAAAGCATCCTTAATCTTGACCATTCCAAAACAAACCATATATGCTATTTAAAATTAACTAAAAAAGTGAAAATTCTCATAGTTAAATATCCAGCACAAAAAATCACTGAAAAGGTTCATTTTACCAATCCAAATCTTCGAACCATCATGATACACAAATTGTGTGATGCCAAAACACATCAATACATTATCAAAATAAATCCTACTAATGTCACATAAAAAAGGGCCTTCTCATTCTGATAGAATTTATCGATTTCTCATTCTAAGGAATCACACAATAGAGTTAAAATATTAACACTACATGACTCAGTTGTCTCACTTTATTGAGAGGAGTCTCAAGCCAAAAAAAGATGTGAAGCCTGCAGGGTGCGTAGTAATGCTTACACGTTACAAATTTGAAAGAGTAAAAACCCACTCAACTTGGCCCAATGGTAAGAGTGGGTGCTACCACAAGATTGGGCTTTTGCTCTCCATTTCAGTCTTCCATTTGGGCCCAGTAATCCAAACTCCCAGGTCTTCTTTTTTCTAGACTCTAACCATCAATTCGTAGGGGAGCACAAGCAGGAGCCATACCAACAATTATAGGATTTGGGTGCAGTGAATGGGGCAGAAGGCCAATCTCCCACTTTTGCAGAGCAAATGGCCAACATTCTTGCACATTGAACTATAGTAAAGGGGTTTCCCCAATAATTGGTCAATTCAGATTTTGGACCTAAAGGGGAGTGTGCAACCAAAGTGGAACTTCAGAAAATTGATAACAGGTATATTCTAAAAGCCTTATCTAAGAAAATCATATAGAATTAGGAATGTGCGCACATCACATCTCTTTATTACAAGCCTTTTAGTTCTATGCCAAATGTCAGACACAATTAGGAATGCGTACAATCAAATCTTCATCCTGATGATAGACCAGCTAGTGTGATCCAAAACATTGATATATTTAGAAAATTGATAAAAGGCATTTTCCAGAAAACCTTTCTCTACTAAATCTCAGATAGAATTAAGAATACCTAGACATCACATCTACTAAAAAATAAAATACGGAAGAAATTACCTACACATTATATCTAATTAAAAAAAATATTGAATTAAGAACTTCCTACACTTCACATCTTCATCACGAGTAATTTTTACAATTCATGTAAAACTAGGCATTAAAACGAGTTCTTTGTAGAACCGTTTCATGTTATTCTTTGCCAACATTTCAAGCCTCACTAAACGTTGAAAAGGAATAAACTACACGCTTGAATCCAGAAATTCATATCAATAATTTCCATTGGGAATAAAACTTAAATACTACAAAACTAGGAATGCCAGGGCATCACATATTCAGTCTGTAGTGTGATCTGACTCACCTACAAATATAGAAAATTACTAGCAGGTCTTTCCAGAGGCTTTTTATAGTAAAACCTTGGATTGAATTTGAAAAGCCTAGACATCACATATTCATCATATAGTATAATCAAAAACATGAATAAATTTAGAAAACTACTAAAAGGTCTTTCCAGAGGCCATTGCTAAATAAAACTCGGATAGAATTTGGAATGCATACACATCGCACGTACTATAAAAACAAATAGAATTAAGAATCGCCTAACATCACATATTTGTCAAGTAGTGCGATCCAAATTTTAATAACCAAAAGTCTTTTCCAGAAGGTTTTTCTACTAAAACTCAGATAGAAATAATTACCTGCAGGATTCATCATCTGCGGCTGCTGAACAGGCGGAGCGCCTGGCGGTCCGGGCAGCGGCATGGGCGCACTACTGTAACCATTGGGCGGGTGACCGAACGGTCGGGGCTGCTGATACTGCGGTGCCGATACAGGAAACAATCCTGGCGGGCGAACAGCCGGAGGCGTAATTGTGGACGCAGGCTGCTGCCCGAACCCTGGATTAGGATTAGGGTTTATGTTCGAATTAGGCCCTGGCGGCTGCTGTCCAAACCCTAAATTAGTGTTTGCGCTCGGCGCCTGCTGTCCAAACCCTACATTAGAATTAGGGTTTGGGGCCTGCTGCTGCTGCGGGGCATGTCCCGCGGACACACCCGGGGGGTGCAGTGGCGGGGGCGGGGTTTGAATCGCCGGCCTGTAGAATGAAACGGGCGCCACCTGTGGGGGCGGAATTTGTGAAGTGGTGTACGGTTGTAAACCCGGCGGCGGCGGCGTGGCAGCCGCCGGAAAGACATTGTTGCTGTTGCTATTGCTATTGCTGTTCTCATTGGTATTACTCGTCGGCTGCGGCGGTTGCATAGTCTGTACCTGTGGTTGTGACTGAGAGGTCCCGGGTTCAACTCCCGACATCTCCTGCTGATGTTTAACGGCCGCGGCCTCCAGGGAAGAAGACGATGGGGAAACGGCCATGGCAACACTCATCCCCTTCAAAACCCTATACCCCTTTCACTCAGATTTTCCGCTCAGAATTCGTTTTTTCTTCCTTCTCTCTCTCTGTTGATCTGTTCTGATTGGGAACAACAACGACAGAAATAGAAAAAATTGCCCTTCCCTTGTGCGAAAAAAAGAACCGAGCGAAAACAATTTCTATTTTACTGTGAATACCTATGCCCTCCGAATAATATCATGGACCTCCTACGCTTTTTTTTTAATTTTCAATGGTATGTTAAAGCCTGCAAGCAGTGGGTGAATGAAATCTACCTATATACGTTCTGTTTTATGAGCAAACACGGTTTAGGGATGGTTGTGTGGGCTAAAAATTGGCTGGAAATAATTGTAGCTATTTGGCTTAAGTGGGAAAAAAAAAATTGGAAGAAAAGCAAAAAAAACAAAACAAAACAAAAAAACAACTTCTAAATTAATGAAAAATTATAATAAATAAAATCATATAAAGTAAAACACTCCTTTGCTTCTAAATTAATGAAAAATTAGAATAAATAGAATCATATAAATTTAGAATTATATTTTGTTTATTAAGTATTGACTAATAAATTATTTTAGTGTTTAGTAATTTTTATATTTAATATTATAGTTTATTTTGTATTTGTTTTGAGTAAGGTTATTTGTCTATTTATTAGACACATTTTTTATATATTTACTTTTTGCTTTATTCATATATTTATACATTTCATATATTCGTCATATTCATATATTCATTATATTCATTATATATAAGACTATTTCTAATGTTTGGTTTTCGTCTTTTAGTCCAACTATCAACATCGATTGCAAGAATGTGCTTAGAATGTACGAAATGGCTAATGAGGCTAATATTGAAACACTTGATATAGGGCACTAGGGGGTTGTTTAGTTGGTTGGTTCTATTCCTTTGGTGAAGAGGGGTTTTGTTAGTGTTCCTAACTTTACACTTTTTATCATTAAATGAGATTGTTTATGAGATTGTTTGGGCTTGGTGGTGTTGTTGGTTTCAATAGTGTTTGATGAGGTTTATAACTTTCATCAATCTTATGTTTATGCCTTCATTTTGTATTATTTCTTTCATTGGGGTTTTGCTCATTAT
Source organism: Sequoia sempervirens (assembly GCA_007258455.2). Classification (NCBI taxonomy): domain Eukaryota; kingdom Viridiplantae; phylum Streptophyta; class Pinopsida; order Cupressales; family Cupressaceae; genus Sequoia; species Sequoia sempervirens. The sequence continues at coordinate 138,105,796 of VDFB02373365.1, forward strand.
CTAAATATATATTTGTAATTTGTATTTTATTATGTTTTTCTAGTGGGGGGCTACATACTCCCTCAAATAATTAATCTAACAAATAAAAATTAAAAATACAAGATAAAATAGTTATGAATGTAAGATTTAATGAGAATACAAACACAAGCCTAGTTTTATATGAATGAAAACAAGTTACAAAAGTCCAAGTAAACAAACAAATGTAGAATAATATCTCCCATTCTCACCCTTTTGTGTAGAATATTTTAATAAATATACAAGAATATTTAATTGAAATACTTATAGATGGATTATGTGATATCAAAGACTACGCTTGTGTTCACTTTACACTTGTTTGCAATAAAAAATAATTGTTAGCATTTTTAATTATTTTAGTATTGATAATATATTATTGTTATTGATTAATAATGCTACTAAGGTATCTTGTGGTGAAATTATGTTGCCTAGTAGGTATAGGTACCAAGGAAGGTGAACCAAGTCTTTGTGTATTGAGTTATCTTAACCATAATCCAATTGTGTGAGAAACACATAATTAATTAATTAAAAATAAAGTATTCAATGGTGTTGAATTATTTATTGAGTGCTTAGAAATAATTCTATTTTATTTATATAGTTGCTAAATAATTTCTAATATTTTATAGAAAATAAAATAAATTGATAAAGAAAACATAATTACTTTAGTTCAATTGATTTTATGTGTTGTTACACCTCATTTTTTAATCAAATATTTAACTTTTTAAATTATTTAAAATTAGGTGAAGCTATGAAAGACATGATTTTATTTTATATAATTGAATATGAATGACTATATAGTGATGATTGTGAAAGGAAATATGCATTCATCACAGATAATTTCCACATAACCCAAATAGAGAAATCTATGCAAACAAGTATTCAAAATCCATATGTAAAATAATGGACAACTTACCATCAAAGATGATACAAGATATACCCTGTGAAAACCCTCGAGATGAAAAAACCTAGCCTCCAAAAGCATCCATCACTCATGTATTATTCAGCAATAAACATTATAATACATCTTCAGAGTCCTCCATGAATACCTTTGAAACATTAAGCCCTCTACAAGCACTCCATGTGAACAAACATGTAACCACACATCTCATGCTATGCTTCAACCCTCACAAATGTTAACAAGAGCTAACCTCAACTAGCCAACTATCCAACCTTAGACAACTACCCATGTGTTTGCTTTTATAGAAACAAGTTCACACAAAACCACCAAGTGGTATTACATAAAATCATGTGACTAATACCATGAGCTTACAAAACCATTAACCCCTCATTTAATATTGATACTAAGTTTTTCCAATAATTTTTCAACCCCACATTAAATATTTAAACCAATATTACATACAACAAATAAAGTGGCCCCAAGAATGCTAGACCCATGTGATGCACATACCCCTAGATTCCCTAGGTGCACCATATAATAAATAAATAAATATTACATGATAAAATTATGCAAGGTGGAAAACACACATTTTTCCTAACATTCTCCCACGTGTTGTATACATTCCATAAGGGGTAAACAAGTAAACTCAAACATGAACTTGAAAAAATAATCCCTCTAGCCACATATATCATCAAGGAATCAAAGTGCTCAATCAAGATACTTGCAACAAGAATCAAGGTGACCAACATCTCAAGTATGGATGCTCTCATCCTCCATTATGCCAATGCACAAAGATAAGAAACCATCCAAAGAGATGCCATGCTATATGTTGGCTATTTTTTAGAACCAAACTTGATCTCACCACTATGAATCAAAATCCAATGATAAGTAAAGGCAAGGATTGGCCAACAAACAAGTAAGGATTATTAGGCCCTTACTTCTACACTTTGGGCTTTGTGAAATGCAGGAGGGTGATCCTATTAATGTTTACATTATATTCTTGTGCCATTTTATCATAAACATTATAGCACACAAATAATTCTCATATAAAGGCTCAACTAACAAAACATATCAAAGAAGTTGGTTGCTTCTTAACAACAGTTCATATTCAGAGCGTGAGAATGGTAAAGCCTAACATAATTGTAACCCATTTCAGAGAATTTGATTTAATGAATGGTTTGTTGCTGAATTAATCAACACAATGCAATATGATTACCTCACTCAAACTAGTGCCTCATCCTTGGAGCAGAGTCAATTCTAACACCCACATAATTTGATAGTAATTTTCACACATGATGTTATTTAAAGCTTTGAGAATATTGCATTACAGTATTTCAACATTATATCTTAACCATAACTTCTTACTAGCATCCTAGCACTTGATTTAATATAAACCTATAGCTCCATTCAAGCATTTACATCAATTATTTGAATTAATAAGCAAGAATAAAACCATACACCCATGGGAAATCAATAGAGACAAACAAGATAACCCTTGATTATATTATTTATAGTTTTAAAAACTAGTACATAGGAGAGGAAATGGTGTCAAACTTTCACTATTTTGTTCTATATTTCTAGTATCATTATTGGAACTTCATGTACATATTAGCAGACTTGAACCTAAGACTTAACACTAAAATGCTTAGTATCCTTTACAATTCTCTATGTGATCAATTCCAGAACAACCAACCAACCTCCTCTTGTAACCAGCCCTAAAATCCCATTTATAGAGATATTGGAGCAAAAAGCATCAGGTCAAATTACAATTTCAATTACATTTGCATTTGACGTACATTTCACTTTAGAATTTCCCCAGGTGGTTATATTTGCATTTCCACAAGTGGGGGGAAAATAAGAAAAGACCAAAAACCATATCATTGGATTTAGAAGAGGATTATCAAATAATTCTAAAGAGATAAATTATCATTGTAGCATCTCAAAATCCCTCATCCATGTTGATCAAAGAAAATTCTACATCATGCATGCCTAAGGAGAAACTTATATGTCCCGAAAAGGCATATTTCTCATTAAAGAAACAATGATTTCCTTACCTCTCTTCACACTGGCAAAGGTTTCAGTCAACGTCTCAAGACAAAAAGTACTCACGTTTGTTGAAGAAGACCAACCTGCCCATGTGGCAATGGTGTCATAAAAAATAAAAGAAACAAAACCAAGGTGCTACTCTAATTCTTCAAAATTAGAGTATGCCCACCTACTTCATGTTCATGCTAAAAATGGAGAACCTCCTACCCCTCCCTCATCTGAATCCTCATGTGGCACCAGAGTAAGAAGGTAATGGCCATAATATGGGTCAATATCTCCTTCATTGCCCGAAGGGCTATCCGAAACCTCTATGGGAGAGTTGTGTCATCCCATATAAGAATCATAAGCCTTGTGGTA